>LR990646.1:7247971-7280381 GCA_905147715.2 Xestia xanthographa
GGTATCATTTTAGTTCAACAGATGTCGCTGCATGTATGTATCTTACATTTGATGATTAGTTCTTCTTGAAAACTTTAAGTTCATATATCTTTTGATAGAATTAACCGATTTCAATGAAACAAACACTAAATCATACCCCAAGTTACACAGAATTTTTATTTATCAACATTGTCAGCATTGAATTCGTAGATTTTACGTGATGTGCGCACAAACAAACAGACAAACAGACAAAAATTTCAAAAATGATGGAAATGGGTTCTGTTACTTATCTTTTCACACGCTGGCTATTTTTTGTTTCAATTTCTTCAATGTACAAAAATGACTTTTCTACAGATTTATTATATGTAGGATAGATTACTGCTGCGGCGTTGAATGCGGACCGTGACACAATGTGTGCTCTCAACGCACTTTTGTTGTCACGAATTTCCTTTGCACTGCCGACCATGCTCGTACCGCGATTCCGTGTTCTGTGGTTACTTCCTAAAAACTTGATTTATTTCGAATAAATTTGTATTATTTGGGTCAATATTTTCAAACACTCATTTTGGCTTGTAGTACTATTAGTATCACACTTGTACTGTCTATAAATAATATACAAGTTCTTACGCGTATTATAAGAAGAGAAAATAGTAAACGAATAATTTAAGAGTTACTTTTAAAATTATATTTCATTATTGGCATAGGTCAGCATTCATAATATTTTTTTTTTATTTACCACTGCACTGGGCCCGATGATATATTTAGCCGGTGTCCCAAAACAATGTTACGATTGTGATTTTGCTGTGTAGTCGATACGCTTCACCTTATTTCTAAAGTACGTACTGTTATTTCCAGATTACAAATACGAGTACATAACATCAAAAAAAGGAAAACCTTTGGTACTGTATGACGGCTACACCTACAGCCGTGAAAAAATGACAACGTACAATGTCCACTGGAAATGTACGTCACAACGCAGTAAAGCCTGCAAGGCTAGGGTTACACTACACACAGCGGCTACATTGTAAAAGTCGCTGGTGTCCATAACCATCCAAAACCAGTGTTTCATTATTGCGAAGGAGAATATACAAGACTGATAGGCTGTAAAAAAACCCATAAAACGAAACCTGCATAAAGAAGTGGCAGCCTGACCCCTAACCGAAGTGATCGTTCGCGCGAATCCAGATTTTCGCTTTTCACGATTCTTGCGTGAATGTTTAATAATTTTGAGTCAGTAATAAATTAGATATCCATGCAATCCCTTGTTATCAATTTATCTTGATGTCGTCGATATGGATTGATTTCTATGCCGATTAAAATATTTTTGTGAATAGGAAATATGCATGAAATACAAAAATGCCTTGTATTAGCTCATAAAAACATTCACGGGATCCAAATGAGCGGGATCAATTTACTAAAGAGCAGTGGTACACTTGTTTAAGTTGCTAATAGATCACTTATTTTACAATTCTTGTTTTATGTAGCATGTTTTTGGTAGAACGGAACGCACTCTCAAAACGAGTAGTCCTCAACAACGCCGGTAGTGAAGTCAAAGTCTATGTGTCAATATAACACTTTTATTTGAAGAGTGCTTCACTTAAATCAATAAAATACAGTACTATAAACACGAAAAGTATTAAAAGTTAAGTTCAACTACTGCTTGTTGCTTAAAAATAATATTAAAGTTTCACAATGATTTTATTAAAATATTATTATTACACTTTTTACTTGACTAGAGCACATACAATTAGTAAAATTTTTCTATTAAGGGTAAAAAAATGATGTAAACAAGGCAGATTGTGGTAAATGACGTCACATCATGGCCCCGACAGCTACGGGCGTTTGAACTGTCATAGAAAATTGCAGAAGTTTAATATTATTTTTTAGCGACAAGCAGAAGTTGAATTTAATTTTTAATACTTTTCGTGTTGATAGTACTGTATTTTATTGATTTAAGTGAAGAAATAAATACTGAATTATTACCGATTACTTATTATTTTTTTACTGTTATTATAATTATCATGTTACTATGATTGGTATGAAATATAGTTGTTAGCATTAAATGATTTTTCTTGAGAAACCCTTTTGTTTTATAATTTTCGATAATCTCGGTATTAAGTAAATTCAAAAAAATTGCGCCTATTTATACCGGGAGATGAGCCACTTGCAAATTAGATAATGGCTTGTAGCACTTCAATACCCGCAATTACAGACACAATTAAAATAACAATGCACTGTGCCTCACGAGGCACGGCCGGGAGCATACGGGTTAAACTTTTTCTAAATGACACTGCTTTTTCAGATTTCAAATACATCAACTCGAAAAAAGGCAAGAGGCTAGTTCTGCATAAAGATTATACATTCGTCTTTAATAATCATTCTGCTACCAGAGGTCACACAGTCTGGTTGTGTTCTGGACGTATCGGAAAAAAGTGCAAGGCGAAAATAGTAATAGATGATCTGAGTAACATTAAATTTGTGGTTGGAGACCACACCCATCCCCCGCCTAAATATGTCTTCTTTAAGGGTCAGTACATTAGTATTTGAAGAAAAATTACTGTTCTTTCCTGTAGAAAACTGCATGAATGTCCTACTGGATCAGGGATATCATACAGTCAATGTCCTACAGTACCCTGCACTTGAACAAGAGCTCATGAAGATGAAAGAGTTGTCAGAAATTAGATTTCATGAAGCTTGGAATAATGTGACAAGTTGTTTCATAATGAGGAGGACCTAGCTTAAATCACACTGTGTTCCTCTAAGGCCCGTTTTCTATAACTTACTTATGTATAACTATCAGTTAAGAGCGGGCCTAACGCCAGGATAAATTCTGATTTCACCCGCGCGTCTCGCTACACCCGCATTAGTGCCGATAACAAACACGGGCGGCCGCGGCGCCACGACCCGCGAAGCGTGGGACCAAGCTTGCGTAGTGTAGCGGGTAGGGCGTAGTATATGCAAGCAACACAGTTAAATAAAGCCACTTTTTTTCTTAATTTTTTTTGTATTCATTTTTTAACACCTTCTATACAATACATTCCTATGTTGTTTGTATGTCGTGAAATAAAAGTTTCGACTTTTGAGTACTCCATTTCATCTTAATTTTTTTCTCCATTTCGTTTTATCATCACGCCTGTTATTTTGACGACCCGATTGGCGCAGCGGTAGTGAGGCTGCCTTACGTTCTTAGGGTCCCGGGTTCGAATCCCGGTCGGAGCAAATGTTTGAGTGATGAGCATGGACATTTGTTTCCGAGTCATGGATGTTTATATGTATGTATAATATGTATGTATTTACAAACAAAAAGTATCTATGTAGTATATCAACTATCTGGTGTCCACGACACAAGCCTCGTTGCTTAGTGTGGCACTAGATGGCGCTGTGTGTAATGTCCAGCAATATTTATTTATTTATACTTGAAGGTGGTTTTTTTTTTGTTTTTTTGGCCCATGAGTGCCATACGCTCGACAACATAAACAAACACATTAATGTCTACAATTTTTGAACAAATACCAACTAAAAAGAAAATGTTATATTATAAATACATTAAAAACGATAACAAAAAGTAAAATGATGAAATAATAAAATAAATAACATTCGATTTTTTAATAACTTATAAAATTTATAAATACTGTGACCATTAATAAGAGCAAAAAGGCATTCATAAACACCAAACATGACAAAATCGAGAAATGTATAAAATTGATAACCATAATAAAATTGAGGACATACCGTACAATAAGAATCAATAATAAAAGTAAAAATAATAGAATGTATAAAATTTATGACATTGGTAAAATTGAATAGGTAACGAATAAAAATTGATGAAATTAAAAAAAAAATAAACATAATATATTGATAACTATGCTAATATTAAAAAATGCATAAGATTGTATTAATGATACCTATACATGATATATACCTAATTGATAAAAACATTGATGAAAATTGTTTTAAATTGATACATCAAGACACAATAACAAAAATTATAGAATGTGTAAAATTAATAACATTGGTAGAATAAATATTTATAAAATACTGTGCCCGTTAATAAAAAGAACAAAAAGGCAATAATAATAAAAAGCACAAAAGATAAAATCGAAAATTTTATAAAATTGATAACAAAAATAAATTTGATGACATACACTAAGAATCAGAAACAAAAAGTAAAAATGGAGGAATGTGTAAAATTTATGAGCTCAAAATGAAAATCCCAGGCGGCCAGAACATTTTTGGTTTTCGATCATGGGTGTCGTTTTCATAGTTTTTGGGGTCGCTGAATACAAAAATGAGGTCAATTTTGACCTCATTTTCGTATTCAGCGACCCCAAAAGGCAAGATGGTGCCGGGAAAAAAATGTGGTTTTTCCATCATGGGTGTCATTTTTATGGTTAACGTGGTCACCGATAACGAAAATGAGATCAAAATGAAAATCCAAGATGGCGCCCAAAAAAATTTATTTTTGCGTCAACCCCGAAAACCATGAAAACGACACCCATGACGGAAAATCAATAATTTTCCTGGGCTCCATCTTGAATTGTCATTTTGACCCCATTTTTGTAATCAGCGTCCTCGAAAACCATGAAAACGACACCGATGACGGAAAAACCAAAAATTTTCCTCGGCGCCATCTTGGATTTACATTTTGACCTCATTTTCGTAATCAGTTTCCTCGAAAACCATGAAAATGACACCCATGACGTAAAATCAAAAATTTATGCCGGTGCCATCTTGGATTTTCATTTTAACTTCATTTTCGTTATCAGTGACCCTAAAAACCATAAAAACGACACCGATGACAGAAAAACCAAAAATTTTCTTTGGCACCATCTTGAATTTTCATTTTGACCTCATTTTCGTTATCAGCAGTGATAGGAATAGGTAGTGCTTATTAGCCTAAACTTCGAAGAACAGAGACAAGAATCGGGGACTTCCTTAGACCACAGAATACCACCTACCTACTACCTACCTACCTACTACCTACCTACTACCTACCTACTACCTACCTACTACCTACCTACTACCTACCTACTACCTACCTACTACCTACCTACTACCTACCTACTACCTACCTACTACCTACCTACTACCTACCTACTACCTACCTACTACCTACCTACTACCTACCTCCTACCTACCTACTACCTACCTACTACCTACCTACCGGTTAATTCGGACGGGTTGTATATATTTAAAATAATTTCGGACAAAAACAATGCACATAAATCAATCATCCGTTTATTTTGCGTTTACTATGAGCTTATGCACGTAAAAAATACATAGTACCTTCGACTTCGGCAATCAGCCATCATTTGAGTCTTCAACTGTTTTAGTTATCGCTTTTCAATTGTATTTTTCTTGTTACCCATGTTACGCAAAAAAAATAATTGATTCAATGATATTATTAATGGCGAATTGGCGCGGAGCAAAGTGACATAGACTACCCGTCTCAACAGAGCGAGGGCAACTGATCGGTGAAACAAACTGATGTCTCAAGCTCGCGTCACACGGGACGGAAGACTGCGTATTGCGCGGAATAAAAATGTAGTAAGCGCCAAATGCTTTGAGTCTGTTATCTCTTAAAATAGAAAATATTTTGAAAAAATGCCAAATGTCAGCTATAGGTTATACATGAGTGATAATATTTATCAAGTTTATGGTTCAGTAACATGCACCAAAATAGAATAAAAACCAAAAATGTTGAAAATTAGAGGTAACTTTGTGATGGTTTTCTATCGAGAAAATTTTATCCTATTATGTTTTTCGCCAATGTCAACCATCACATTCATAATGAAGTTTCCTGACATATACTTTTTTTCCAATTGGAACATGATTTACTACTCTAAAAATCTAATCAAAGATTGAAGATTTTGCTTTAGGCCCGCCCTTAATATGCCACATTTCGAAGCTATCGGTGTTTCTATAAACAAAGTTAGCTTTAAATATCCTATCCGCGTCACCTACTTGTCACTTGATTCATAGAAAAATCTTTAATCTAAGAGAGATTTTCTGTGACGTTTTGTTTCTAACCGTCTGTTAGCAAAATGTCAAACAGACAGAGATAGCAACCTATCGAAACCGAACAGTTATTGAAAATAGCTCTAAATGACTTTGGCTGGGAGCAGGAGACGAAAACTAGCTCTAATAACTATTTTAGTAGGTACTTTCCATTTAAGTAATTTCATTTAAAATGTTTGTGTTTGTTTTGATAAAGATATTTGTTATGCTTAGATTTAACTAATAAAATTCTAAGAAATGTTTGCGTCTTTCACTCATCTCACTTTTTAACTGACTTCAAAAAGGAGGAGGTTTTCAATTCGATTGGTATTTTTATTTTTATGTATGTACACCGATTACGCCGAGATTTAAGATCTGATTAACGTGATTCTTCTTTAGTTTGATGCAGAATAGTCGCCATTTGGTCCTATAAAAATTTAACATAGTTTGGCCCAGTAGTTTTCATTTTATGAACATTTTTACTTCAGTCGTGTGGTATAATTTCGTGTATGTTCACCGATTTCACCTCCATTTGTGGAGCGATTCTCAAAATTCTTTTTCATTACTCATACTCTGAAAGTAGGTCTGAAGTTGCCTGAGGAGCGGGTTGAAAGTAATACTTTTCAGCCCTAGGGAGAATCGTTTTCAACTGACAGCTGTCAAATTATTAAAAAAAAATGGTTCATTTTTCTATTGAACCATGTTCCAACTTTCTATACAGCCACGATGTAAAATTGAAATAACATAAAGTTAAGTATTAATTAGAGAATATATATATTTTAAATATCTTTATTATAATTAAGTTTCAACTATTTCTATAAAATAACATAGATTTGGGAAAAACATTTACCATTTTTCGATGATGAAAATGAAAAATAGGTATTGGCTGAATAGCTGGCCGGCCACAGAAAAAAAAAAGCAAAATAGGTGGGAAAGCGGCAATAGGGTAGATGACACCATAAAACAATAATTCCAAGACACCTTTCTCTAAAAAAACACTTTATTTTGGGCCTGAAAATGAAAACCCGATTTATTTTCAATTAATTGCCAAATTCGATTTTTAGTTGCTTTGAAATCAATAAATAGTCGAGTCATTGAGTTGAATAAACAGTGACGTCACAGTAGGCTATTGCCATACAAAGTCTATTAGAGAACCGCGTTTTGACAGCTCTTAAAAAGTATCTCAATTGATTGGTGTGTCATCTACCCCATTCGAATTCCGATCTTCATTAGTTTTTTCGAGTTGTATGTTTTTTTTTTTTACTTTCCTTGTATTCGTAATGAAAAGCACAGTGTTTACCTCGGGTTAAAGACTTATTTAGTCCCTCGAACTATTAGCGCCCTCGCTTCGCTCGGGCACCAAACCCCGTCTCGGGACTAAATAAGTTACTTTCACCCCTAGGGTAACAATGTACTATTTTTTATTTGAAAGAGTATACTCCTGAAATGGTTACATTTAAATTTGGTGAAGATCTGATGCTGATCTTTGGAGATATATACAATGGAACTCTTCAAAACTAGACGGTAAATCGGTCGTGATTGCTGCAATTGCTTGGATGTTTATTGTTTATACAACATCATGACGTAACATCACGCCTGTGTGCTCTGAGGGGTACGCAGATGTGTACAATACACCCAAATTTCGACATTTTAGGTATGTTAAGTTCCATTTATTGGGGATAAGCCTATTGCCATGACATGTTTTGTTAACAATGTAAAATAAATACATGGCAAATTTTTGTATAGGATATTACAACTAAAAATGGAAAAATAATAAAAATCTTCTTGCTGGCTATGTACAGCTCGGACCGCAAAGGGTTGTAAGGCAAAAATGGAAGTAGATACTAATGACAGAATTACATCGGGTCACCTAGATCATACTCATCCACCACCACCACCTAAGTTCATTATGAAGAATGGCGAATACATGGAATTTAAAACGTAAACACAACTTCGAAGTACATCGCGGCAAAAGTGGTGATGATCTGATCTCGTTTGTGGGGTGAACATGGCCAGAACAGGATAGAGAGGAAGGAAAAAGGGGAGGCCATTGCCCAGCAGTGCTACACTCCAATAGGCTAAAAAAAAGAATATAACTATAATTATGATGATAAATACAATGCCCCCAACCAAACACCTTAAGAGTTTAAGGGTAAACAAAAACTAAGCTTGTTCCTGTACACTTACGATATTATTGCTTTTATCTAAATATTATATATATATTTATGCAAATTTTCTTATGTATTATTTTTAAATTATTATGTACATTATATACAAATACTACAACTAGCTATTATATCTATAATTACAAAAATAAAAACTAAAAGTAAGTACCTACATAAATTATTATTTATGTTACAGTTAAAACCCGTTGGGAAAACGTATTTTGTCCAAATGATTCAGTTAAAACTGTTTAATTTAATTTTATGTATATTTCTTATTAGCTGTTCTTTACTTTTCTTTATTTGATTATTTTAATTACTTAAAATTAATATTGTAGCCCTGTCGCACTTATACAAGACATCCGCAAGAGGGCCAAGGTTACCGACGTAGCCCGAAGAATTGCCAAATTTAAGTGGCAGTGGGCAGCACATTGCTCGCAGAACGGATGGCCGATGGGGCCGAAAAGTTCTGGAGTGGCGACCGCGAACCGGAAGACGTTGCGTTGGAAGGCCTCCCACTAGGTGGACCAATGATCTGGTGAAGGTTGCGGGAATCCGCTGGATCCGAGTCGCACGGGACCGGTCAATGTGGCGACACTTGAGGAGGCTTATATCCAGTAGTGGACGTCTTTCGGCTGAAATGATGATGATGATGATGATGTCGCACTTAAGACTAGTATAAGAGAAACTTATTGGGGATTGAAAATATGGTTATTGTTTATTTAAATATTTATTATGAATTCTAGGTAAATATTAAACAAAAATAATCATCCTACTTTTATAATTTATTATTGTAAGCGTTTTTTTTTTTAATTAAAATCAATAACTCCCGAGACCTTTTCTTTCCATTTGTTCCCTACACACCCTGCATACTGACCTGTTCAGACGGAACAAGTTATAAACATTAGTAAGAATTTGTAAAAAAAAGGATAAACGGTAACAAAGGAATCATGCCTTTGGTGTCAAAACATAAGGTCATGACACTATACTGGCACCGCACCTACACAGCTGTAGCCCGGCGTTGCCTTGAATTTAGGCTACGGCTAGCCGCCAACGCGCTAACTACGTGTCGTCGGCGAAGCGTAAGTACGTGTAAGGGTGCTTACATAAAGTGGCAGGTTTCCGGTACGGGCGGGTCGGTACCGATCGGTGCAGGGTTTACTTGCATATAGTTTAAAACTGCTTCTTTATAAGCGAGCGCATAAGATAACATAGAAATGAATACCTGCACCGATCGGTACCAACTCGCCCGTACCGGAAACCTGCTTCTTTATGTAAGCAACCTAAGCTCGTAGTCTGCACGCCGCGCCGGCCGCGAACTTGCTGTCACCGCGAACAGTCATATGATAGCGGCAAGCGCGCTGACTGCCCGCCGCAAGCTTTTTGAGATAGAATTATAGACATTATGAAATATATTAGATACACGATTTATTGCCTTAATTTAAATGACAAGTAAATTTCTGAGTAGGAGTGGTGCCGGTGCCGTGCCGGTATATTGTGCAAGACTTTTACTCTTAAATACCTTAAAAAGACAGCCATTACTTAGGTTTGTGCTTAACTGTTTGTGTTTGGTTTTAGATAATATCAAGTACATTTTGTCAAGACAAGGCAAGCAGTTAATACTTCTCGAGGACTTCACGTACTTCCATGTCAAAACCTTTAAAAGTACGGGCACGAATCATTGGTATTGTACTTCAAGAAGCAGTAAAAAGTGCAAGGGAAAACTTACTTTGGGTGTTGACAATAGTGTAATTACCTATAAAAAGGAACACAATCATCCGCCGCCACAATATTTCTGTAGTCAAGGAAAATATATTAGGATAGCATAAAATTGTGTCTATAGTTAAGGGCTATAAAGCTGTACCCAAGTTCAGTGAACTCCCACGTGGGGCGTTTGTTGGCGCCGATTGTGTCAACTAACTTGTATGGAGGTGATCTGCCTGAATAATCAGGTGACTTTTTAATCAATAAAACAGTCAACGCAGAGTCGTGTCCCGCAACGCACACGTATTCGTTGCCTCTGTGTTGGCAGGGCTCTATCTCATGGACGACGTAAGATAATCAAATAAATGATATGATCTATCTCTACTTTATGTACCTAGCAATCATATTATGTATACATTTAGGTTATATTGCAATAATTAGCTCGTGTAACACTAATCTAGTACAATAATAATCAAGCTTGTAACATTAGCTCGGTTTTCGATTGTTTTGTTTTTCTTTATTTTGCGCGTGAGTTTATCATATTGTATACCAGTAACCTGTACATATTATGCTTATCTATTGTCAAATGCTCTTTTTTAAAACTCTTATTACCAATAAATTATATACCTACCAATTTATTATTTATTAGAAACTGCTGCGGCTTTGAATGCGGACCGTGACACAATGTGTGCTCTCAACGCACTTTTGGTATCACGAATACCCTTAGTACTGTCGTCTCTAGACCCTGCTTGTACGGCGATCCCGTGTTCTGTGGTTACTTCTTATGGCTTGAAGGTTTTCGAATAAATTTGTATAATTTGGGTCACTACAACTACAAATATTAGCATCAATAAATAATATAGGTGCTAACATGTAGGTATTGTTAGAAGAGAAAATAGTAAACGAATAATTAAAAGAGTTATTTTTATTTTTTTATTTTATTATTGGTATATACATAAATATAATATACAAAAATATGTTTTTTTTTATTTACCACTGTACTGGGCCCCACGATATATTTAGCTGGTGTTACGCCGCTTTCGTCGCTTGAGTCATCACCGCCATTGTATCGAACGGATTGTAATACGAATGCGAATACATGTATACGTAATTCTTGTGCGAATGTATTATACACAACAAATAAAACCGACTTCAAAAACACAACAAAGTGAAAAA
The DNA here is from genome assembly GCA_905147715.2 of Xestia xanthographa. Classification (NCBI taxonomy): domain Eukaryota; kingdom Metazoa; phylum Arthropoda; class Insecta; order Lepidoptera; family Noctuidae; genus Xestia; species Xestia xanthographa. The sequence continues at coordinate 7,258,990 of LR990646.1, forward strand.
TAACTTTAGCTTCAGAAGTCGGCAAATTCTATGTGTTTGATTTAGTTTCTTTGCCACTGACTTCTGAAGCTAAAGTTATTTTTCACTTTGTTGTGTTTTTGAAGTTGGTTTTATTTTTTGCAAAAACGTTTTTTTTTTTTCCATTTTTTGTTGTAATATCCTATACAAATATTAGCTATACATTTATTTTTAACATAACATATCATCACGCCTGTAATCCCCGAAGAGTTGGGCTGAGGTGTACCTAATAGTACTATTAGGTACACCTCAGCCCAACTCTGGCCCAACTGGCGAAATGTGGGTGTAGGTACCTACACCCACATTTCGCCAGTTATGTTTAAGTCCCATGTAATAGAGGCGAGTGCTGGCGCAAATCCAGACTCCGTGGCTGCAGTAGCAGCCACCACTCCGCCGCTTTTTCCAAAAACCCAATAACACTTTGCCCAACCTGGGAATCGAACCCAGGACCTCATGCTGAGTAGTCGCCACCACTAGACCAACGCGGCCGTCATTTATTTCATATTGTTAACAATACATGTCATGGCAATAGGCTTATCCCCAATAAAATGGAACCTTACATACCTAATTGTCAAAATGTGGGTGTACTGTACACATCTGCATTCCCCCTCAGAGCATACAGGTGTGATGTTATGTTACGATGTGATGAAAACAACAAACATCCAAGCGATTACAGCAATCACGACCGATTTGCTGTCTATAATTAAAGAGTTCCATTGTATATCTCCGAATGTCACCATCAGATCTTCACCAAATTTAAACGCGACCACCGCGAAGTAATTTTTTTCCAAACAAAAAAAGAATCATCGAAATCGGTTCAAAATTGGCGAAAAAAAAGGCTGAATATAAACACAATAATAATAATAATCTGACGAATTGATATCCTCCTCTTTTTGGAAGTTGGTTAAAAAAGCAATGGAAGGTCGAGACACCGAATGAGCAGTGGGTATTAGTACGACACCCTGAACGACAACGACGACGTTTTCTATGTAATAATGCCTTCAGGGCGCTGATGAAGCTGCCTCGCTACTGTAGCGCATCGCGTATGTTTGCGGGGGCAAATATGGATGGATTAGCGGCGATTGAGAGAAAGAGAGTTGTGACCCTGATGCGCCGCATACGAGGCAGTTCCAACAGCTACCTTCAGCTGTTCGCATGGAGGATGGATATGGACCTGGATTGCCCAATAATGCGGTACTGGGCCAGGCTGCATGTTGAGCATTCCGGATCCAAACCTAAATTTATACTAAGATGAACTGTGTTTTTAATCTTTTTTTCCTAATGTATTCTAATCATGTCATTTTAATTATTTTTTAACAGTTTTCAAATGACCTTATTTATTATTTAATTTTAACAAAAATAAAATCTTTTATTGTTGAACATTTTAAATTACATTCGACATTGCAAATTATTGTGTAAATTTTAAATTGTTTTGTTTGTAAAATTTGTATTAATATTATAGTATAGTACATAACACACACACACAACACAACACACACTCAACACAACACAACACACATCACAATACAATACACACACACAAACACAATACTTCACACAAAAACAATACACAAAACATACACACAACACGACAACAACACACACACACACAATACACATAATACACACAAACGTTAAACAACAATAACACACAAACACAATATACACACAACACACACACGCATACTATTAATACATTTGTCTCAGATTTTTAAATAACTAACATTATGTTTTTAAGTGTGCCAATTTACAAAATTATGGATCATTGTGTCTGAATTAAATGAATATATTAAATTAAATTAAAACAATGAGGTGGCAAAGGCTAAGTAAATATCAGATGGCGCCACCATAGATGGTCCCAATGAGGTTAAGCTATTTGAAATACAAAATAACATTACTACATGTTCAACCAATGACAATGTTTGGGTACCAACTATGCTAGCGCAAGTGTTTGTAAAATTTGTATTAATATTATAGTATAGTACACAACACACACACACAACACAACACACACTCAACACAACACAACACACATCACAACACAATACACAAACACAATACACACACACAAACACAATACACAAAACATACACACAACACGACAACAACACACACACAATACACATAATACACACAAACGTTAAACAACAATAACACACAAACAAAATACACACACAACACACACAACACACACACACACACACACAACACACACACACATATTATTAATACATTTATCTCAGATTTTTAAATAACTAACATTATGTTTTTAAGTGTGCCAATTTACAAAATTATGGATCATTGTGTCTGAATTAAATGAATAATATTATATTAAATTAAATTAAAACAATGAGGTGGCAAAGGCTAAGTAAATATCAGATGGCGCCACCATAGGTGGTCCCAATGAGGTTAAGCTATTTGAAATATAAAATGAAATTACCTCATTTCAACCAATGACAATGTTTGGGTACCAACTATGCTAGTACTTTCACATTGTTCCACAGTTAGCCTCCCCATTGTTCGCGCGCAACCGAGATCTTCGCTTTTTGCGATTGTTGCTTGTATTTAATGATTTTAAGTTTGTAAAAAAATTGATACCTGTGCAAACCCGTGTTATCTGTCAATTGAAATATTTTTGTGAGTTATAATAACAATTACCAGCAATACTATCAGCTTATAAAAATAAATGTGTTGCTGTTTTGTTTCTTTTACACGGAGACTTTTAGTTCAAGTAAGTATAATATTATTCATTTAATTCAGACACAATGATCCATAATTTTGTAAATTGGCACACTTAAAAACATAATGTTAGTTATTTAAAAATCTGAGATAAATGTATTAATAATATGTGTGTGTGTGTTGTGTGTGTGTGTGTGTGTGTTGTGTGTGTTGTGTGTGTATTTTGTTTGTGTGTTATTGTTGTTTAACGTTTGTGTGTATTATGTGTATTGTGTGTGTGTTGTTGTCGTGTTGTGTGTATGTTTTGTGTATTGTGTTTGTGTGTGTGTATTGTGTTTGTGTATTGTGTTGTGATGTGTGTTGTGTTGTGTTGAGTGTGTGTTGTGTTGTGTGTGTGTGTTGTGTACTATACTATAATATTAATACAAATTTTACAAACACTTGCGCTAGCATAGTTGGTACCCAAACATTGTCATTGGTTGAACATGTAGTAATGTTATTTTGTATTTCAAATAGCTTAACCTCATTGGGACCATCTATGGTGGCGCCATCTGATATTTACTTAGCCTTTGCCACCTCATTGTTTTAATTTAATTTAATATATTCATTTAATTCAGACACCATAATTTTCCATAATTTTGTAAATTGGCACACTTAAAAACATAATGTTAGTTATTTAAAAATCTGAGACAAATGTATTAATAGTATGCGTGTGTGTGTTGTGTGTATATTGTGTTTGTGTGTTATTGTTGTTTAACGTTTGTGTGTATTATGTGTATTGTGTGTGTGTGTGTTGTTGTCGTGTTGTGTGTATGTTTTGTGTATTGTTTTTGTGTGAAGTATTGTGTTTGTGTGTGTGTATTGTATTGTGATGTGTGTTGTGTTGTGTTGAGTGTGTGTTGTGTTGTGTGTGTGTGTTATGTACTATACTATAATATTAATACAAATTTTACAAACAAAACAATTTAAAATTTACACAATAATTTGCAATGTCGAATGTAATTTAAAATGTTCAACAATAAAAGATTTTATTTTTGTTAAAATTAAATAATAAATAAGGTCATTTGAAAACTGTTAAAAAATAATTAAAATGACATGATTAGAATACATTAGGAAAAAAAGATTAAAAACACAGTTCATCTTAGTATAAATTTAGGTTTGGATCCGGAATGCTCAACATGCAGCCTGGCCCAGTACCGCATTATTGGGCAATCCAGGTCCATATCCATCCTCCATGCGAACAGCTGAAGGTAGCTGTTGGAACTGCCTCGTATGCGGCGCATCAGGGTCACAACTCTCTTTCTCTCAATCGCCGCTAATCCATCCATATTTGCCCCCGCAAACATACGCGATGCGCTACAGTAGCGAGGCAGCTTCATCAGCGCCCTGAAGGCATTATTACATAGAAAACGTCGTCGTTGTCGTTCAGGGTGTCGTACTAATACCCACTGCTCATTCGGTGTCTCGACCTTCCATTGCTTTTTTAACCAACTTCCAAAAAGAGGAGGTTATCAATTCGTCAGATTATTATTATTTTTGTGTTAAATTCAGCCTTTTTTTCGCCAATTTTGAACCGATTTCGATGATTCTTTTTTTGTTTGGAAAAAAATTACTTCGCGGTGGTCGCGTTTAAATTTGGTGAAGATCTGATGGTGACATTCGGAGATATACAATGGAACTCTTTAATTATAGACAGCAAATCGGTCGTGATTGCTGTAATCGCTTGGATGTTTGTTGTTTTCATCACATCGTAACATAACATCACACCTGTATGCTCTGAGGGGGAATGCAGATGTGTACAGTACACCCACATTTTGACAATTAGGTATGTAAGGTTCCATTTTATTGGGGATAAGCCTATTGCCATGACATGTATTGTTAACAATATGAAATAAATGACGGCCGCGTTGGTCTAGTGGTGGCGACTACTCAGCATGAGGTCCTGGGTTCGATTCCCAGGTTGGGCAAAGTGTTATTGGGTTTTTGGAAAAAGCGGCGGAGTGGTGGCTGCTACTGCAGCCACGGAGTCTGGATTTGCGCCAGCACTCGCCTCTATTACATGGGACTTAAACATAACTGGCGAAATGTGGGTGTAGGTACCTACACCCACATTTCGCCAGTTGGGCCAGAGTTGGGCTGAGGTGTACCTAATAGTACTATTAGGTACACCTCAGCCCAACTCTTCGGGGATTACAGGCGTGATGATATGTTATGTTAAAAATAAATGTATAGCTAATATTTGTATAGGATATTACAACTAAAAATGGAAAAAAAAAAACGTTTTTGCAAAAAATAAAACCAACTTCAAAAACACAACAAAGTGAAAAATAACTTTAGCTTCAGAAGTCAGTGGCAAAGAAACTAAATCAAACACATAGAATTTGCCGACTTCTGAAGCTAAAGTTATTTTTCACTTTGTTGTGTTTTTGAAGTCGGTTTTATTTGTTGTGTATAATACATTCGCACAAGAATTACGTATACATGTATTCGCATTCGTACTACAATCCGTTCGATACAATGGCGGTGATGACTCAAGCGACGAAAGCGGCGTAACACCAGCTAAATATATCGTGGGGCCCAGTACAGTGGTAAATAAAAAAAAACATATTTTTGTATATTATATTTATGTATATACCAATAATAAAATAAAAAAATAAAAATAACTCTTTTAATTATTCGTTTACTATTTTCTCTTCTAACAATACCTACATGTTAGCACCTATATTATTTATTGATGCTAATATTTGTAGTTGTAGTGACCCAAATTATACAAATTTATTCGAAAACCTTCAAGCCATAAGAAGTAACCACAGAACACGGGATCGCCGTACAAGCAGGGTCTAGAGACGACAGTACTAAGGGTATTCGTGATACCAAAAGTGCGTTGAGAGCACACATTGTGTCACGGTCCGCATTCAAAGCCGCAGCAGTTTCTAATAAATAATAAATTGGTAGGTATATAATTTATTGGTAATAAGAGTTTTAAAAAAGAGCATTTGACAATAGATAAGCATAATATGTACAGGTTACTGGTATACAATATGATAAACTCACGCGCAAAATAAAGAAAAACAAAACAATCGAAAACCGAGCTAATGTTACAAGCTTGATTATTATTGTACTAGATTAGTGTTACACGAGCTAATTATTGCAATATAACCTAAATGTATACATAATATGATTGCTAGGTACATAAAGTAGAGATAGATCATATCATTTATTTGATTATCTTACGTCGTCCATGAGATAGAGCCCTGCCAACACAGAGGCAACGAATACGTGTGCGTTGCGGGACACGACTCTGCGTTGACTGTTTTATTGATTAAAAAGTCACCTGATTATTCAGGCAGATCACCTCCATACAAGTTAGTTGACACAATCGGCGCCAACAAACGCCCCACGTGGGAGTTCACTGAACTTGGGTACAGCTTTATAGCCCTTAACTATAGACACAATTTTATGCTATCCTAATATATTTTCCTTGACTACAGAAATATTGTGGCGGCGGATGATTGTGTTCCTTTTTATAGGTAATTACACTATTGTCAACACCCAAAGTAAGTTTTCCCTTGCACTTTTTACTGCTTCTTGAAGTACAATACCAATGATTCGTGCCCGTACTTTTAAAGGTTTTGACATGGAAGTACGTGAAGTCCTCGAGAAGTATTAACTGCTTGCCTTGTCTTGACAAAATGTACTTGATATTATCTAAAACCAAACACAAACAGTTAAGCACAAACCTAAGTAATGGCTGTCTTTTTAAGGTATTTAAGAGTAAAAGTCTTGCACAATATACCGGCACGGCACCGGCACCACTCCTACTCAGAAATTTACTTGTCATTTAAATTAAGGCAATAAATCGTGTATCTAATATATTTCATAATGTCTATAATTCTATCTCAAAAAGCTTGCGGCGGGCAGTCAGCGCGCTTGCCGCTATCATATGACTGTTCGCGGTGACAGCAAGTTCGCGGCCGGCGCGGCGTGCAGACTACGAGCTTAGGTTGCTTACATAAAGAAGCAGGTTTCCGGTACGGGCGAGTTGGTACCGATCGGTGCAGGTATTCATTTCTATGTTATCTTATGCGCTCGCTTATAAAGAAGCAGTTTTAAACTATATGCAAGTAAACCCTGCACCGATCGGTACCGACCCGCCCGTACCGGAAACCTGCCACTTTATGTAAGCACCCTTACACGTACTTACGCTTCGCCGACGACACGTAGTTAGCGCGTTGGCGGCTAGCCGTAGCCTAAATTCAAGGCAACGCCGGGCTACAGCTGTGTAGGTGCGGTGCCAGTATAGTGTCATGACCTTATGTTTTGACACCAAAGGCATGATTCCTTTGTTACCGTTTATCCTTTTTTTTACAAATTCTTACTAATGTTTATAACTTGTTCCGTCTGAACAGGTCAGTATGCAGGGTGTGTAGGGAACAAATGGAAAGAAAAGGTCTCGGGAGTTATTGATTTTAATTAAAAAAAAAAACGCTTACAATAATAAATTATAAAAGTAGGATGATTATTTTTGTTTAATATTTACCTAGAATTCATAATAAATATTTAAATAAACAAGTAATTAACCAATATATTTAAGCTAAGTATTGATAAGATCATTTGAGTACAGGCGGCTGATGGTTATGGGACAATACTCCAGTGATGATTATGTTGCTGACCGTGTCTATTACTAACTTCGCTTTGCAACTCTTACTGCGGCTGGAGGTGCAGATCCAATGATCAATGGGCTGCGACAGAAGTGTCCGCTGAAAGAAGTAAGTGTAGCCTTGGAGGAGTATTAGATCCTTGCCCGTTCTTGACTGTATGTATCTGAAATCTAAAATAAATATAATTCAATACAATAAGACAGCGAGGAACAATGTTTTAATAGGTTTATTCAGTTTTGAAAGCCTGATCAGAAAAACAATATTCTGGACAATTGCAAACGAAAAATATACAAATAAATTGGTTACAAAAAGAAAAAAAGAAAGTTTTTGCACTATTTATTTACTCATTTAAAATACAGTTATACAAACAGTACCAATTGACAATCATCACAAACAACCAAACTCGACAAAACTCTAATACTTATAATATATTAAAAAGTAAACCAAATTAAATATCTAATTAAGGATAAATGCTTACGCTTTACACACTTTTGCTTGACGTATAACATATTTGAAAGGAGGATGATTATGTTCTTATTTAATAGAAATACTTCAATAAGCTTGTGTGAGTAGATCAGTTCCAACGAGTATAGTCGAGTGCAATTAGACAATAATGTGGAACAAAGTTTATAGTGGTCGGATTTTCATGGGACTTTTTTTATTGAGTTCCTAGAGGACTGGAAAAGAAAGTTAAAAAAAAATTTGGCCGCTCGCGACTTTTTTTTTAATTTTCATGGATTTTTTTTTTGTCGTTTATGAATAACTTCAAATTCGACGAGTTCATATTATAGAATAGAATAGAATAGAATAATCATTTATTCGTTAATGGACAGCAGCAACACATTAGAGTAACACATACATATACTTAAAACAACAAACAGAACAATGAATTAAACAGCTCAACTGCGCTGAGCATGCCCATAACGAAAGGATAACCAACTCAGCATATGCTGATATAGCGTAATAGTGTGACATACGTGCATCCATTAAATGCTATTTTGGTCTGTTTCTTTGATCATTGTTGTCGATTTAATGTATATTTCAAGTGTTTTTGAAAATTTTCTATTTTCTGCAATTATTTCTAAAATATCGAATTTTAAGACTTAGATTTCTTTTGAAATTGGTAACTGATGCTTTTTCACAGATAACTGGACCAGAAAGTATTAATGAAGACCACTTTTATGAGTGTAGCGACTTAAAATTCATTTGGAAATGTTAGAAAATAGGCTATGTTAATGAAAGCATTTTTTTTTCCAAATCCTGCTAAGAATTTAAATGTGCAAATTATCGTCTTAATCCTCATTTTATTAGCTATCTAACGAGGTATAATAACTAGGAAAATATTTGAGGATAGTTGTTAAATATTGGTTACTGCTGAAAAAGTAAATCATGACAAAAGGGCCTCTATCGCTAAGAAGTGGAAGTGGTATCGGTATCGGTATTGATATTAAATTGCACACAAAAACCCAAGCTTGTAACTTATCTCAGAAAGAAATCGTGAGAAATGGTTACGTTATAATTACGATATTTTTTGTAAATTTACCAGCGACCCAATTCCACCTTTGTCAGCAATAATCAACCTTTATCGAGTACCACAATTTTTTTTTTTAGTTTTTGTTATCTATGGATAGCAGATATAATGAGGATATTTTCAGGATAATATTTACGTTGACTGACATAGAAATATTTTGAGAAAAATGGCCTTCTTTACTTTTATATAGACGATTTCCTGATAATTGTGAATACATTTTTAGTCACTTCACTCGTAAACATGGTTTTCTTGAATATTTTTAAATCCAATTATCTGTGAAAAAGTATCAGTTACCAATTCCAAAAGAAATCTTGGTCTTAAAATTCAAAATTTTAAAAATAATTGCAGAAAATAGGACATTTTCAAAAAATACTTGAAGTATTGCATTACATCGACTACAATGAACAAAGAAACAGACTAAATTAGCAATGAATGGATGCACGTAGGTCACACTATTACGCTACAATATGAAGTCGTCGAATTTGAAGTTATTCATAAACGAAAAAAAAAAATTCAATGAAAATTAAAAAAATAAAGTCGCGAGCGGCGAAACTTTTATTTTTTTCTTTTCCTCTCCTCTAGGAACTAAATAAAAAAAGTCCCATGAAAATCCGACCACTATAAACTTCGTTCCACCTTTTGAGTACTTTTTGTCTAATTGCACTCGGCTAGTACATATTAGTTTTGTTCTTTAGATAACGATAGCGAACATAAGTGTAGTCGTTAATTAGAATTAGTTGTGACCCTTTCCGGAACGCTACGTATTTGAAATTTACCGAATAATAAGAGAATTACGGATATTATTTAACAAATCGAATTCGAATATATTTCCCTTTACATACAACGTATTTCCCTGGAGGATGATTATGGTCATAATTAGCAGTAACAATTTTATTTTCGTCATTTATGTAGAGCATAGCCTTACAATTCTTACTATTGTGAGTAGAACAGCACCAACGAGTAGCATTTAAGTTTTTGGTATTTACAGACCTATGGCGACAATATGAGTAGTCATTTATTAGAATTAACAGCTTTCCGCTCCGGGACTCGACACACTTGAAGTCCTCTGAAAAATAATACAATTACAGATTTTATTATTAAAGTTGGGAATCTCCTGTATGGTTACAGAAACAAAGAAAATATAGGAAGAAAACACAACAAATAAAAATAATAATATTATCAGAAATTTTTTTTTTTTTCTTTACAAATGTACAGATTATGTGCTTAAAACTGGAGGACTGTTGCCTGAAAAAGACATTGCAAGCAACGCCTGCGGTAAAAGTCAGGGTCCCACAACGGTACATCATTACGAGCTTACATTGAGTGCTTTTAAGGGATTGAAGTGAATTATTAAATTAATATTAAATTGAAATACACATGCGCGCAATTTTATCGACCGCGCAGTCTTAGACCACCCTACCACAGCAAAAATAGCGTGCTATTAAATTTTTACATAGTATCCTTCTGCTATGACAAATGCTGGCGGTGCATGGGCGTGATCCAACCTAGCTGATACCACGGTCCTATGCGATGCTATAACGTCATTGCTTTGCAAAAACCTCCATTAGTGCATCTCCAAGCCTTCGTTTTCACATTACTCTTGTGGCAATAGAATGTGTACCCGTTGACAACCGCCAGTTCCTTTCCATCCTGCTTTTTCACAAATTGCAGCTCTGGAAATAAAGTAGGAATTGTATGCTGTTCTGAAATGTATGGGTAGAAATGGTTATCAGCTAAGTTCTAACTTAGAAGAGAGAGAGAGAGAAAAAAAAAAGTTAATTGTTAATTTTAACATTCTCGATAGGCAAAAGATACTTGTACGATTAAATAAGGTAAGTTAAGATTGTATGCATTTTATTTAATCAATTAGGGCATTAGACCAATAATAAATAGTCACACTAATACAGTTTGTTGCCGACACTAGGATAATACACGAACACAATGTTTTATTTTGATTGATTTTGTCACTTATTAGCCCTCGCTAAGCTTAAATTTTAAAGTAACGTTCGTTTCTAATCGCAAACTTGGGTGCCTCCACCCAAGTTTGTAATTTATATCAGTGCAAGGTACTCGTGCACATCCTCATGTGCACCTTGCACTGATCTTATATGCCGCTCCGAGAGTGTTGCGCCGTTCGTGAAGGTCAGCCTGGCATTACAAGGGTATCCTTTGGTACAGTTCCAGACACTTCTCCCCAAAGTTTGTCGTTTATTGAAAAATGTATAGCCGTCCATAATAGCAAGCTCCTTTCCATTTGGCTTTTTCACCCATTGAACTGTAAATAAATAAACTAGTTGTAAACTGTGTGAAAATAATAACTAGGTTCATTATTATGAGGCGCTAACCATTAAATGACATTACAAAATAATCAAAAATATTTATTTACATTAACATTAGATAAAAACATAGAATATAAAATGAAAATCTTAAATAGAGTTCTAACTTACAGATCACCCGAATAAGAATAATCAATTGTGTTTATGTATGTATTTATTTACGATATTACAGAAACTACAACACTTGCTCATTACAGCTTGTCATACAATCCTTTAAGAATGACAAATCTTGGAGGTGCATGATTGTGTTCCAACGTAGCTCTGACCAGGAGCCGAGCATCACTGTTGGTGGTTATCAGCTGAGCTTTGCAGTAACGTCCGAAACAACCAAAGAAAAAGCAATGCACGTGTTGTACTTAAGCGACGTTCCGATGCCAACATAGTGGCTGCACTGGCTCAACATCACTTGATCTTATTTTTACTAGCTGATCCAAACCCGCTTTCGGTACCTGGGGTATTTTATTTTATTTTATACTGTTCGGGAAACTTACAGCTAATATAAACAATGTTCTTAAACTATACGGATTTGAATGCCATTTACAACTTTCCTCAGATAAAAAACACTAGAAACAAAAAAAAAAGAAAACACAACTAAAGTAAGAAGTGATCTTGCACCGAGAACGCACCGACATATTATTATTCAATAAGGTACAAAGACACTTACACGTGGCTTGCTTAGCACCTGGATGCACGCTACTATGATACACGCTAGGCGTCAAGCGTGGCCCAAACGCAAAATGCGACGGGATGCGGAGATTCAAGAACGTTTGTGTCACTTCGCTAGTTGCTAGGCGACTCGCTAGCCTCTATGCGCATCTAAACAAGTCCCTTGCTAGTGCTTTCCGTAACTACAACGCGACGGTCCGACGCAATGGACATGTTATTTCAATCGCTGCTTAGACAGAAATGGATTTGAATATACCATTGCGCGACGTCAGATTATACATAGTTCAGATTAATAACATATCGCTACAATTATACACTTGCTCATTCGATTTCGACATAACAACCTTTGGAAATGACAAATTTTGTAGGCGCATGGCCGGAGTGAGCAGAACTAGATTCAGATTTTACCAAGAGCCTGAACGTAGCAGTGTCGTCATTGGTGATGTTCAAATAAGCTTTGCAGGGCGCGCCAAAGGAGCATCTCCAAATGTTTGAGAACTGATGTTGCTCGTGGAAATAAAAAGAGTAGCCATTAACAATAACCACTTCTTGACCGTCCTGCTTCTTCACCCATCTCACTAAAAAAGAGAAAAGATTAATCTTAAGTTATACCTTTACTTCAGTTTTCACTATTGCTCTGGAAATGCATATTTTTTTCTGTAGCCTAAGAAATCTTACCTATACGTTGCTATTGTATAATACGCATTACCTCTTATTTATTTTATTATTTTTTTGTTAGACGAAGGAGACTAGTTAGTCTCCACGACACAGGGAATCCTAGTGTGGAGGCTAGTGATATTTCAATTTGTGTAATGCTGTCTTAAAAAATAAAGATTTATTATTTGTATTATTATATAAGTGTCCGTCTCTCGCATAAATAATATTTTGCTAATACTACACACCAGGGTAAGAATATTTGCCAGTTAACATGATGGTAGCATATCAGCGGTAGAACGTTGAAGGTGCACAGCACGTATAAGTATTGCTATTAAAATACGCTTACAGTAAAAAAATTACAAAGTGTGTACAATCAAGCAAGTTTAATAACACAAAAATATACAATAACATGTAGATTTAACCTAAATTATATGGTACTTAAACTAAACACACTACTTGTTCAATACAACTTGATATAACATCCTTGGGCAATGACATTGTAACGTTGTTAGTTCATAATTGATAAAACGTAAACAAATAAAACAGAAGTCATTTTAATATCGTTTACCAGCCGACCAAATCACCTGATCGCGCCTGTACTTTTGTCTCACTCGCTCGCGTTCCTAAAACCAGTTTTTTTTCCCACTCCATCATTCTCCGCGCGCCGCGAGCGTCGACCACGCTCGCATGCCTGCAGAGGCCAGTCGTCATTTACGCGCGGTCAGTCTACACACATATTAGACGACATATGCGCAGCCTCGCGAATTATACTTTGATTGGACTACTGAATTTCCAAAACTTTTTTTTATAATTTTACTTTTTAAAAAGTTCTATAAAGGAACCATAACTTCAGTGTGTAATTCCCCATATCGGGTAAGTGGCTAAGTGTTGACAAATTCACGCAGTGCTTGTTTCTAAATGTCATGTCAAGGTCAATGATGTGCAAAATTATTTCATCATCTTTTTCATAGACATCATTTTAGCTACTATTTCAACTATTGTACTCAAACCTTAATTGCTACATCAATGTTTTATGTAGGTATGTGTAAATATTAATTTAAAAGTGCTTCACACCTTTTTTTTCTCTTTTCTTTTTTTCTCTGTAAACTCCGCTTCTGAAGGTGACCTCTACACACATACGCCCTAAGCGCAATAGTACCCATCCCTACGCTTGCGCTTACGCTGCTGTGGTCACCGTCAGGAAAGGATAAGCAGAGAACCCTACGCTTACCACTGGACATAAATTCCAGGGACCAAAGTTCGGGATTTTCTTCCACCGGGATTAACCCGTGTGTGCCGTTGCCGCGTCACCTGGTGCCGACACTCGCATCTGACGAGTCGCTTCCACCGGCATCCGGCATCCGACATCCAACGACGCCTCTACGGGCATCGGGCATCCGGCACCACTACCACCTACCCTGCGGGTCCTGCATCCTGCTCCTCGGCTCCAGCGTCCATGCAGCTACGCGCAAGCCAGGGCAGTACTTGACGCGCCTACCTCCATATGTCGGAAAAAACCTATGACGGGCTTTAGTGATCCGCGACCTATACTTAATAAATTATTTTTTTTATGAAAGTGTTGGTGAATTTTGTTTAAACCTATTAGGGTCTCATATTCCCACGCTTCATTGGCGCCCAACGTGGGGCACGAACCCACGAAATTTAATGAAGCGTGGGAATATGGAACCCTAATAGGTTTGAACAAAATTCACCAACACTTTCATAAAAATAATTTATTCAAAATAGGTCGCGGATTACTAAGGCCCGTCATAGGTTTTTTTTCCGACATATGGAGGTAGGCGCGTCAAGTACTGCCCTGGCTTGCGCGTAGCTGTATGGACGCTGGAGCCGAGGAGCAGGATGCAGGACCCGCAGGGTAGGTGGTAGCGGTGCCGGATGCCCGTGGAGGCGTCGCCGTCGTTGGATGCCGGATGCCGGTGGAACCGACTCGTCAGTTGCGAGTGTCGGCACCAGGTGACGCAGCAACGGCACACACGGGTTAACCCCGGAGGAAGAAAATCCCGAACTTTGGTCCCTGGAATTTATGTCCAGTGGTAAGCGTAGGGTTCTCTGCTTATCCTTTCCTGACGGTGACCACAGCAGCGTAAGCGCAAGCGTAGGGATGGGTACTATTGCGCTTAGGGCGTATGTGTGTAGAGGTCACCTTCAGAAGCGGAGTTTACAGAGAAAAAAAGAAAAGAGAAAAAAAAAAGGTGTGAAGCACTTTAAAATTAATATTTACACATACCTACATAAAACATTGATGTAGCAATTAAGGTTTGAGTACAATAGTTGAAATAGTAGCTAAAATGATGTCTATGAAAAAGATGATGAAATAATTTTGCACATCATTGACCTTGACATGACATTTAGAAACAAGCACTGCGTGAATTTGTCAACACTTAGCCACTTACCCGATATGGGGAATTACACACTGAAGTTATGGTTCCTTTATAGAACTTTTTAAAAAGTAAAATTATTAAAAAAAGTTTTGGAAATTATCAGTAGTCCAATCAAAGTATAATTCGCGAGGCTGCGCATATGTCGTCTAATATGTGTGTAGACTGACCGCGCGTAAATTGCCCACTGGCCTCTGCAGGCATGCGAGCGTGGTCGACGCTCGCGGCGCGCGGAGAATGATGGAGTGGGAAAAAAACTGGTTTTAGGAACGCGAGCGAGTGAGACAAAAGTACAGGCGCGATCAGGTGATTTGGTCGGCTGGTAAACGATATTAAAATGACTTCTGTTTTATTTGTTTACGTTTTATCAATTATGAACTAACAACGTTACAATACCCCCGCGCGCAATCAAGGATTTTTGTCATCTCTTAAAATGAATAAAAATCCGCATCAAGAACTTGAGTTACTATAGGTTTACCTTTTATAAGTCATCTTTCATACTTCTCGCTAACATAAACTAGCAGCAGTTATTGTATTCTAACGATACCAACATAACTGACGCACTATAACATAAAAATATAGGTATCTTGTTTTTCTCTAACTAGATACCTTACCAATAAGTGTTCCAATAGAAGGTGGAATATATGCGAGAGGGAATGCAAATCTTGATTCGTAAAATCAAAACTAAATGTGAAAAATTCAAAATAATATTATATCAAAATATAGAGGAGAGAAAAAGAAATGCTATTTGATTTTATTTTTGATAATAAGGTACTAGGTATAGGGTAGTTTTTAATTCTAAGAGTTATTGTTATATTTAGAGTAAGCAATTTATGTAAGTTACTATTAGACTAGACTTGTGTACGTAAGCCTTATTGTGGCCTTCCTGAAAAGGGTAACACATTGCCCATAGTCTTCCTTAAATTTATCATCACATGGAATGCGGCTAAGCCGGAGATATAAATGATTAAGGAAATTTTGAGTACGCAGCAATGTATTGAAGTAATGACGTCGATTCTAAAATGACGTTAACCTTCTCAAGAACATCCAGCACACCATTCAGGTCGTGCGTTAGTTCAAGAGACTAGTGTGAATATCCCCTGTAGGAAATAATAGTCCACACTTAGTTACTAGTTTGCGCAACTCCTGCACTGTGGCAGCTGGCGATTCACCCTTAATAGCAACTTCATACTCGGACTTTTGAAGTGACGTGAACTTCACGGGATAAGCCATTATAACAATAATTTAAATTGATAGCAAAGAGGAAAAAAAAGAAAATTTTTTTTTTTTTTTAGAAGTGTGGGTAAGTGTTGAACAATTCCGTATAGTGAAATAAACAAATAAGTACTAAATACTCCGTCTGTTACAATTTTAAGTTAAATTTAAGTAACGTCTTGTTGTTTTTTCCACGTATGTAAAGCTAGCAAAAAAAACTAAGAAATTTGGTAACTAAAAATAAAAAAATAATAAAATGCAAAATAATAAAATTTGCAACTAATGTGTACGCAGAACTAAATAAAACTAGCTAGAGTGAGAAAAAAAACTTTGTTAAAAATAAAACTTTTTTTCTGACCGTACCTAAGAATTAGCAACGTCAATAAGTAACGGTTAAAAGATATTGAGTTGAAAATTAAATGTAATGAAAAAAATAAATTGCATCTTATATCGTGCGTTGACTGTACAACAAAACAGTTACAAGTTTTTGAGCATGACTGTACTTAATAAGCACTCCTAAACTTAATAAATTTTTGTAACGTACACTTTAGTTACGATGCAACAAAAAAACAAGAAAAGCATAAAAAAAAAAAAAAATGTTTTGCAACTGGTGTGAGGGTACAAGTAAATTACAAAAAGATTGTAAATTGATCTAACGATCCTAATTTAGGCGTTTAACAGTAAAAAATTCACAAAGATTAAAATAATACAAAACTAAATTTAATCACCCTGTATTCAAAAGCAAAAAAAAAACAATGTAGACACTTTACAGTAATTTAAGTGTCGACATAAGACAAAGATGATAATGTCTATAAGTTAGCCAGTACTTACACCCGGCACTCAAACCCTTCAACCAGCACACAGCAAAAACTGCTTACCGGAAGAAAAAAAGGAATGAGGGTAGTACTTCCCCGGGGCGAGCCGTTACTATAAGCTCTACTACTACAAGAATGTTGAACATACGGTATTCATGATAAAATAAAAAACTAAGTAAAAAATATGTTGAGCACCCGGTATATATAAAAAAAAAACCCTGTATATCAGGCAAATTAAAAACAAAACTAAACTTAACTCTTCACACCAGTTGCTGCACACGAAATAATAAAAAAAAGAACAAAGCGTTATTACAAAAAACAACGAAACACAAAACACACAAAACACCGAAAAACACCACTACCTCCATAAAACAGAAAAAAAAAACGTATGACCATGAAAAAACCACGATATGGGCGCCAATGAAGCGTGGGAATATGGAACCCTAATAGGTTTGAACAAAATTCACCAACACTTTCATAAAAAAAATAATTTATTAAGTATAGGTCGCGGATCACTAAAGCCCGTCATAGGTTTTTTCCGACATATGGAGGTAGGCGCGTCAAGTACTGCCCTGGCTTGCGCGTAGCTGCATGGACGCTGGAGCCGAGGAGCAGGATGCAGGACCCGCAGGGTAGGTGGTAGTGGTGCCGGATGCCCGATGCCCGTAGAGGCGTCGTTGGATGTCGGATGCCGGATGCCGGTGGAAGCGACTCGTCAGATGCGAGTGTCGGCACCAGGTGACGCGGCAACGGCACACACGGGTTAATCCCGGTGGAAGAAAATCCCGAACTTTGGTCCCTGGAATTTATGTCCAGTGGTAAGCGTAGGGTTCTCTGCTTATCCTTTCCTGACGGTGACCACAGCAGCGTAAGCGCAAGCGTAGGGATGGGTACTATTGCGCTTAGGGCGTATGTGTGTAGAGGTCACCTTCAGAAGCGGAGTTTACAGAGAAAAAAAGAAAAGAGAAAAAAAAGGTGTGAAGCACTTTTAAATTAATATTTACACATACCTACATAAAACATTGATGTAGCAATTAAGGTTTGAGTACAATAGTTGAAATAGTAGCTAAAATGATGTCTATGAAAAAGATGATGAAATAATTTTGCACATCATTGACCTTGACATGACATTTAGAAACAAGCACTGCGTGAATTTGTCAACACTTAGCCACTTACCCGATATGGGGAATTACACACTGAAGTTATGGTTCCTTTATAGAACTTTTTAAAAAGTAAAATTATAAAAAAAAGTTTTGGAAATTCAGTAGTCCAATCAAAGTATAATTCGCGAGGCTGCGCATATGTCGTCTAATATGTGTGTAGACTGACCGCGCGTAAATGACGACTGGCCTCTGCAGGCATGCGAGCGTGGTCGACGCTCGCGGCGCGCGGAGAATGATGGAGTGGGAAAAAAAACTGGTTTTAGGAACGCGAGCGAGTGAGACAAAAGTACAGGCGCGATCAGGTGATTTGGTCGGCTGGTAAACGATATTAAAATGACTTCTGTTTTATTTGTTTACGTTTTATCAATTATGAACTAACAACGTTACAATACCCCCGCGCGCAATCAAGGATTTTTGTCATCTCTTAAAATGAATAAATTATTTTTTTAATGAAGCGTGGGAATATGAGACCCTAATAGGTTTAAACAAAATTCACCAACACTTTCATAAAAAAAATAATTTATTAAGTATAGGTCGCGGATCACTAAAGCCCGTCATAGGTTTTTTCCGACATATGGAGGTAGGCGCGTCAAGTACTGCCCTGGCTTGCGCGTAGCTGCATGGACGCTGGAGCCGAGGAGCAGGATGCAGGACCCGCAGGGTAGGTGGTAGTGGTGCCGGATGCCCGATGCCCGTAGAGGCGTCGTTGGATGTCGGATGCCGGATGCCGGTGGAAGCGACTCGTCAGATGCGAGTGTCGGCACCAGGTGACGCGGCAACGGCACACACGGGTTAATCCCGGTGGAAGAAAATCCCGAACTTTGGTCCCTGGAATTTATGTCCAGTGGTAAGCGTAGGGTTCTCTGCTTATCCTTTCCTGACGGTGACCACAGCAGCGTAAGCGCAAGCGTAGGGATGGGTACTATTGCGCTTAGGGCGTATGTGTGTAGAGGTCACCTTCAGAAGCGGAGTTTACAGAGAAAAAAAGAAAAGAGAAAAAAAAGGTGTGAAGCACTTTTAAATTAATATTTACACATACCTACATAAAACATTGATGTAGCAATTAAGGTTTGAGTACAATAGTTGAAATAGTAGCTAAAATGATGTCTATGAAAAAGATGATGAAATAATTTTGCACATCATTGACCTTGACATGACATTTAGAAACAAGCACTGCGTGAATTTGTCAACACTTAGCCACTTACCCGATATGGGGAATTACACACTGAAGTTATGGTTCCTTTATAGAACTTTTTAAAAAGTAAAATTATAAAAAAAAGTTTTGGAAATTCAGTAGTCCAATCAAAGTATAATTCGCGAGGCTGCGCATATGTCGTCTAATATGTGTGTAGACTGACCGCGCGTAAATGACGACTGGCCTCTGCAGGCATGCGAGCGTGGTCGACGCTCGCGGCGCGCGGAGAATGATGGAGTGGGAAAAAAAACTGGTTTTAGGAACGCGAGCGAGTGAGACAAAAGTACAGGCGCGATCAGGTGATTTGGTCGGCTGGTAAACGATATTAAAATGACTTCTGTTTTATTTGTTTACGTTTTATCAATTATGAACTAACAACGTTACAACATATTTTGTGGGCGCATGGCTCGTGTGATTAATTCTAGATTTTATCAAGGTTCTGGAAGAAGGAGTATTTTCATTAGTGATGAACATCTGAGCTTTACACGACCTTCCGAAGGAGCATCTCCAAATGTTTGAGAGCCGACCTCGCGAGTGACAATAGAATGTGTAGCCATTAACTATTGCCACTTCTTTGCCGTTCTGTTTCCTCGCCCATAAAACTGAAAAAAAAGTCTAGACGATAATGATTATTCCTGCTCTTGAATGAACTATAAAAGAATATTCAACACCCTGGCAAACATATTTATTTTGCCAGTCAGCATCATGGTAGCGAACATTCAAAATATAACCTATTAATTATGCAACCATAATTTTATTGCATCAAACGCGATCAACATTATGATTAAAAAGATTAAAGATTAAAGGTGCTCAACTACGTAATGACATAGCCTAACTGTGTTTGGGAGAAATAATTATGAACCTCCGCCGGACCATTACGTTAATTGCTTTACCCATCTCACGAAAATAACGAAGAGATTTCAATTTTGACACCTAGAATATTATGAAAATCTTTTTTAGTCTTAATATTATGTTTTTATAAATCCTTTTCATTTTTGTGAGTTTAACGATGGCAACGTTTTGACTTTCAAGTTTATTACAGCACATAATATGTGAAGTAAGATAAAATAAAACTAACACATTCTCAACATAATTTTAGTACATTATAATTTTAATATTAAAATGTTTACTACTTACAATATCAAACTTACAATAATTCTAAACAAAATTATGAAAGAAATGAAAGTACTTTTGGAGACAAGTTTTATTATTAAAACTACCTACAACAATTTAGTTACAATGGAAATGACTAGGTGTAATAATATGAATCGACAACGAATTAAAATGTCTACTGTACTAAGGTCCTGATCCTTATAAGCGAATCGGCACTAACTACATAAATATGAGATGAATACATTCTATGGAAAACAAACGAATATAGATTTTGCCAGTTGGAGAGACTGTCAGCAAGGATTGATTTAATTCACTATTGAAAATCATTTAATATCTTTTCACAAATCGTGACTTAATAGGGCTATCACAATTTTTCTTGTATCTCAGTGTTTGACTCTTCAAACTCTCTTCGACGACACGAAACGACTCTTCAAAAATTGTGATAGCCCTCTTAATAAATACAGCTTAAAACTAACGTGTAACTATTGTGATCTCAGTAATTGCCTCTTCGGTCGGGTCTTTACGGATTATAGGTGTGATTTTATATTTATTTAATAATGTTATTTTGATCTCTGGAATTTCTGAATAAATAGAAGCGTTAAGGCTGAATTTCATTCCTAGTAATGGATTTGCTTCTTTGCATCCTTGACATTGTATGGAAAAACTATAATTATCCCGGGCACCTCTACCTAACCCTTCCGGAAATACAGTAGCAATGTTATAAATATCAATAATAAAATTAATTGATCTTCACATAAAACCCAGCAGTAATTCTAAAAGTGGGGCGGCTTATGATTATGCTCCAGTTTAGATGTTAATGTTACTGTAATATTTTTAATGTGTTAATAACAACGTGAAAAATTTGATCGCACATTTGAGTTTGTTTCATGCATAAAATATAAAATGATGTGGTAGTTGTGGACATATAAAAGAGCATTTACAGG
>LR990646.1:7280404-7670521 GCA_905147715.2 Xestia xanthographa
TTTAGCATGGAATGAAGATTATTATGCATGGAACACGGCAGTGATAACAAAACCAGTAGGTATAAAGTGTACTTTTAATCTATTGAAACTCTGTAATACACTAACCCAGCTCAAGGGCCTGTGTGTCAACCGATGTATGGCAAATTGCCTTAAGTTTCAGTCAAAATTGATTTATGGAGAAATCGAGAAACAACAATATTCAGGATATGCTATCAAAACACATCATTTACCTTTACCCTACACGGTTAGGTGATATGAGCTAAGTCGTGGGAGAAATACAATGAAATGGTTAAGGTTTATTAGTTTTGCTCTACGTCCAATGGTCGTTATGAATTTCTCTGTCAAACTGTTACAATACTACTTTTTCGGGCTATAAAACGTAGTGGCATTTTAAGGTTTTGGTTTATCATGATTATTTTGTCCAAAATGAGCGAACAGTACATCATCAACAGTAAGAGCATTCGCTATGCAGCCTCGATCTCGATTGTTACATCGCGGCATCGCCATCATTTTCTTCGGAGATGACCCAGAGCTTGTTCCGTATATAATAGATCGCCAATTAACCTGTGACAACCTGTTGCCCTACATAAATCGCACAAAACAGTATGGCACCAGTAACTCTGAAAAACAATAACTATTAGTCCAACGTTAAAACTAGTCGTTCATCTATACTTCTATACTAATATTATAAAGAGGTAACATTTGTTTGTAAGTTTGTATGTAGGGGTAATCTCCAGAAGTAATGAACCAATTTTAAAAATTGTTTCACTGGTAGAAATCTACATTATTCGTGAGTGCTATAGGCTATATTTTATTCCCGTACTCCTACGGGAACGGGAACTACGCGGGTGAAACCGCGGTACGTCAGCTAGTTCGTAATAAAGTATTACTGTATTACATAATATTTATTATAATTTATGATGTTTCCAAATATTAGTTATTTGATAGAGAAAAAAAATTGGATCCGATAAAAAGATTAATAAATCACAAATAATTTTATTTATTGATGACCTATACCTAAATCAGATACAAATGACTAGAACACTAAAGTCAAAATTAAGATCACATTTAACTCACAGAACCTTATACCGATACAAATATTTTGTAAAACTGAAACTTTTAATAATATGTAGTTTGGGCGACAAAATTACAAACTATTTTATTTTTTATACTATTTATTTACTATTTTAACCGTCTTCTAATTAACCGACTTCTAAAAAAGGAGGTTTCTCAATTCGATCGTATATATTTTTTTTTTATGAGTGTTCGCGGATAATTTCGTTGTTTATAAACCGATTAAGATGATTCTTTTTTTGTTGGAAAGTAGATATCTCAAGGGTGGTACCATGGTAAGGAAACCAGGATCTGACGATGGCATCTTAGAGAAATCGAGGGGAACCTTCAAAAATCGTACTGGTGACTAGTGCGTTTGTTTTTTTTTCACTAAGTATTTTAAAGCACTACTATTTCATGCAGGTCTAGAGTCGATCTAATGATGGAGCCGAAAGACGGCCGAGGGAACTCCTCAACGATTTACAGCAGTTACCTTTTGTTGGGCTTACTTTAAATTGAAGCACACTTTTTGCACAGCAAATATTTGTATTATAGGATACATTACAACTAAAAATGGAAAAATAAAAAACTTTTTTGCAAAAAATAAAACCGACTTCAAAAAAAACTTAGACTTCTGAAGCTAAAGTTATTTTTCAGTTTTTTGTTTTTTTTTGAAGTCGGTTTTATTTTTTGCAAAAAAGATTTTTATTATTTATGTTCCCAGTTACATCGATTTTTTCATAATTCAACCCCTAAATAGGGGAAATGGGGTGACAAAGACTGAAAATTAATGTTTATTGTTTGTATGGAGTATCGGGTTGGGTCATCTGGTTTATTACAAAAACAACGATTTTAAGATTTAATGTGGTGGACGTGAAATATTATATCTCCTGTAGGGGTGCGATGGGGTTGAAATGTCTAAAAATCAATATGGGTGTCGATTCCGAGATTATCAGGGGTGATGATTGTGATAACGATGATGATGATTGAGATAATGATGAAGATTGTGATGACGATGATTGTGATTACGATGATAATGATTGAGATAACGATGATGGTGATTGTAATAGAGATTGTGATTGTGATTGTGATTGTGATTGTGATTGTGATAGTGATAGTGATAGTGATAGTGATAGTGATAGTGATAGTGATAGTGATAGTGATAGTGATAGTGATAGTGATAGTGATAGTGATAGTGATAGTGATAGTGATAGTGATAGTGATAGTGATAGTGATAGTGATAGTGATAGTGATAGTGATAGTGATAGTGATAGTGATAGTGATAGTGATAGTGATAGTGATAGTGATAGTGATAGTGATAGTGATAGTGATAGTGATAGTGATAGTGATAGTGATAGTGATAGTGATAGTGATAGTGATAGTGATAGTGATAGTGATAGTGATAGTGATAGTGATAGTGATAGTGATAGTGATAGTGATAGTGATAGTGATAGTGATAGTGATAGTGATAGTGATAGTGATTGTGATTGTGATTGTGATTGTGATTGTGATTGTGATTGTGATTGTGATTGTGATTGTGATTGTGATTGTGATTGTGATTGTGATTGTGATTGTGATAGTGATAGTGATTGTGATTGTGATTGTGATTGTGATTGTGATTGTGATTGTGATAGTGATAGTGATAGTGATAGTGATAGTGATAGTGATAGTGATAGTGATAGTGATAGTGATAGTGATAGTGATAGTGATAGTGATAGTGATAGTGATTGTGATTGTGATTGTGATTGTGATTGTGATTGTGATTGTGATTGTGATTGTGATTGTGATTGTGATTGTGATTGTGATTGTGATTGTGATTGTGATTGTGATTGTGATTGTGATTGTGATTGTGATTGTGATTGTGATTGTGATTGTGATTGTGATTGTGATTGTGATTGTGATTGTGATTGTGATTGCGATAGTGACAGTGACAGTGATAATGATGGTGATAGTGATGGTGATTGTGATAGTGACAGTGATGGTGATTGTGGTAATGATGGTGATTGTGAAATTTGGCACATAGATAGTTTATAACCTGGATTAACATATAGGATACTATTTATCCCTTTAAGATGATCCCGTGGGACAGTTAACGAACTTCACGCGGGCGAAGCCGCGGGCAACAGCTAGTTAACAATATTTTTATTAATACATTATTAAACTTGGAAGTAGCTGATCTAGAACAAGTCGTTTTTCCAGTCTAGATATTCAAGTAAGTTACGATTGCGAATATATAGTGATTAAATATTATTATTCAGATCAGGGATGTTACGAAGCTTCGACTCCGACTCCGATACGTCGAAACTTCCGAATGATTTTACACCTCCGGTTCCGATACTTTTAAATCGGAGGTTTTTTAATTGGAAGTCGAAGTTTAGCAGATATCGGCGGGCGGCGGCGACGACGCGCGGTGTCTGTGGTCAACGTGTACGAACAGGTTTACGCCAGCTTATGCAAGTCGCCCGGGGAACATAGCACGCGTTCTGTCAGTGATTCATAATTCACTATAATTTTACTTTATTGCCTACCCTTAACACATTTTTCTTCTGCCACCATTTCCGACTCCGCCTCCGACTTAAACCAAATTTAAAAACTCGGACTCCGATTCCGGTTCCGATAAAACCACCTCCGTAACATCCCTGATTCAGATACTGTACTTATTTAAATACTTATTTATTTTCGCACAATTATTTTCCTTTGATTATAATTAATAGACATACTCGTAGGCGGTGTGAATGTGTGTGTTCATATTTCCCTGATAAAATGATAGTAATGTTACTATCCAGCAATAATGATGCTTTAGAGTTTTTGCTTTTCGTAGACGAACACTTCCAACGGTTGGTAAACCCAGTCCTTTGTGATTTGATGAACTTAAAAGCTGAAAAAGATTAAAATATTACCATATTTTCTTTACCATGAGAAGCTGCTAAACTATCGGCCAATGGAAAGTTTCTCGCTTGCCGGAGCTCTAAACACGAGCACGTCCACGACGCTCCTCACGAGTAACATGTTACAAACCCAGATCACCAATATGATGTGGTACTAGTGGACCAGTGGAGGTTCATAAAGGACTTAACCAATTTCAAACTACTTAGTTACGGACATTACGGATTCTTGATTCTAAATACATATAATTGAGTATCAGTTGAATTAAAATAAACCACATTTATTTACGTTTAGATTTTAAGTCTCATGGTTGTTATTTTTTCGTCAGAAATAAAAAAAGGCAATCCAAAGTGTCGATTACATTTGACAATATTATTGCTCAAATAATAACATCTATACAAACTTTGTTATAAACAATTACTTCTCGAGCTTCACTATCAGAGTATAAAAGCCCCATAACAACAAACATTTTAGTATTACCGCGGGCTATTCAATAACACCGATAGACCGCAACCCGATAATTCTATAGCTTTTTTATACAATAATAAAGTACAGTAAAAACGGTTCCCTTTTACTGCCGGAGCTATGCAAATACTTATTGATCCTGCTGCGTTTGGTTTACTATTGGCCATGATCGTGCCATCCACGTACATCCACCAAATTCTTATCGATAGTAACTGCAGTAGCTCTACAGCCACTACTATGACGACCACACCGCCAGCGAATCTGGAAACCGTTACTCTTTATTTTGGCGACGGTGTATCGGTATCCATTAATGACCAACATTTGATTCCCCCTACAAGACTCCACGAAGGAAAAGGTGTGTGTCACAACTGAAACATAACACAAATATCAAGGTTAATCATAACAATGGACATGCAAGTATTTCAAGCGATCTTCAATATATTCGGGAAATGTGGGTGTACATCTGTGTAAGCCCACACCTCAAGCAAGCCTATTATAATAAACAATTATGCAAAATTTAAGTATTTTATAATAAAAAATAGAAATGTATAAAAGACATGACAATCCTTCTGCGACAGTCGAGTTGTAAATAAAGTACATTGTTTATGTAGACAATTAAAATATAATGATGTAATTTCGGGTGTAAAATAAGTCCCATAAGACTTATTTTATATAAAAAAGAATAATAATAATAATAATATGTCATTTATTATATTAAAAAATACAACAATTAAAACGCTAAAGGTTTTATAAAAGGTGAGGAAATATAAAATTTATTATTATTTCTTAAGTCTGTTCTGGTTTTAAATTTTGAGGTATACAGTTAACAGCCACTACAGCTCGTTCATATTTTAGTTAGGTACCTGAAAATGCTGAACTTGAACATACTTGATATAAACAAAAGACTATTTTAGAAATTTGGTTTTCAGAAATACTCTATGTAGGTTTATTATAATGAGTAGACACAAAGAGTTAATCACTTAATTAATTATCTTAAACATCTTACAACTAAATGGAATGACATAGTTAGGTACCCATTCTGTTTTTATTCCACAAAGTATTACATAAAATAAAAATAAATTAAAAAGTACTATTTGTATGATCAACTATTAATAAGAAAGCCTTTATCATAAACTGAACAAATTTCGTGTCGTCATTACATAGGCAGGTAGACAGTGACAACTCTAATCCTTATGTACAGCTGTATAACATTGTTTTTGTAAGTATCCCCTCTGCGGTGATACTCACGCGGAGGAAAGAGACGCGCGCGCGTTTCTCTTGACGCAGGTAGCATCGAGGTGTGAACAAGCCTAAGCCTCATGAGTATGAATATTATTACAAGTAACAATAGTACCGTCATTAACTAGTACCAACTTTGCTCTACAACCCTTAGTTACTTTTGTACAAACCCGTCGGCTCAGCCCACCTTTTTCCCGTTGCCTTCGTGAGTCATTTTTCTTGTAAAACTTATATTCACCAACAGCTATGTTCACGTATCCTTGTCTCGATACAATGAATTGTGCTTCTGTGCCTGTAAATATATAATTAAACATAAGGTAGCTTTTACATAATTATTTGTATCTCCTTTTTACACATTTGGATTACTTTATGAAAATAATTATGAAAAATAGATCAGATGGAATGTCAGGTTAGATATTTTAAAAAACACCTTGGAACTTGTGTGAAAATATTTTATTTTAAAATAATAATTATTGCCGGTTACAAAATAAACAAATACATACACAGAAAAATGTGAGAAACGTTCTTTGTTGCTAGTTTTCTATTGTTTGTATTTTACAAGTTTATTCAGTTACATAACTAAAATATTATAAAAACTATACAAAATATACAACGAAAGATTCTTAAAATAAATTATTAACGCAAAAGAAAATAAAAGTGGTTGATATTAATTTTCGGATCTGTGTTGACATGTATGGTGAGTGGGGCACCAGGGGGGTGTGTGAGTGGGTTAGCGTAGGAGTGTGTACTTATGTGTGGTTTTAATCAAATTTTATATGTACTATCGCATAGAATTGGTAAATTAGGATTTGTTTAAATTGTTTTACAATATTCACTAGCGAATACTAAAATTATATTGCTTGTATGGTAATCAGCAAATAAAATGTTTGCAAACCTTTCGGGCATAGTAACTTCCTTACTTCCTTTACTTATTTTGTTTTCGATAAAACTTGTTTTTAACATTTTTAAATTCAGGAATGTTTGTTATTCCTTTATCTTTTAGTATTGAAACAGTCTGTCGGAACGCATCTGGTAAAGAAATAGTACAGTCACTTTTTATTTTTTCAATGCACTTGTTAAAGTTAATCTCCAATTCATTTGACACAAAATCAGGCACACAGTTGTGCCTGTCGTCTCTTATGATGCAGTTATTGCTAGCAATAATTGGTCTCGCTTTGCATATACTTCTCTTCGAACACCTCCAAATACAGGAACCATCTTTATTTTGTTTGTCTTTGTTATATTTATATCCTCCACGAAGTAGTCTTGACTTTCCTCGCTGGGATGTAATTATTTCATGTCCAGTTCTATCACAAGACGGACCTGTTAGTGATCCACTTCCTGAAAAGATTTTTTATAGTTAGTTATTATTGAACATAGGAGATGGTTAATTTACTTAGGACACTCTGCTTACACACAGAAACGAATTTTTCTTTATTTTGAATTTAATTAACTTGAATATATGTCACATAATCCACTAATATCAGATTTCTTAGGAATTAACAGAAGCATTTCTTGTTCATGAACATTGTTGACAAAGTCCGTGTAGAATAGCAATGGTCGATATGGAAAAAAGATAATCGCACAGTTCAAACATTCTTGATTGCGTTTCGTTTCACGATTATTGTTTATTTGCCGAATATTTACAATATTTTTATAAAGTCTTACAAAAGTAACATTTTGAGTCGTGTAACATGGAGCTAACATAAGAAGGTCAAAATTAAAATTATATATGATAGCATGCTTGGTTATCGTGTGTCGTCGGCCGCATCTCCCTCGCCTTATTCTGCACCTCAATTATTCATTTGAACCTTGATAGGTTAAAAACAAAGCCCGCTCGCTACAACCCAAGTTATTAATGATTATGATGGCCGATACAGAACACAATATCTTGATCTATCGTATGGATCCTCGCCTTGCACCCCTTGTTGCAGTGGGTAGAACATCGCCATAAGCGTTTTCTTGACCCTAGAGAGTTCCTTTTCAAACAATAACTGTAGCGCCCGACCCACAGAATATAGCTCCCGCGTTTTGACTTCGTGAAGAAATGACCTGAAATATATATTTAAGTGAGTACTAAAGAACCTTTACTTTTTTGTTATTTTTTTTTTTTTAAACCGGCCAAGTGCGAGTCGGACTCGCACACGAAGGGTTCCGTACCATTGACTATATTTAGTATTTGTTGTTATAGCGACAACAGAAATACATCATCTGTGAAAATTTCAACTCTCTAGCTGTCACGGTTCATGAGAAACAGCCTGGTGACAGACAGACGGACAGACGGACAGACGGACAGACATCGAAGTCTTAGTAATAGGGTTCCGTTTTTACCCTTTGGGTACGGAACCCTAAAAAGACATAGATCGAATTCTGAATATAATTTATTTTATTTATTAGGGACAAAAAAACAGATACATAAATTGGTAAACACATAACCTAAATTAACAAATAAAGAACGGAAAGATAATTTTGGTGAAAGTTTTTTTTTTCTACACAAATAACATAATCATAGGTAACAGAAACATTTTATTGTTCATGAATAAATGACTACCTATTGAATATTTTATGATATGCAAATCAGGTTAAATGCAACAATATGGCAATAGCCCGTCATATGTCACTTAATGGAATTTTACTGCGTATTTGTTTTGAAGCGCACCATTCGGTCATGACAGTGTAAACTCCATAAAGTGCGAAATGAGATGGAGCGATATTTTTCCGAGATCAGTTGGGTAAAAATATGCACTATATTGTAACATTAGCCTGCGTGGTTGGTACGTATTTGTTCTTAGATTAGACATTAACAGATTTAAACCTATTAATAGAGACTTTATGTACAAAAAATCCTCTTCATTTGCTTTATTCCACAATTCAATGGTTAAGATCACCCGCCTCGCTAACAATACTGTCCCCGATGGCCAGGATGGCAGCCTTACACTTTTGAAGGATGGAAGGATGAGCTGAACACTTCCTAAAGTCCTTGATCCCAAAACTGTACTTCTTAAAGAACGTGTATTATATTTCAATAAAACTTATTATTTCTCTTGTGAGAAATATCCATACCTATCCAAACTCAAACTATGTAAAGTGCAAATGATTGTTATTAACTCTTATAATTTCATTAAAAACAGTGTGAGCAGTCGCCCGGCATCGCTTGTGGTTGTGTGTTGAGCACACCCATCTTACTTTTAGCCCCGACACGTGTTGCTTGCAAAACGTGAAGCCTCCAATCCGTAGGAGCGTTCTACCACGTCGCGACATTTCGAATGATGCTAAAACAGATAAAAACGTTCACAGATTTTTTTAATAGGAAAGAGAGGTAATTTTGGGACAGCCTCATAAAAATGCTAAAAAATGTGTAAGTTACATTTTTATTAGGTATGATATAAAGGGTGTAAAACACCTTTTAACGAAACCGAAAGGCACTTGTTCTCCCCGTCACTGCGATCATTTTTTTGTCCTACACCATACCTGGGAACCTTCTAATTACGGAGATATTGGGAGTCAAAGTTCCAACTTTTTGACATTTTTTTTTAAATACAAGTCTTGAATGTAAGATTTTTGCTTAAAACACTTCCACGACCCCCGTACTATTCAATGCATCCATCAGCACAATGTTTTAAATGCATTACATTGAGTTCTACCACAAAAATATGATTTTTCACCCCAAAAAAAGTCGTTTTCCAGCAATAATTTTTGCGTAAAGTTACTTAGTTTAATGTACAGAATGCTTGATTAACGGCTTCGTGATGAGGTCTTTTACACCCTGTATAATAATCAGCTTGTTAATAAAAAGGAAAACGGATCACGAAATTGTTCTGCAGTTACACATTAACTAGATGACTTTACCTGTTTAAGCAATGATTTAAGAATCAAGGTAAACAAAAATATCACACATTATTTTTTACGCTATTAGGATTTAATTACATGAGACAATGAATAACAATGTTAACGCAAAATTAAATAAAAGTGGTTGACATTTGTCGAATCTATGTAAGTGTGTACCTGCATGTGTCAGTGTGTGGATGTATGGGTGTGTTAAGCAAAAATGTGGGCTGTCTTAGTGAAACTATGGAGAGTGTATGTGTGTTGATGAGTGTGTGTGTTGAACTGTTGAGTGCTCAAACAAGGTTACGAGTCACCTGATACTAACTTTAAAAGATTTAGGTTCTAGGTTAGGGTCAATTGGACGTAGTTATGCAAAATGGATCCAGCCACAAAAACTTACTTTTGAGAAAATTGGAGTTTTAGTAAAATTGATATATCAAAATAACAAGACTGTAGTTTGTTTTGAAATTCCACTCAAATATTGGGTAATTTTATATTCTATCTGATATAATTATTTTAATAAATTTCATGTGAATAAAATGTACTTATTTTCAGTAAAAATCTCTTTGGTCTTTTTTACAATATTAAAAATGTCGGTTGGATCTTTTAGTTATAGGTTGAGGCAGTAAAACACTTACAAGAATATTAAGGTCATTTTATTGTGGTTGCGTCGCTTACCGTGCCACATTCAAGCAATTATTACGGCACAAGCGGATCTGCCGTTGGATAAACTCGCTGATCTAGCGGACAAAATTCTTGAAGTAACTCCAGTGCCAATAACTCCAGCTGTCTATGCTGCCTCTGCTACTTCTGCCCCTATACAAACTTCAGCTGAAATGCTCAGCCTCACCACCTGCTTGGAAGAACTAACGAGGCAAGTCGCAGCCTTGACAGGAAGAGGTAGGGACTTTAACAGATCAAACAGCTTTAACAGATTAAACAGCTCGAACAGATCAAACAGCTCGAATAGATCCAGATCACGTGACTCTCGCGGGCGAAACGAACCTCAGTTGTGTTGGTATCATAGAGTCTCCAAGGACAAAGCAGAAAAATGCAACGAACCATGCAGCTGGAATAGACAAGCGGAAAACTCCCAAGGCGGTCAGTAACAGCGACGACCGCTGACTGCTCTCTATCTAGTCGCCGATTGTTTTTAACAGACGCCCATTCTAAATGCAAATTTTTCATAGACACGGGGTCGGATGTCTGTTGCTACCCTCGCCGCCTTATTCAAAGCAGACTTAGACCAGATAGCTACAGTCTTAACGCGGCTAATAACAGCGTTATCAAAACTTACGGTGGGACAACACTGTCGCTCAACCTAGGTTTACGCCGGGACTTCACCTGGCGATTCATTATTGCTGACGTCGAAACAGCTATTATCGGCTCAGATTTTCTCGCCCATTATCATCTCCTTCCCGACTGCAAGAACAAAAGATTGATTGACGGAAAAACCGGCCTCTCGGTCCATGTCACGATAACATCCATTGATCAGGCCAGTGTCAAAGCAGTAGGGATCACAAGTAGCTCACCCTTCAACACCATCCTTAAAGAATTTCCCAGCATCACGCGACCACCTGGCCTTCCTAGAACTGTGAAACACTGTACCGTGCATCACATAAAAACGACTGATGGACAACCGGTTTCATGTCGTCCTCGCCCGCCGTCTCGGGCCGGAAAAACTTAAGATAGCAAGGAAGGAGTTCCATGAGATGGTGCAGTGCGGAACAGCAAGACCTTCGAAAAGCCCGTGGTCATCTCCTTTGCACCTAGCTTAAAAGCGGGACAACACCCTGGCGTCCATGCGGGGACTATCGCGCCCTAAATGATCGGACTGTTCCTGACCGATATCCAGTACGGCATATAGGGGACTTCAACCACAACCTCGCGGGATCTACTGTTTTTAGCACACTAGATTTAGTTAAAGCGTACCAACAAATCCCGGTCCACGAAAAGGATGTGTGCAAAACCGCCATTATAACACCATTTGGCTTGTTTGAATTCCCCTATATGACCTTCGGGTTGAGGAACGCAGGTCAAACGTTCCAACGATTTATTGATGAAGTCGTTCAGGGACTGGATTTCTGTTTCGCGTATATAGATGACATTTTGGTCTACTCGCAAAATACCACGGACCACGCTCGGCACTTACAGATAATATTTCGACGGTTACAAGACTACGGGGTGGTAGTAAATCCCTCAAAGTGCAATTTGGGAAAATCAGAAGTGACATTCTTGGGTTACACCATAAACGCAGAAGGTACACATCCTCCCACGGAACGAGTCAATGCTCTGCGGGAGTATATCCTGCCAAAAACGGTTAGCGGTCTCCGCCGTTTTCTCGGAATGATAAACTATTACCGTCGTTTTTTGCCCCATACAGCAGAACTTCAAGCACCTTTGATCGAAGCAATAACAGCAATAAAAGGTAAAGGAGCTATACCAGTTCCGTGGACCCAAGATCTGGAGCAAAGATTCTATACTTAAAGGGATAGCCTAGCCAACGCTACGTTACTAGCACATCCCATATGCAGTGTACCTTTGGGTCTTTTCACAGACGCATCTAGCTCTCAAATAGGTGCGTGTCTGCAGCAACGCGTCAAGTATGAATGGCAGCCCATCGCCTTCTTTAGTAAAAAACTGGATCCCCAACAAGTCTTATGGCCGGCGTATCATCGCGAACTACTAGCGGTTTACGAAAGTGTGCAATATTTCCGACACAAACTAGTGATGTGAATGAGAAGATCTATGGAAAAAATAATCGATAAACCGATTTTACTTGCACTTTTAACGATCAATTTCCTTTTATTTTCAATAATTTTGATTTTCTAAAACGCTTTAATTTAAAGTTTTATTCGGACCATCTACACTAAATTATTTTTCCTTTTAGTCAAAAAATAACCTTACATCATGGTTCTATAACTTGAATCATTTTTTTGGGAATCATGCAACATGGATACCTCAAACAAAGGAATTTATTTATACAAAAAGTTACCATAGTGCATGAATCTAATTTACAATATACTTTTCTAAATTATTCCGGAACCATGCGCTGTGGTTCCTTTTTGCATTTTATAATTTTTACCAAAATACTAATTTGCAAAAAAGATTCAAATGGCATGGTCCCTGTTTTATAGGTAAAAATCGATTTACTATACAGATCCAAAGTAGTTTGGATCTTTTAAAACCCGTTATCTAGGTTACCATGGCTCATGGTCCTATTTGAACTCTACGGAAATGCTTAATATTCTGTTGGTATCAATAGCATCTGTGTTTTTCATTAAAAAAAGCTTACTTTGCGGCTTGGATATTTTTTGCATATACGAAAGTTGATGTGTAGATGCCATTTATGACATTAACTCAAAATACGAGTTTTGTGGGTTGGATCCATTTTGCATAACTACGTCCAATTATTCTATCTAAGAGATTCAATGAAAATGAGAATGTACATCATAGACTGAAATAATTAAAACATCGATGGTAGTCAGCCTAG
Source organism: Xestia xanthographa (assembly GCA_905147715.2). Lineage (NCBI taxonomy): Eukaryota > Metazoa > Arthropoda > Insecta > Lepidoptera > Noctuidae > Xestia > Xestia xanthographa. The sequence goes on from LR990646.1 coordinate 7,293,369, forward strand.
CTCTGCAACGTTTAGTGATGCGCTTAGAGCAGGCCCATCTCGTTTTAAAATATTTCTCTTGTTCCTTTTTATTGCTGATTAAAGAAATTGTTGCCTCTGTACAATATCATTTTATTTCCAGTTCGTGTATGTCCAAAAATCGAGGGTTCTGAAACTTAAAAAACACACACAGTGATTTAGTAAAGCCATTCTTTATAATAAAACCAGTTTGAGAAAACGTTTTCAGGACAAATATGATGAATATTTAAATAAAAATGATTCATTTGTAACGGAAGATAAAAGATAAGATGACAATTTAAACTTTATTTCTTTTATGATTATGGTTGTTATATAAACTGTTATAATTTTCTCATCCACTATGTGAATACATGTAGCAGTTTCGTTAAGATGAATAACAAAAGGTTCAAAATTAAATGAAAATGACAAGGATATATTGCTTAAATTTTTCATGATAATTGCAACGGTAACATTATCACATCTTCTATGTAAAACAACAACATTTGAGATAACTATTCTGAAACCAGAATTTTTCTTACCTCCTAATAATGCTTTATTTATTTGTATAACCATGTAAAATACTGGTATTCAGCTCCATCCGGTTAGACTGGACGCCGAGCCCATCATAGTTTGGGAAAGGCTAGGCAGAGGATATTTCTATATTAAGTAATCATAAATCCATTCTGTATTAATAATTACTTTGTACTAATAATACAAAACTAACAACATGGTTGAATTTGAAGTCTTGATCACAAACACAAGGCTATATAATGACTAGATCTTTTTATTACTGGAATCAGATACTGTTCCATGCTATCTAGTCATTCATAGTATATTTCACTTTAACAAATGAACCGGTCCATATCACCAACGGAGATCTAGCTGTGGATCATGAAAAAATACATACTTACACACGAACATAGAACCATCTTTGTTTTGAAACATACATAATATCACTCCTGTATTCCCAGAAAGATGTGTTTTCGGCAGTTATGCTTAAAGATTTGCTAAGTCTAATCCAGATTCCGTGGCTGCTACTGAGAAATTCCTGATGGAAAAACCCGATAACACTTTGCCTAAAATTAATGAGAGAAATGAATCCCTTAATCGTACACGAATCGGTTTTTTAATGAAGTCGGTTAAAAGTCAGTGAAATGGTACATACTATTATGTAGGTACTTATATAATAAATTATAATGTCATTTACGACTATGTACCCATAATAATATTAAATCTTAAAATAAATAAAGTTAAAATTTGAGTTTTTCTGTTAAATTGGATGTTTACAAGAAAAACGAGTGACAAAATGCTATAATTATTTATGTCATTAAAGATTTTCTCACGTTTTGGAAATGATTCTCAAAGATAAGACTAAAATCTAATTTTCGGTAATAATTATGTGTAACGGTTTTTGATCTACATACAATTTGCTTTGCAATAATTCTACTATCCTCAGACTAGGTGGACCGATGACCTGGTGAAGGTTGCGGGAATCCGCTGGATGCGAGTCGCACGGGACCGGTCAATGTGGCGACACTTGGGGGAGACCTATGTCCATCAGTGGACGTCTTTCGGCTGAAATGATGATGGTGATGAATTCTACTATTATTTAACGTCATTCCAAAAACAAATTCTTGTGAGATTTTCTAATAAAATAACAACATTTAATTTAACTACAAAATTTTAAAGAAAAAGTTAATTTTTTGGTTGATTATGAACGTTATTCATTTTGATGATGTTGTTCTCTATAGTATAGATTTGAGCTGTACATCCAAGGAAACAGTGGCTGGAGCAAACCCATCAGATCTTCAACCCACTTTAAGACTTTAGGGTGACCAGGTAATTACCGACTCTTAACATTGTCCTTCCAGTTTTGCTTGATTCCGTGAATTTGCAAAACTCTACAAAGGCCACGTATGTAAAATAACTATCGAATCCAGTTAAGTTCTATCAATCATTATACTATGCGTATACCTACTACCTTTTTAGTAGCATTTACTGGTACCATGAATTACTTGCATGGTTATGTTTGTCTCTAGCTGTCACTATGTGGTCACAAATAGATATGATAGTTGCTGTGCACTTCTTGCTGTGGTGAGTCGAGCATTTCCAAAATTCCTTGCCTCCATTGGTGCTCTTTCTGAAAAATCTGAAACCTTTGTAGTTCAAGATTCGCTTTCCTCTGAGAGATGTTGAGAAAGAAACTGAAAATAAAAAGGTAGGAAGTAAGTAAAAGTAGGAAGGTATATATTTAGTTAAGTTTGGAAAATTACAAAGCACTATCATAATATCTTTAAGAAGTCGTGGACATTGTCGCCAGCCCCTTTAAAGTAAAACTCACCTGTATATAAGCAAAGCCGGTACCTTCATTATAAAGCAAAAAACTTTTTCTATTTCTATAAAACACGTGTCGGGGCCAAGAGCAAGATGGGTATGCTCAACACACAACCACAAGGGATGCAAGGCGAATGCTCACACTGTTTATTACATATTGTTTATAACATATTGTTGTTATTAACTAAATTATTAGTGTCTGCCTAGCTGTAAATTTTCCGAAAAGAATAAAATAAAATAAAATAAAATAAAACAAAAATACTATTATATAAACTCAAACTCAAACTCAAAGCATTTATTTCAATTAGACCATTACGGCACTTTTGAAAGTCAAAAATACAAAAAAGAAAATCAAAGCTACAGTCCCAGTCACAAGGCATAATAACTTGAGAAAGTACTGTAGTTGCCCATTCCCTAGCGTAGATCTCTATGGAGAAGAATGGGCAAGAAACTCCATGGACACTCTTTTAAAATCAAAATATTGTTACAAAATCTTGGTTACATCATTAATTTTGAGATTATACATATATGTGAGAACGATGTAGAAAGACGTGCACGCTAAGAGCATCCAGAGTGAAAGATTAAATTAAAAATGTATGAATTATGTAATTAAAATGAACCTTGGCAGCTAAGAGATGACCAGTCCCAACTGACAGCGCCCGTTTACAGACATGACACATGTACCGGCGCCATTCAACTCAACCATATTGAAGGGAACTAAATGACCCGACACACCCGCCACCATCAGCGAGACATTTAAGTGAGCATGACATTCTCTCAGTCACCAAGGCATATTCAAGTCAATGAAAGATAAATAAATGTAAATGGTGGCTGAACAGTATAAAGTACTCACACATGCGCTATGCAATTATATAATACTAAGAACTGGAATCTATACAATGCAAGTGTATTTTTACAATCTTCTGCAGCTTCCACAATACATTAACATGGGAATCAATTCTTCATCTTCTTCTTTATGTGTCGATGGACTCAAATAATGCCTGACCAGTACAAACAATTAGTTTTCCCCCCCACCTATGGTTGTGGAGCAGGACCAGCATTTAGCCAAGCATTTTTATCATCAATGTAATCCCCCAACTTATAATATGCTTGCCTACATAGTGTGCGTTTTATACAAGATTTAAATTTCGTCTCATTCAGTTGAAGCATGTGGGGAGGTATTTTATTGTAACATTTCAAACAGTACCCCATGAAAGATGAATCCACTTTAGCAAGCCTGAAACCTGGCTGAACTAGTTGGTCCCTATTTCTAGTGTTATAGTGGTGTCTGTCCCCTCTCTTACTGAATAAATGCTTCCGCGGTTTGACATCGTGAAGAAATGACCTGAAATATATATTTGAGTGAATTATAGGTACACAAGTGAATGCAAATACCGCCAATTTTGCCAAAAAGAGTGAAACAATTTTTTGCTGTTGTTTTAATAAAAACAACATAAATCGGAAACATATAATTAGAAAAAAAAACAACTTTTGGTAAAGGCTGTTTATTTGCAAATTTTTGAATACACTCAATGTAACGCACTCAAAACATTGTGCTGATGGATGGATTGAATAGTACGGGGTCGTGGAGGTGTTTAAAGTAAAAATCTTACCTTAAAAACTTGTATTTAAACAAAAAGTTGGAACTTTGACCCCCAATATTTCCGTAACTAGAAGGTTCCTAGGTGGTGGTGTAGAACAAAAAAACGGGGAGAACAAGTGTCTTTCGGCTTCGTTAAGAGGTGTTTTACACCCTTTAAAAACTGCTAACCGGCCAATGGCAGCCATTTTGTTTTTCTAATCGGCTGATCTAGGGTATGTTCAATGAAAATCTTTGAACGTAAGAGATCTAGATACATGATATTATTACATCATGTATGTAGGTCTCTTACATTCAAAGATTCACTTTCAAAAATGTAAAATATACTAAAAAGTATTAACACAATAATTGGATCAGACTAATTTTAATACAATGAGAAAAGCCCAAAATATATTGTCTTAACTATCTAAAATATAAATTCTTAAGATGCCACAATAAGATCAAGAGTTTTACTTAGATATCGAATAAAAATCAGCTGATTACTGAAACCAAAATAATAAGTTTCTAATTGCAAGCGTACTTAACTAGACGAGCTGGGATTGCATTTATTAGATTTGCACAGTATCAAAGGCGCAGTAAAACATAGTGAGGAATATGTCCAAAGCACAAACTCTACAAAATTTACGTAATATGCGAGTGATTGTTATTAACTCTTATAATTTCATTATAAACAGTGTGAGCATTCGCCTTGCATCCCTTGTGGTTGTGTGTTGAGCATACCCATCTTGCTCTTGGCCCCGACACGTGTTTCTTGCAAAATGTGAAGTCTCCGATGCGTAGGAGTGTTTTACCACGTCGCGACATTACGAATGATGCTAAAACAGGTAAAAAACATGTTTAGATTTATTAAACAGGAAAGAGGTAATTTTGGAACAGTCACGAAATTACTTTTTTTTACGTTTTTAATTATATAATTGCAACACGAGACGTAATGGGAAAAAAACTGCTCTCTATTCATTCTTTAATAATAACTTGGAATGGTGAGAACTAACAATCTTGTTAGCCTAACAAAATACACACATCAAAAGTATCTAGGGATCAACATATATTTTTGCAATAACTTTTCTCCTGATTGATATTAATTAAAATTTTCTTTAAGGATTCATCAAATAAAGTGTTTTCGTTTGTCACAGTAACGATAAACCAAGTCACCTTTGCATTAATAAAGAAATTTGCCATTTTCCTAATAAAGGGATTTTTGACATTTGAACCACTAACATTAAAGTTCGAAAAAATGACTGAAAACACAGTTTTCTTTAAAATTTTATTGGGTAACTTAAACAATTAATAATCCGTGTTTCTACCGCGAACACTAACAACACAAGAACATCGGTTTGGCATACTCAAAATGAGTTCATCCAAATCACGCTGTGGAATGGCCGCCCATGTTCGTTGCAACAACAAAAAAAGGTCTTCTTGCGACTGGATACCCTCCATATTCGGCAGAGCTCTTCTCTGTAGCATATCCCATGCATGCTCAATCGGGTTCAAGTCTGGCGACTGAGCAGGCCAGGGCAGGACATTGATGTTAGCTGCGGCGAGAGTCTGTCTTACAACTCTTGCGGTGTGCGGTCGTGCATTATCATGCATTAACTGAAATAAGGGACCGATTTGCACTTATAGAGGAACGATGACGTCTGATACAATCGTCTCAGCATAAATTTGAGCGTTGAGGTTGCCTCTGATCCAAATCAACTCAGTTCTTCCGCCGATCCAAATACCCGCCCATACCATGATGGTTCCACCACTATAAGGATGGACTTCCTGGCAGGATTTTAATCGCTGTTGGCGTCCAGGGGTTCTCCAGTGTCGTATACGTCTTGTATCCGGTCTCATACCAAAACGAGACTCATCAGAAAAGCACACGAAACGCCATTGTTCTTCTGCCCAATTTCTGTGTTCAAGAGCCCATTGATATCGAATCCTACGATTGTGCATTGCTATAGGTGGTACCCGTAGCGGTCTTCGGGAATGAAGGTTCACTTCATGCAAGCGGTTTCTGACTGTTTGGTCGCTAATTAAGTTCCCTGAAGAGTGATGAAGCCTCACGGCTAACATCATGGCGGTTATTGTTGGAGCTCTTCGAGTTAAGATTTGAATGTATCGGTCTTGTCTCCGTGTGGTGCAGCGATACCGTCCTCCATGGCGCTCAGCCACGGTACCAGTGCTTCGGTAACGTGTCCAAAGTCGACTGATAACACTCTGACTTGTATTCAGAGCTAAAGCTACAGTACGTTGCCGGGAACCAGCTTCTATCATTCCCACGGCTCTGAGCATTTCTTCCCTGCTTAAATGACGTCGCCGCTCCATAATAACGTTGGTTTTAATCAGTAGTAGGGAAACAGTAGCACTAATAATGTCTTCAATGCGTTGTATGTTTTTATAGGGAAAATATTGACAGCTTATTTTCATCTTTTACTCGAATTTGATTGAGAGTTCCTGATTCAAATTATGAAATGCACCAAAAAGGATCCATATAAATTTATAAAATCATAAATTTATTACAAAGCCACATCTCAATCTCAAGAAATCCGCATAAAAATGCTTGATCCCTAGACACTTTTGATGTGTGTAGATTACCATTGTCTTATTACTAATTAGGTACCTAAGTAACAACTAAACCTTTTTACATTTTCAACATATTTTTGATTTCTTTGTTCATCTTCTTCTTCTGAATCTTGATAACTATCCAGGTTTCCTTGGCATTCAGTTTATTTGCCCAGAAACTCGATATTGCTTTATTTTCTTCCTAGCCAGTCATAAGGAGCATGCATAATGTACTACAACATAGTCGACAGTGTGCACTATAGCTTTACATTTAAATTTTTTAAATTTTCAATTTTTTCTCGTGAGATGCACACCGTCATATTACTTTACTGCCTGCAACACCGTTGTATCTGAACTTTATATTGTTTAGCACCAAAACCCTGTTGCCTCGAGCGGAGTATTGAAAGTGAGCAGCTAGATCTGTAGAAATTACGTTTATGTTAGACATCATGACAGTTATTCTTTAGTGTAAAACCAGAACTTCCACAAAGTGAAGCAAGTAGCTTGCTTATCATTGCGATATAGCTAGACCGATCTCAATTCATATTAAAATTATCAGACAATTTCCTACCGACTGTACTTCGACTGACGAATTGAATAAAAGTGACGAATCGACGAATCTGGGAAATTATGGAAACTGTCGAGTTGACGCAACTGTCGAATTCACACAAATGTCCAATCAGCGAAAGTTACGAATCAACGAAACTGTCGAATTAAATAAAATGACGAGTGAGGGAAACTGACCAGTGTTACTTTTGCTATCACCAATTAAAAGCTATTTTGGTACAATGAAGAACCACATAACGGGTATTTCTTTCGAGGCGAAGAATATTAAATTACTTTAATTTAAATATTATACCCCCTGTAACTTTTGATCATTTGGATGCAACTAGGTTGCCTTAAGATATATTAATATTACAAAAAGAAATATAGCACATAAAAACCGAGTATATTACGAGGGAGCAACTGGATGAATTTCAGATTGCTATGAGAACACAATCACTGAGTGAGTTTCATTTTGATCCGGTTAATCGTAAGCGTGGAGCACATTTATTGGAAAACTACGAATGTATTAGTACGGGCCTATGGGTTTAAATCTCATCACTGTATCACCACCATCCAACTTTGATATCTGTGTTGCAAACGTTGACCTATCCCAACAATCTTCTCAGTTATTGAAAAATAACGACATAAAAAACACACCACCTACCGACACAAACAAATCATTAACAGCTGAGCATTCTCCGCGGCGCGTGGAGGCCCGCACTGCGGTTTCGTCGGTGAGTAACTTAAAACCTGTTATTGCTAGCGACACCGATGAAGCGACAACTATCAGGAGCGTGGAGGCCCCAACCGCGGTTCCGAACTCAGAACTGGTTTCCGTATGTGCGCTGGCAGAGCTCGCTACTAATGTTTCTTCTAACTCATTTGTTAATACACCGGTTACTAGCGTGAATAATGTAACTGAGTTTGTTTCGAGACCGTCTATGGCAGATGAACTTAAAGCAAGTAGTGAATATAACAGTGCAATATAAAAAGTCTATAAGAAATCGGTTTATTAGCCACATAGGAAAAGCAACTAACGAAAATAATAAATTTAAAGCAGCACCATTATCTAGAGTACCATTATATATCTCAAATGTTAGTAAGGAATCAAAAGAAGAGGATATAATAGAATACATTTGTAATAAAACACAGGACAGAATCACATTAGAAAAAAATAAAATGAAAAAAGACAGAGATTACAACTCGTTTATATGCAATGTATCTCGGCACAAGTTAAGATTATACTTGAATGATAACATGTGGCCAGATGGCATTTGCTTTAGGCGTTTTGTTCAGTTTCGAGACAAAGCGATAAGCAATAATGTTATTATTAATAAAGGAATGATATCATCATGATGACTAGTAGTACTAATACGCTTATTTCGTTTAACTGTAATTCGGTGAAGCGCTCAATGGAAAGTGTAAGACGTTTGTGTGATACAGCTGACATACTGGCACTGCAAGAAACATGGCTCCTGCCACATGATTTGCCATTACTTGGCACCATTCATAAGGATTTTGAATACACTGGGAAATCAGCGGTAGACACGTCGGCCGGAATGCTCATAGGGCGACCTTATGGAGGCGTAGCTTTGTTGTGGCGTAAGGGGGCTCTTCAAGTCGGTGTGTGTAGTGCAGAGCAGTAGTGTTCGAATCTCGGCTATTAAAGCGTGCTTAGAGGATCGTGCGATTTTAGTGTTCAGTATTTACATGCCTACTGACTCGACTGATAACTTAATTGAATTTACTGAGTGTTTGAGTGAAGTGAGTGCAATTATTGAGGCTAGTGAGGTAGAAGCAGTTTATATATTAGGTGATTTCAATTCTCACCCGCATCAACCCTTCTGGACTGAGTTATGTAAATTTAGTTTAGATCAACAGTGGGTATGCGCTCATGTGGAGAAGTTAGGTTTAGCGTCAGAGAGTCACACGTACGTGAGTGACATGAACGGCAGCAGGCGTTGGTTAGACCATTGTTTCGTTACGCAAATAGCCTGGCAGTCCGTGTTGAGTGTTAGCATACAATATGCTGTTTTCTGGTCTGATCACCTACCCCTAGTAATAATGTAATTTTTCTAAGGTCCCAGAAAAAGTTGAAATAACAAGGGTATGGCAAGACAAAGTGAAGTGGCATGAGCGTGGAGGTGATCAGATCAAAAAATATCGTGAGTGTGAGTTCAGAAATATGCACTTTCCAGAATTGTTTATTAACTGTGCTGACAAAGTTTGTGATAATGCAGAACATAGACGTGGCTTGCAAATAATGTACCAAGATATTGTGGGTATTTTGTCGAAAGCTGCGATACAGACACATGAGGGGGGTGATCGGCCGCGAGGAAAAAGACGTATTATTGGGTGGAATAAGCATGTTCGCACCGCTCACATAGACCCGAGGGTTAAGTATCAGGCTTGGTTGTCTTGCAATAAACCTAACTCCGGTAGGGTTTGGGAAGAGATGCGCGAGAGTCAGAGGCTATTTAAAGACAAACTTAAATGGTGCCAAAACCATCAACAGCAAATCAAAATGGACATAATATCAACACAAAGATCGTCCAAAAATTTTGGCCAGTTTTGGAAGTCGACATCCCGACTTGATCTTAAACCAGCTTTGCCAGTGACAGTGGCGGGCTGGAGTGCACCGGAGGATATTGCAAACACTTTCCTGAATCACTTTCGCGTTTCCTCGCGGCTAGGGCCTTCTTGCTCAATGGTCAATGCTGAGACTTGTCACAATAGCCCTCTCATTCGTTTCTCAGCCAAGCAGGTTTCATCTGCGATCCAAAAAATGGCCAGAGGCAAGTCTCCAGGGCATGATAGTCTCAGCATTGAGCACTTGAAACATGCTGGTGTACATTGTCCGAGAGTGTTATCCACGTTCTATTCTTTATGCTTGAGTCATTCATACCTTCCTCCTGAGTTAACGGACACTATAGTAGTACCAATAGTGAAGAGTAGGACTGGTGACGTCTCCGATGTAAATAATTAAAGACCAATATCACTTGCTACTGTACTAGCCAAGGTATTGGACAGTCTGTTAGATAAAACTCTAAATAATTATTTGAATTTAAACGATGCTCAGTTCGGGTTCCGGGCAGGACTTTCCACCGAAAGTGCAATAATTAGCCTGAAACAGACTGTCCGATATTATACTGACAGACGCACGCCTGTGTACGCTTGTTTTCTCGACCTCTCTAAAGCCTTCGACCTAGTGTCCTATGACGTATTATGGCAAAAGCTCGGGAAGGCTGGCGTGCCAGCTGAAATTATACGTGTGTTCCAGTATTGGTATAACAATCAAGTAAACTATGTAAAGTGGAACAATTCACTCTCTGCAGCGTATGGGTTGGAATGTGGGGTGAGGCAGGGGGGGCTGATCTCGCCCAAGCTTTTTAACCTTTACGTAAATGAGCTAATCGATGGACTCAGCAGCAAATGGATTGTTTGTTGGATTGACAACATTTTCGTCAATAATCTCAGTTACGCGGATGATATGGTGCTGCTGGGTCCAACGGCTGGCTCCATAAGGGAACTTTTAAAGCTGTGTGAAGAATACGCTGCTAGCCACGGTCTAGTGTATAATTGTAGGAAGAGCCTTCTCATGATCTTTAAGGCCACCGGTAGGACGCAGTCATACGAGCCAATTATTACCCTCAATGGCCAGCCCCTACAGCGGGTAAAGCAGGCCAAGTACTTGGGGCACTGTGTAACAGAGGACCTCAAAGATCATGAAGATATCGAACGTGAGCGAAGGGCTCTTGCTGTAAGAGGCAATATGCTGGTTCGCAGGTTTGTGTGTTGTAGTAAGGAGGTTAAAATTACGTTATTTAAAGCTTATTGCCAGACCTTCTACACAAGTGGCCTGTGGGCCAGCTACACACGGAAAACAATAGACGCGCTGAGGGTCCAATACAATAACAGCTTCAGAATGCTCTTGGGTCTACCGCGTTCCTGTAGTGCCTCTGACACGTTCCCTCAGGCGCGTGTTCACGACTTCCACGCAATGGTGGGAAGGAAAACTGCGTCACTATTAGAAAGAATGCGGTCGAGTTCTAATAGCATTCTGAGGATGTTAATGGATAAATTTGATTCACCGATGATGAACCATTTCATGCAGGTGTTGGTGAGGCAAGAATGATGCATCATTGATGATTTTTTGTAATGTTTGTTTGTTGTTTATGTACGAATTTTCTTGGAGCTTAATAATATTATACACTAACATAGTTCTGTAAGTTTTTTTTTGTAACTATCACGTGGATCTTTGTTGTCTGAGCTAATAAATTATTATTATTATTATTATTTCATGCCATTTAGTTTTGAATATCATTTCGGGCATCTGACCACCACGACTGGTTTGTTTTTGAGTAAATTAATTGTATCGCGCCCTGGTTGGCATAAGAAACCACATGTCTTCCAATTGAGGCATGAAAAGGTAATCATGTCGTTGTACCGCTCACCGTTGACTGTATTAGTCTCACCATCATAATTATTTTTGAACCACACCAGAAATGTAGCACACCGCCATCTCACTTTATCCGAACATCTATTAGTTCTGTACTTTACGTCACCAATCATATGCATGCCTTCCTCGGCTGCTTCGAAAAAAATACGGTGTGAGCGAGAGACCTGAAATAGCATTTATGTATGTTAAATAATAAATCTATACTTCTATACTAATATTATAAAGCTGCAGTGTTTGTTTGTTTGTTTGAACGCGCTAATCTCTGGAACTACTGGTCCGATTTGAATGATTCTTTCAGTCTCGAGTAGTCTATTTATCGAGGAAGGCTATAGGCTATATAACATCACGCTGCGACCAAAAGGAGCGGAGCATAAATGAAAAATATTGCAAAAACGGGGAAAAACGTATTCCTTCTGTGAGCTGTTTCTCTTTTATGTGACGCAGACGAAGTTGCGTGGGTCAGCTAGTATTACTTTAACATAAATCCGAAAGTTTGTGAGGATGGATGGATGTTTGTTACTCTTTCACACAAAAACGTCCAATGGATTTTGATGAAATTTGGCACACAGATACTTTAAAACTTGGGTTAAGGCTGATGAGGCTTAAAAAACACAAGAATAGATTAAATTTTAAAATAGCAAAACTTACAGAGAAACTTACGTAAATACAACTCTTTTCTTTTGATTATTTATTTAGTACAGTCAAAATAGTTCATAGTTAAATGCCATCTTCTTCTTTTCCATGATGTCTCCTGATGGATGGTTGTGATCCTCCAGAACGTGCACTATGACGTCATCAGTGGTAAGGTTTTTGGCATTACAAGTCCTGTCTGAACATCTCCACTTGATCTTATGTTGAGGCCCACAATGTCGACTGTACGTGTATCCGTTCAGGACTAACTTTTGTTCTTTTCGTGAGCAAGATAAAATATCAGGGGAGTAAAATTTCATTCATACATTGATTATTCTACCATTGGATTTAACGATTCCAATACAGTAAAATGGCAAACAGAAATGAATTGAAAAGGATTTTTTTAAAGTTTTAAACGAAATCACAAAGTACTGAAAATGCTGTTGTATTTAATTAAAATTTACTTAACGAAGAAAGAGATGGTAACGAACAGAACTGTGTAAATATAAGATCTTTGCCCAGCAGTGGGAGAATTATATAAAACTAGTTCAATGATGAGTTAACAAATGGCATGAAGATGAATCAAAAAGCTTTAAAAGTCTACGAGTCGTTTGATATTTGTCGGTGGATGGTTGTGATCTTCAAGAGCGAACACGATGACGTTTTCAATAGTATGGATCCTAGCTGTACATGTCCTGGTTGAACATCGCCACCTCATCTTGTTTTTAGTCCCAGAACGTGGATTATACTTGAACCCATTTAAAAGCAGCAACTTACGTCCTTTTCTCGAAGTAATAAAATTTACTGGAATATAAAACTAAATTGTTAGAAACATATTATGAATTGGAAACACCCAAAAAAATGACCAGCAAGATTATGTAAAAGAAGTTACACTATAACAGAAAAATATTTTTATTAACAACCACAGGAAAAGAAATTATCAAAAATATTTGAATTAAACATTAATATAGAAATAAAACATCGTTAACAACTAACAAGCAATATAACTAATCAAGCTAGCTATGAATCATGAACCATAAGATTTTTCTTGCAGATCAACGAGTTGGTTGCCATCTCTCGGTGGATGGTTGTAGTCTTCAAGAGCGTACACGATGACATCCTTAATGGTATGAATCCTAGCTGAACACGAGCGGAGTGAACATCGCCATCTGATCTTATGTTCAGACACACAATTTCGATGGAACATGTATCCATGCAGGAGTAGTAACTTATAACCTCTTTTTGTGACAATAAAAGGTTTATTGTCACAAAAAGAGGTTATGGAATGTAAAAACCAATAAACCCGGTAAATACAGAAATTATTTACTCCATTATGTACATCCCGCTTGCATATCAGCCTCTGCCAATTTCAAACGATTGATAGAAATGAAGCAAAGTTAGTCTTTAGACTTGTGGGGAAAGTGGGTCTAAAGACCGATGTGAGACCGAGATTGAACAAATAGTATAGGATGAAGAAGAAGGTCGTTCTTCTAGGGATCTTAGACTAAAAGGTTGACTCAATACTTTATCTTGACATTAAAAAGACAAGTCAAGAAGACTAGTTAATAAAGCCGTTTTATTTCAGTTTTCCAACACAAACAGACTAGACAATTGCAAAACTAGTATACATTTGTCGGATATCCGGTTGATTTTTGATTAAAAGTTGTTTATTTGAATTGTAACGGTAGTTGGTGAAGCACGTGGTTTGATCACGTGGGCAGAGTCATAGTGGGCGGGACGCCATTTCGGACGAACAGTCTTGGACGAACCGTCAAAGTGAGAGCACCACTCTGAAACTGTCTCTTCGCCTACTTCCGCCTTAACGTATTTTGTACTAGGTGTTATTGTGTGAAAGTGTAATGTCAAGTAATTTGTTAGACTCAGTGTATCTGTTTCAAAAGAGTAACCATGGAGTTTCTTGCCGGTTCTTCTCCATGGAAACTACCAACCCGAACCGTGCAATGTGAAATAAAATAGTGTATCGCATCCAGTGTGTTTTCATAGCACGAAACCCGTCTTCTGCCCACATAAGCTCGAGCCTAGCGAAATAAATCCTGGCAACTCCGACATCAGAATTGGGATAAAATCGTGCTATTGAAATTATGTCGCGGGGACAGTCTCAATAACAATCGGTGTCAACTGTGTAAAAACCGAAAACGTTTGCGAAAAAAAACGAACAAGGAAGAGGGTAGACCGATTAGTGTGCTATAAACACCCACCCGCAATAACTTTAGTTTATCCGTGATCATGGTGCTTGCAACAGCGCCGAAATAAAACAGACAAGTGTTATTTATCATGTGAAAAAACGGGATTCACACTGTTTTTTAGTGTTAATGACAATCAGTGACGGTTACTTTTTAAAATGCAGAACAAAGACTTTGTATCGTTTACAAATTATTAAAACCTAGCCAGTGAACAGCAAGATAGTTTTGTGCTGTGCCGTGAAACCAGTTTAAAGAATTGTTCAGTGCCAAATTCGTGTACGTCGTACGTCATTAACCTGAGTAGTGACAAACAAAAGAAAAATATGCGCACTGACGCCGGAAACTAGATACGTCAGAAGTTTTCATCGTAACTACCAATCAAGTGTCGCGCATGCGACAAACAAGGACAAACAAGTGGATTTTCGGACGAAGACGACCGCCGTCAAGAAGCCGTTGCCTGTGCCGGCTGCTACAGGCGATGGGCGGCGACCGCAGGCCAGCAGCAGCTCACTGATGTGCTTTAAGTGTGGCACACCGGGTCACATCGCCAGTCGCTGCACAGCAGGCCAGCGCTAGTCCAGTGCTACTGTATTGGGCGAGAAGCGAGTCAACCTTTGCATCGTCGAGCCGGAACATGAAAGTACTTTGGTGAGTCATTTTCATTTTGTTATGACTCCTGAGCAGAATGCTAATTCTGTTTCGTCTAGACTTAAGAGTGAGCGTATTTATCCTGTCGTTACTATAACTGGTTCAAGGTTCAGTAAATGGTTATTCGAAGATCTAGCCTGTGTGAGAAAGATCCCCGATTACAAAGTTCCTCGAAAATTAGATGTCATAGTCGATGACAGTGGTAGTGAGACCAAATCTGATTAAGAATGGCTTGTACACTCATACTCGAAACTGTTAGACCACACATCATGAGTAGGTATCATAATGGCGATGGATCATTTAGTTCGCACCTCATGAGTGACATGTGGCGATGGGTCTGTAAGGAATCGTTGGTGCGATTTCTGTCTTTGTTGGTGCTTAGATTACAATAAAAGTTTCGTGAGTTGAGTTTGCATTGCCTATGAATTATGATAAAGGGTAACAGAATTGTTAGAATTACTGTGTTGTAACTTTTTGATCGGACCTTTTTCAATGTTGATCGGACCTTTAGCAATGAGAGAGCAGGTATCGCGGAATATAGTTGAAAGTTTCAATTATGTCCAAAATCGGTTTGAAAGTACAAAGGCTAAGATTCAGAGATGTGTAAATGAGATGAAACTGGATCCAAAGTTCAAAGGACTATTTAACGTTATAGAGGTGTTATAAATGTAGAGTCAATGTAGAGTCAATGTAGAGTCAATGTAGAGTCAATGTAGAGTCAATGTAGAGTCAATGTAGAGTCAATGTAGAGTCAATGTAGAGTCAATGTAGAGTCAATGTAGAGTCAATGTAGAGTCAATGTAGAGTCAATGTAGAGTCAATGTAGAGTCAATGTAGAGTCAATGTAGAGTCAATGTAGAGTCAATGTAGAGTCAATGTAGAGTCAATGTAGAGTCAATGTAGAGTCAATGTAGAGTCAATGTAGAGTCAGTCTAATGTAGAGAGAGAGTGTAAAATTATTTCCGACAAGTTATTATTGGAACGACAGATAGATACACTTTGCAATCATTAAATTGTAATTGCCAGTATAAATATGCTCACGTTCAATTGAAGAAAATACCCGAAAAGTCCTTACAATCATTTTGTAACGATCATCATTAAAATCTGAAAGCTTTGAATTATATAGGTGCCTACAAATATGCACAGGATAGGCTAAGAAAGATGCCAGTGGGTCACGTACCAGTCGATGTTGATAAGGATTTTGATGATGTTGAGCAAGCTTAAGCGGTAGCAGCCTGTGTAGCATCCTGAGCCTATATGGTACTTGTAAGCCTGTGTGGCTCCTGTAGGGCGGGGAGCTATAATGGTGTGCATACGTAGTGTATACGTAGTGCATACGTAGTGTGAACGTAGTGCATACGTAGTGCGTGCGTAGTGGATGCGTAGTGTATGAGATGCATACGTAGTCCATGCGTAGCTTGCGTAGAGTGTGCGTTACATGCGTAGTGTGTGCGTTGCATACGTTGTGTACCACCGTTTTAGTACCCTTTCGGTTATAGTAGTGTGTTTGACCGTACCAGTAGTTATTACGTAGTCGTGGTCCGTGGGAGGCGATGCGTGATTAGCTCTGGCAGAGGTCGGGGTCTGGAAAGACCGTAGTGTGTAGTCACTGGGTGATGCACATGGCAGATCCATTTGATAGATGTGAAAACAATACGATTGCTGGTCGGCTGGAGAGCCGTAGCGTTAGAGGTTTTACTCGAGGGTTTCTATAAGCTTCGTAGTTTTTGTTGCAATAGAGTATTAAAGGTTGATTCGAACGACTATGGTACATGGCCCAATGGTTGACCTATTTTCGATTATTCCTAATTTAACCATGTTTGATTTAGTCAGCTGCCTCGTTGGTCTAGTGATGGCAAGCGTGACACCTAACCATGAGATCCTGGATTCGATTCCCAGGTCGGGCAAAGTGTTATTGGATTTTTCCATCTGGAATTTCTCAATAACAGCCACGGGGTTTGGATTTGCGCCCAGTTGAGGGCAATAGGCTCGCCCCCTATTACATGGGACTTGGACATAACTAGCGAACTGTGAGTGTACTAATAGGTACACCTCTGTTGTTGTTGTTGTTCTGACCCGATGAATCTAGAGTTTGGTCAGGAGTGACCGAGTGGAACAAAATTCTGCCGTGGACTATTTGTTTGCAGGGTAACCATCAAACGGAGACATATCAGGAGGTTAGAGTAAGGACATCAGACTACCCGAATTTGAATAGCGGTACCAACAGCGGTGGTGCAGCGGGCGCAGCTCCTGAGCAATGTCGCGTGGACATGTGTGTGATTAGCGCATGCGCTACTGGGATTTTTCGTCACTCCGGTGAGTCGTTTTCATTTTGTTATGACTCTGTAGCAGAGTGCTAATTCTGATCGCTATCAAAGAAAAGCTAACTCTAACAACATAGAGTTACACTTGATAGGTACTGGCGGCAGTCGCGCTAATGGTCAGGTCGAGAGGGTAATGAGTACCCTCAAGAGTATGTTAACAGCTGTAGAGGCTAGTCGTGACCACTCTCGGCAAGACGCATTGAGTGAGGTTCAGCTGGCTATGAACTACTGTTAATAGGGTGACTAAATCGAGCCCCTTAGGGCTTCTGATATGAAAAGTTGCTAGGCCTCAGAGGCTAATGAAGCAATGACGATGATAAAACTGGAGTTGACATAATAGAAGGAAAAGAACACGCGGTTGATGCTATTGAGAAGAGTGTGGCTAAAGAAAAAGCCCGTTTTGACAAAAATAAGGCCAAAGTAGTTAATATTAGTGTTGGTGTGATTTTGCTATTAATCAAAAATTAAGAAAGAAACCAAACCAAATTAGAATCCAAATTTAAAGGTCCTTTCAAAATTGTAGACTTGCTTGAAAATGATCGCTGTTTTAAAATCAGTGACAGGTAATAGAATGTACAAGTACGCTCATGACCGTATTCGAAAAATGCCTTAGTTTCCCGAGTTGAAGAGACTAATGAAAGCTCTTTTGTTTAATTGTATGCACACTTGTAACTATTTGGCCGCACTGCACGTCTAGTCGTGGCTGTTCAGGGCGCAGTGCACGGCAGGCGTTGTGGCGGGGGCCCGGGTCTCGTAGAGACTATTATGTTTGGTCGACTTGGAGTGACCCGAAAGTCATGGAGACTTAATGATGTGTTGGGCTTGGTAAGCCCCGGGTGACATGTGTCACTAGAATTTGAGTGTTTGGGCTCGGTCAGCCTCGGGTGACATGTGTCACTAGAATTTGAGTGTTTGGGCTTAATCAGCCCCGGGTGACATGTGTTACTAGAATTTTGCTGCCTGGGGCAGCCGGGTTACAGGAGTGTGTGCAATTAGTGTAGTATTGCTTTGTTTGATTATGCACAGTATGACGCGAGTTTAACTGTTTTGAATTAATGCGATTGGACCTTTAAATTAGATTTGCTTTCATGATTCTATGACTTTATTGATAAACACCTTAATCTTGGTCAGGTAGGCCGAGTCAACAGTCAACTTTTAAGCTGTGTTCTCGTTGGTTACAGGTACCATGTCAGCACCACACGAGGACGTGTGAAAGTCAGTTCTGGCCGTGTCGGATATCCGGTTGATTTTTGATTAAAAGTTGTTTATTTGAATTGTAACGGTAGTTGGTGAAGCACGTGGTTTGATCACGTGGGCAGAGTCATAGTGGGCGGGACGCCATTTCGGACGAACAGTCTTGGACGAACCGTCAAAGTGAGAGCACCACTCTGAAACTGTCTCTTCGCCTACTTCCGCCTTAACGTATTTTGTACTAGGTGTTATTGTGTGAAAGTGTAATGTCAAGTAATTTGTTAGACTCAGTGTATCTGTTTCAAAAGAGTAACCATGGAGTTTCTTGCCGGTTCTTCTCCATGGAAACTACCAACCCGAACCGTGCAATGTGAAATAAAATAGTGTATCGCATCCAGTGTGTTTTCATAGCACGAAACCCGTCTTCTGCCCACATAAGCTCGAGCCTAGCGAAATAAATCCTGGCAACTCCGACATCAGAATTGGGATAAAATCGTGCTATTGAAATTATGTCGCGGGGACAGTCTCAATAACAATCGGTGTCAACTGTGTAAAAACCGAAAACGTTTGCGAAAAAAAACGAACAAGGAAGAGGGTAGACCGATTAGTGTGCTATAAACACCCACCCGCAATAACTTTAGTTTATCCGTGATCATGGTGCTTGCAACAGCGCCGAAATAAAACAGACAAGTGTTATTTATCATGTGAAAAAACGGGATTCACACTGTTTTTTAGTGTTAATGACAATCAGTGACGGTTACTTTTTAAAATGCAGAACAAAGACTTTGTATCGTTTACAAATTATTAAAACCTAGCCAGTGAACAGCAAGATAGTTTTGTGCTGTGCCGTGAAACCAGTTTAAAGAATTGTTCAGTGCCAAATTCGTGTACGTCGTACGTCATTAACCTGAGTAGTGACAAACAAAAGAAAAATATGCGCACTGACGCCGGAAACTAGATACGTCAGAAGTTTTCATCGTAACTACCAATCAAGTGTCGCGCATGCGACAAACAAGGACAAACAAGTGGATTTTCGGACGAAGACGACCGCCGTCAAGAAGCCGTTGCCTGTGCCGGCTGCTACAGGCGATGGGCGGCGACCGCAGGCCAGCAGCAGCTCACTGATGTGCTTTAAGTGTGGCACACCGGGTCACATCGCCAGTCGCTGCACAGCAGGCCAGCGCTAGTCCAGTGCTACTGTATTGGGCGAGAAGCGAGTCAACCTTTGCATCGTCGAGCCGGAACATGAAAGTACTTTGGTGAGTCATTTTCATTTTGTTATGACTCCTGAGCAGAATGCTAATTCTGTTTCGTCTAGACTTAAGAGTGAGCGTATTTATCCTGTCGTTACTATAACTGGTTCAAGGTTCAGTAAATGGTTATTCGAAGATCTAGCCTGTGTGAGAAAGATCCCCGATTACAAAGTTCCTCGAAAATTAGATGTCATAGTCGATGACAGTGGTAGTGAGACCAAATCTGATTAAGAATGGCTTGTACACTCATACTCGAAACTGTTAGACCACACATCATGAGTAGGTATCATAATGGCGATGGATCATTTAGTTCGCACCTCATGAGTGACATGTGGCGATGGGTCTGTAAGGAATCGTTGGTGCGATTTCTGTCTTTGTTGGTGCTTAGATTACAATAAAAGTTTCGTGAGTTGAGTTTGCATTGCCTATGAATTATGATAAAGGGTAACAGAATTGTTAGAATTACTGTGTTGTAACTTTTTGATCGGACCTTTTTCAATGTTGATCGGACCTTTAGCAATGAGAGAGCAGGTATCGCGGAATATAGTTGAAAGTTTCAATTATGTCCAAAATCGGTTTGAAAGTACAAAGGCTAAGATTCAGAGATGTGTAAATGAGATGAAACTGGATCCAAAGTTCAAAGGACTATTTAACGTTATAGAGGTGTTATAAATGTAGAGTCAATGTAGAGTCAATGTAGAGTCAATGTAGAGTCAATGTAGAGTCAATGTAGAGTCAATGTAGAGTCAATGTAGAGTCAATGTAGAGTCAATGTAGAGTCAATGTAGAGTCAATGTAGAGTCAATGTAGAGTCAATGTAGAGTCAATGTAGAGTCAATGTAGAGTCAATGTAGAGTCAATGTAGAGTCAATGTAGAGTCAATGTAGAGTCAATGTAGAGTCAATGTAGAGTCAATGTAGAGTCAATGTAGAGTCAATGTAGAGTCAATGTAGAGTCAATGTAGAGTCAATGTAGAGTCAGTCTAATGTAGAGAGAGAGTGTAAAATTATTTCCGACAAGTTATTATTGGAACGACAGATAGATACACTTTGCAATCATTAAATTGTAATTGCCAGTATAAATATGCTCACGTTCAATTGAAGAAAATACCCGAAAAGTCCTTACAATCATTTTGTAACGATCATCATTAAAATCTGAAAGCTTTGAATTATATAGGTGCCTACAAATATGCACAGGATAGGCTAAGAAAGATGCCAGTGGGTCACGTACCAGTCGATGTTGATAAGGATTTTGATGATGTTGAGCAAGCTTAAGCGGTAGCAGCCTGTGTAGCATCCTGAGCCTATATGGTACTTGTAAGCCTGTGTGGCTCCTGTAGGGCGGGGAGCTATAATGGTGTGCATACGTAGTGTATACGTAGTGCATACGTAGTGTGAACGTAGTGCATACGTAGTGCGTGCGTAGTGGATGCGTAGTGTATGAGATGCATACGTAGTCCATGCGTAGCTTGCGTAGAGTGTGCGTTACATGCGTAGTGTGTGCGTTGCATACGTTGTGTACCACCGTTTTAGTACCCTTTCGGTTATAGTAGTGTGTTTGACCGTACCAGTAGTTATTACGTAGTCGTGGTCCGTGGGAGGCGATGCGTGATTAGCTCTGGCAGAGGTCGGGGTCTGGAAAGACCGTAGTGTGTAGTCACTGGGTGATGCACATGGCAGATCCATTTGATGGATGTGAAAACAATACGATTGCTGGTCGGCTGGAGAGCCGTAGCGTTAGAGGTTTTACTCGAGGGTTTCTATAAGCTTCGTAGTTTTTGTTGCAATAGAGTATTAAAGGTTGATTCGAACGACTATGGTACATGGCCCAATGGTTGACCTATTTTCGATTATTCCTAATTTAACCATGTTTGATTTAGTCAGCTGCCTCGTTGGTCTAGTGATGGCAAGCGTGACACCTAACCATGAGATCCTGGATTCGATTCCCAGGTCGGGCAAAGTGTTATTGGATTTTTCCATCTGGAATTTCTCAATAACAGCCACGGGGTTTGGATTTGCGCCCAGTTGAGGGCAATAGGCTCGCCCCCTATTACATGGGACTTGGACATAACTAGCGAACTGTGAGTGTACTAATAGGTACACCTCTGTTGTTGTTGTTGTTCTGACCCGATGAATCTAGAGTTTGGTCAGGAGTGACCGAGTGGAACAAAATTCTGCCGTGGACTATTTGTTTGCAGGGTAACCATCAAACGGAGACATATCAGGAGGTTAGAGTAAGGACATCAGACTACCCGAATTTGAATAGCGGTACCAACAGCGGTGGTGCAGCGGGCGCAGCTCCTGAGCAATGTCGCGTGGACATGTGTGTGATTAGCGCATGCGCTACTGGGATTTTTCGTCACTCCGGTGAGTCGTTTTCATTTTGTTATGACTCTGTAGCAGAGTGCTAATTCTGATCGCTATCAAAGAAAAGCTAACTCTAACAACATAGAGTTACACTTGATAGGTACTGGCGGCAGTCGCGCTAATGGTCAGGTCGAGAGGGTAATGAGTACCCTCAAGAGTATGTTAACAGCTGTAGAGGCTAGTCGTGACCACTCTCGGCAAGACGCATTGAGTGAGGTTCAGCTGGCTATGAACTACTGTTAATAGGGTGACTAAATCGAGCCCCTTAGGGCTTCTGATATGAAAAGTTGCTAGGCCTCAGAGGCTAATGAAGCAATGACGATGATAAAACTGGAGTTGACATAATAGAAGGAAAAGAACACGCGGTTGATGCTATTGAGAAGAGTGTGGCTAAAGAAAAAGCCCGTTTTGACAAAAATAAGGCCAAAGTAGTTAATATTAGTGTTGGTGTGATTTTGCTATTAATCAAAAATTAAGAAAGAAACCAAACCAAATTAGAATCCAAATTTAAAGGTCCTTTCAAAATTGTAGACTTGCTTGAAAATGATCGCTGTTTTAAAATCAGTGACAGGTAATAGAATGTACAAGTACGCTCATGACCGTATTCGAAAAATGCCTTAGTTTCCCGAGTTGAAGAGACTAATGAAAGCTCTTTTGTTTAATTGTATGCACACTTGTAACTATTTGGCCGCACTGCACGTCTAGTCGTGGCTGTTCAGGGCGCAGTGCACGGCAGGCGTTGTGGCGGGGGCCCGGGTCTCGTAGAGACTATTATGTTTGGTCGACTTGGAGTGACCCGAAAGTCATGGAGACTTAATGATGTGTTGGGCTTGGTAAGCCCCGGGTGACATGTGTCACTAGAATTTGAGTGTTTGGGCTCGGTCAGCCTCGGGTGACATGTGTCACTAGAATTTGAGTGTTTGGGCTTAATCAGCCCCGGGTGACATGTGTTACTAGAATTTTGCTGCCTGGGGCAGCCGGGTTACAGGAGTGTGTGCAATTAGTGTAGTATTGCTTTGTTTGATTATGCACAGTATGACGCGAGTTTAACTGTTTTGAATTAATGCGATTGGACCTTTAAATTAGATTTGCTTTCATGATTCTATGACTTTATTGATAAACACCTTAATCTTGGTCAGGTAGGCCGAGTCAACAGTCAACTTTTAAGCTGTGTTCTCGTTGGTTACAGGTACCATGTCAGCACCACACGAGGACGTGTGAAAGTCAGTTCTGGCCGTGTCGGATATCCGGTTGATTTTTGATTAAAAGTTGTTTATTTGAATTGTAACGGTAGTTGGTGAAGCACGTGGTTTGATCACGTGGGCAGAGTCATAGTGGGCGGGACGCCATTTCGGACGAACAGTCTTGGACGAACCGTCAAAGTGAGAGCACCACTCTGAAACTGTCTCTTCGCCTACTTCCGCCTTAACGTATTTTGTACTAGGTGTTATTGTGTGAAAGTGTAATGTCAAGTAATTTGTTAGACTCAGTGTATCTGTTTCAAAAGAGTAACCATGGAGTTTCTTGCCGGTTCTTCTCCATGGAAACTACCAACCCGAACCGTGCAATGTGAAATAAAATAGTGTATCGCATCCAGTGTGTTTTCATAGCACGAAACCCGTCTTCTGCCCACATAAGCTCGAGCCTAGCGAAATAAATCCTGGCAACTCCGACACATTCATTTTTTGTAATATTGTATGGTTAAGTATAGTGTTTAGTAAGAAAATACTATGCGCTGAGTAGATGACATTAGGTTACTAGCACATTCCTCAAAGACAAGTCAGCCGTCTACATAGCATGACTAGTGACAGAGCTTTTCACAGAGTATTGTTTGTTGAAATGTGTGTCCAGCTCAACATGATAGGGTTCTATGACTTCCCATAGTGACTGTCACTCCCGTCCATCATCAGATGTGTGTGCTGCTCGTGCATCCTTGTTAAAACTCCATGTTTCAAAGTAGAAGGCCCATAGTGACTGTCACTCCCGTCCATCCTCAGATGTGTGTGCTGCTCGTGCAACCTTGTTAAAACTCCATGTTTCAAAGTAGAAGGCCTTGCATCCTCTCTTGGTGCACCTCCATCTTACGCCTAAACTCTCTATCTGTTGGTAGTACTTCGCATTCTTATATATCATTCCGTGTTTGCCTCTTGCGGTTATGAAAAATACTGTAAGTAGAGAAAAATTTCATTTTTCTTCTGGGTTTTATAACACAGTCTAAATTTTATTTGTAGGATCAAGATTCATTCAATAAAAAAGCTAGTCAATTATAAGGAGGTAATTATGTATTTAAAATCAAATTAATTATAACTATCGACCGGACTTACAATTTTACATACTTTTCACACAAAAACTTGGTCGGGGGGGAGATTTAATTTCATTCATGAAATTACTCACATGCATAATGTATCTAAACATTTATCTTACTTGCTTTTCTAATTTAAGCATAGTCAAAAATATCTAATTTTTGAAGAGTTTCTCGCGATGCGTATGATCTCCATAAACTCCAACAATCATTTCCCCATAAGTCCTTATTCTGGCTGGACAGTGTCGACTCTTTGTCATGGAGCAGTACCATCGATATCTCTTATTCTCCAACGATTTCGGGGCTTCATCAGGCCCACGAAAAGATCTGATAAATTCGACTTTTTCTAAAATAAATTTTTGTTTTTATTAAAAACGTCCAAATAATTTATTAATGTAATGGTAATCATAATGAGTATGTTAATAAAAATAAAAACGGATCACTAAATTGTTCTGCAGTTACACATTAACTAGATGACTTTACCTGTCTAGGCAATGATTTAAGAATCAAGGTAAACAAAAAAACATCACACATTAATTTAAACGCTAGAAGTATTTAATTTCATGAAACAATGAATAACAATGTTAAAACTATAAAAAATAACTGTAGGTATCTAAAACAGAATAATTAAGAATATTTATTTTAGAATTATAAATTTAACGTAAAAACTTTTCTAGTCATGGAAGGTCACATCAAATTTGACAACTCTTTTTTGGCCTTTACTTGTAAAGAGTAACACCAGTAGCTGTAGGATCCAATGCGTAACGTGAAATTCCCCTCTTTGTTGGCTACAGAACTGCACCAAGAAAATCTTGAGTCATATTTCGTGGAGTAAACTGATGATGTATTACTTTTTACCTGCTGTTATAGAATTTCTTGAATTACAAGAAGTGATTTTTGTAAAAATTAGTTAAATACAACCATTTAATAAACCAAAATAACAATATTTCACATATACAGAATACAGTGCAAAGCTTCTCTTTACTTATTCGTTGCTGAAAAAAGGAAATGACAGGGACGTGTCTACAGTAGACATTAATTTTATGAAAAAAGATGATTGATTGCTCTCTAGAAAAAAGGGGGAATACATTTGTATAGAGATTCGCAGCCCCTGTTCGCTCTTAAAAAACACTCTCAACTTTCACTTTTATTTTATCATGCCAATTTGTAGGGTCATGCGTGTCAGTGATCAGCTTATCTTATATTTATTTTCACTTCCATCTTTAGCCGAAACAAACTTTTGGATTCTATTTATTTACAATTCCTTAGGGTCATGCGTGTGTTCTCCTGTGCAGCCTCTTTGTTGATTATCTTCACTTGAACTTGTAAGGTATTTGTGTCTACTTTTGTTATTTGGTAATGTGGGTATGCGCTAATACGAATAAACCAGTCAGCTATCCACCTCTGTGTTTAATTGACGTCCCATTTGGCGACGAGGAAATCGAATTCTCTTGCGTGTCAAATTGTTATTAATAATGCCGATCGGTCGACTAGAACCATTTGACATTAATTCGAAGCAGTGGCCGTCATATATTCGCCGCGTCAAACAGTACATAGTACTTAATGAGATTAAAGAGAACTTGTGTGTGCCGTTGTTAATTACGGTTGTGGGTGAAACTACATACTCGTTAATGTGCGATCTATGTGCTCCAGCGGATCCAGAAACGAAAACATTCGACGAATTGGTACGTTTGGTAACCGATCATTTAGAACCACAGAGATCGGAGATTGCCGAGCGACACATGTTTCGCTTACGTAGACAGCGTGTTGGGGAAGGCATGACGGACTATCTCCAAGATTTAAAACATCTCGCGACCACGTGTAACTTTGGTACAATGCTAGAAGAAAACCTTCGCGACCAATTTGTTTCGGGACTATCCAACAGCGCGATGCGATCGCGTATTTTTGCGGAGAAAAATATTAAATACAAGGAGGCAGTGGAGCTGGCTCTGGCGTTAGAGGCTGCAGAGAGGCACGCGGAGGTGAGCGCGGCGACGGCAGCCGCAGCCACGACCTCAGGTGCAGGCGGCGACGCGGGCGAAGGCCTGCACAGGACAGACGCGGGCCGAGCACGTGGCGGAGGCGCGCGCCGGCCGGGGCGCAACCCAGGCGCTAGGGCTGACGGCGCGGCGTCGAGAGGGGGCACCCCTGCGACGCCGGCGCAGGCCGCGTCGACTCAACAGTGCTGGCGGTGTGGAAAACCGCATCGGCCGGAAAGAAGTCGTTACATCAATTACAACTGTGATGAGTGTAACCAACGTGGACATTTAAAAGTGATGTGCAAAGAGGTGCGTGGTAGTGGTCGGTGTGGTAGGCAAAACTACGTAAGTGAGGACAACTCGGGGGACGAGGATTTGTTTAACATCGAACTGGCGTCTAAAGGTAACAAACCTTACTTTGTTAACGTGAACATTGACAGTTACGAAATTAAATGTGAAGTCGATACTGGAAGTCGTATTTCGGCGATTAGTGAAGACTTTTATAAGCAGATGTTTTCAAATAAAACAATTCAATCCGATAATTTGATGTTACGGTGTTATGCAGGTACGCGGATTGAGTCATTAGGATATATATTAGTCAATATTAAACTGGGTAGTGTTACGGCAAACAATTTATCATGTTATGTCATTAAAAATGGTGGATGCCCATTATTGGGCAGGGATTGGTTAAAGTCCCTCAATATCAAACAAATCAATTTCAATGACATTATTGCTGATACATGTATTAGTAAGTTAGCTACAGAATTTCCGGAGGTTTTTACGGACAAATTAGGAAAATGTAAAAAATTGCTCCAATTGCAACTGACTGACCAGGAGCCCGTGTACGTGCGGGCGCGCCCCGTGCCGCTGGCACTCCGCGCGCGCGTTGAGCGTGAGCTCGAGCGGCTGGAGGCCGAGGGCACCATCTACCGGGTCGAGCACTCGGACTACGGCACACCCATCGTGCCGGTTATCAAGACGAACGGCGATATCCGAATATGTGGCGATTATAAAGTGACCATCAATCCTAATCTTAAACGTGAATTTTACCCTCTCCCACGAATCGAAGAGTTGTTTGCCACTCTAAGTGGGGGAAGGGAATTTACCAAAATTGATCTAACCCATGCATATCAACAGACGATGTTGACGGATGATTCACAACGGTGTACAGCTATTACTACACACATCGGTACATTTGTTTATCGCCGTACGCCATTCGGATTATCTTGCATTCCGGAAAAATTCCAAAAATTAATGGAGGAGACATTGCGCGGCGTGCGTGGCACGGTGGTTTTCCTTGATGATATTTGTGTGACGGGGGCTTCGAGAGCAGAACATTTGGTGAATTTAAGACAAGTACTGGTTAGATTAAGAGATATGGGTTTGACCGTAAAACTAAATAAATGTTGTTTCCTACAAGCGAGCGTTAAATATCTCGGGTTCATAATTGACCAAAGTGGTCTGCGCCCGGATCCCCAGAAGGTGGAGGCTATTGTGAAGGCACCACCACCTATCGATATCACACAGTTAAGAAGCTTCCTAGGTTTACTTAATTATTATGGCAAATTTATTCCCAATTTAAGTATTATATTACACCCGTTGCATGAACTTTTAAAAAAGGGTGTCAGTTGGAATTGGAGCAAGGACTGCGATGAGGCTTTTAAAGAAGCGAAGCGAGTCCTATCAGGTGAGAGGGTACTCGCGCACTACGAAGAGGGGCGGCCTTTAGTGCTATCGGTGGACAGCAGCGCGTACGGACTAGGCGCAGTATTGGCGCATCGTTTCCCAGACGGCAGTGAGCGTCCGGTCAGCTGCGTGTCGCGCACACTCAATGACGCGGAGCGCAATTACAGTCAGATTGATAAGGAGGCTCTGGCAATATTTTATGGCGTCACTCGACACCATCAATACCTGTACGGTAGGAAATTTGAACTACGTACAGATCATCAGCCTTTAAGTTACATCTTCGGAGCGAAAGTGGGAATACCACAAACTGCCGCCAGTCGGTTACAACGCTGGGCTGCCCGATTAGCCGCGTATGACTATACAATAAAATATATAACTTCAAAGCAAAATGGACCAGCAGACGCGTTGTCACGTTTACCGTTAGCACAGGAGCGCCGTCCCACTGAATCGATGAGTTATGTTAGCTTAGTACAACAATGTATGCCAGTAAATTTCCATGACGTAGGTAAAGAAACCAATAAGGATGCAATATTATCACGAATATTGGGATTTGTTAAATTTGGATGGCCGTCCGTACCTAGTTGCGAAGAAGAAAAACCATATTTTGCGCGAAGAACCGATATTACAATGGATTTTGGTTGTCTAATTTATAAATATCGTATCATAATACCAAAGGCACTACAAACAAAAATTCTTGAAGAAATCCATCAAGGTCATTTAGGAGTTAGAAAAATGAAAAGCTTATCACGTAATTATGTTTACTGGCCTACCTTAGATAATGACTTAGAGGTAATGTGTCGTACGTGTGAGCCATGTCGTATGGTGCGGGATGCAGCGCCGCGAGCTGACCTGCATCCGTGGGAATTTCCTTTGTTACCATGGCAACGCTTACATGCAGATTTTGCGGAGTACTCAGGAAGGAAATATCTCATTATAGTCGACGCGCATTCGAAGTGGATTGAGGCACTTCCTATGAGTCGTACAGACGCACAGTCAACGATCACAGCTCTTATTACTGTTTTTAGTAGGTTTGGATTACCTTCGCAACTCGTTACGGATAACGGACCACCATTCCAATCGACTGAATTTAAAAATTATTGCAGTCAAAATTGTGTTGCACATGTGACAACGGCACCTTATAGGCCACAGGGTAATGGCGCCGCTGAAAATGCGATGAAGACAGTAAAAAAAGCCATTAAGAGAGCGGTTCTTAGTGGCGAAAATGTATTGCAAGCATTAAACACATTCTTACTCAATTACCGCAATTGTGAGCATTCAACTACGGGCGTGCCACCGGCAGTATTGCTAATCGGGCGTCAGATGCGCACACGATTGGATGCGTTGCGACCTGACGTCGCGCAAGTGGCGCGCGCGGCGCAGCAACGTCAGGTAGCACATGCAGGAGGCACCCCCCAGCCCCCAATCCGTGTAGGAGAACCGGTGCTCGCACGCGATTACACCTCGAATTCAAGTAAATGGGCGACGGGTACAGTGACTAAAAGTACGGGACCAGTGACATGGGAAACGGTGTCGAGTGGCGCAGACATCGCGACCAAATAGTCCCCGTGGGAAACAAGTCGCGGTTATCACTGTCGCGAGCAAGCATCGGCACTCACAAGGGGGAGGATGGTGATAATGACTATGATGCTTTCGAGGATGCATCAGAGGCATCCAGTGAGCTGGAGACGGAGGTGGGCAGCGCGGGCCCGGCGAGCCCGGCCGCCGAGCGCGCAGACATTTAAACAAGCTCAGAAAACAAAAGGTCACCGGAGACCCACTTAACTTTGCTTTAAATGCATTTAGAGTTGCCAAGTCTCGCTACAGAGCATCAGTGGAAAAGTCTAAGGGTAATTTACTGCGAAAAATAGTAGAAAAACTAGATAAAGAAGGTCCGTGGTCTCCTTTGTATCACGAGTTCAAAGCTAATCGATCAGTCGACCTGGCGTTTGTCCAGAACATTAAAGTAAATAATAGACACACGACCGGTATTGAGGAAACAACCGAAGTTCTATTAAATAGTCTGATACCTGATGATTCGCCAGTAAATGACAATGACTACCATCAGCAGATCAGAGCGTGGGCATCTGTGCCACCTGAATCACCAACGTCAGACCTTCCATCCATTGACGAATTCATTAATCTTGTCAGGAAACTGCCTCTTAACAAATCATCAGGTGAAGATAAAATATCTAATCGGATGATAATAGAAGCTTGTAAAACAGCGGGTGACGCCATTTTATCTGTTTGTTGAAGAATTTTTCATTCATAGATCATATAAAAACTGTCGGTGAAAAAGCTAAAAAGAACTTTTATGCCTTAACTAGAATATCCAAATCTACGTGGGGTCTGTCATTTCTAACTTTAAAGACCATTTATGGGGCTACCTATTTGGGGTGTATGTGCTACGGGGCACTTGTTTGGGCCGATAGGGCCACCATAGGAGCGGTACGACGTAAATTGCTTCAAAGCCAGCGTTTGGCTTTGATATTCTTATGCAAAGCGTATAGGACGGTTAGTACTGAAGCCTTACCGGTACTTGCAGGTGTACTTCCAGTCGATCTTGAAGTGCAGCGACGGGCTGCAATGTACTATAACGCGCGTGAGACCACGGACGCAGACTTTTTAACCCTACGTGACCGTGATAAGATTTCTAGATTATTCAAACCACAGACCGACGTCTGGGAGGAACTTTTGTCTGAATGGCAATGTAGGTGGGATAATTCCATCAAGGGCCGACACCTCCACCAGTTCTTTCCATCCGTTCGTGAACGGCTGGCCAGGACATGGCTGGAGGTTGATCACTGTGTTGCTCAATTTTTCACCGGTCATGGTAACTTTAAGAGTAAATTATTTTCCTTCAAGCTTGTTGACTCGCCTTTTTGTCAATGTTCCACATCTGACTGCGAATATGAACAATCAGCACATCATATTTTATAGGAGTGCAGTCTTTGGCAGAATGAACGCAATATTATGTTGGATAGTGTACAGGTTACATCCGGAGTTATTTACTACACAGACCTTGTAGAAACTAGAACAAATTTCCGTGCGTTCAAGCGTTTTTGCCATACCTATTATTGGAATCAAATATAACTGCTCACAACTTAGGACCCATTAATGTTAATATTTTATCCGTGGTGCTAGGCAACTGGGCCTATCCCAGTTGTGAACGTCCCTTTGCGCCTATTGGCCTTGTTTCTTTGTGTCTCTTGCTGATATGGAGGGAAGTGGAAATTACAGATTTTCCTACTCCTCTGCTATACTTTTCTGATTAATTTCGTTGCGGGATCCAAGACAGTTAAATTCATTCTCTGGGACTTCGTCGAGCTTCATTGTCTCGGCGCTTTTCTGGTGGTCGCCACTGTTGATTCTGGCTTTCAGGAGTTACAGTGGTTGGGAACAGTGTGGCGGGCTTGTCCCAATAAAAAAAAAAAAGAGCCCGGCCGCACCAGCGGCGCCTCGCTCCCCGCCGCCGCCGCCGCCCCCCGGGGCTTCGGCCCGCACAATACGTGCGCACGTGCGCGCAGTTAATAAAGACAATGTGTCTAAATAGTTACCTATATAATAGTATGAGATGTTGTTAAAATACTGTGTTAGGATATTTCTATTAGTCATTAGTTAATACGTGTCAGGGTATTTCTGTTAGTTATAAGTTTTTAGTAGTTATTACTGTGTTAGAATATTTATGTTAGTTATTAGATTTTATTTATTAGTTAACATTTAATCATAAGGGGGAAAAGTGTAAGGTATTTGTTTCTACTTTTGTTATTTGGTAATGTGGGTATGCGCTAATATGAATAAACCAGTCAGCTATCCACCTCTGTGTTTAATTGACGTCCCAGAACTTTGCACTTTTTACTGTTTTTTTTTGTCGAGCAATACTAGATGCTTTGACCGGAGAAGTTGACGCGTTTTGAAAAGTACATGTACTGACCAATGTTGAGCAAGTAGTTTCCACTATGGAGAGGGATCAGCTTCTAATCTGAAAACAAAACTAACATTAATAGGCAAGTTAAACTGTTTGTTTGATTTCTAGATAATTATGATAGGTTGTGAGTGTGTGTAAGTGATTTTGACATCAAACAAAAATACAATAATTATTATAATTTTAGGAAAAAATGAGAAGAAACAGCTATTATGCATTCCGTCGTTATAATAATTAATAACAAATAACGATACTTCTTCCATTTTTATTTTAAAATTAGCTGACCCGTGCAATTTCGTCTGCGTCACATAAAAGAGAAACAGCTCACAAAAGGAATACATTTTTCCCCGTTTTTACAACATTTATCATTGATGCTTCGCTCCTATTAGTTGTAGCGTGATATTAGAGATAACCTTATAGCCTTCCTCGATAAATGAACTATCCAACACTAAAAGTTTTTTTTTAATTCGAACCAGTAATTTCTGAAATTAGCGCATTCAATCAACCAAACAAACAAACTCTTGAGCTTCATATAATATTAGTATAGATTCAAGTCTGTAACAATCTAATTTCTCCGATATATTTGCATTAAGTGCTAAAATAATCTACTTATGTTTTTCCAAATAAGGGCTTGCCTCGGTAGCCTTATACTCCAGCTAAGTCGAAAGTTCTCCGAAAGGTGCATGAAATAAGCAGGGTCACGGTAAAGCTGCTGTAAATTGTTGTGGAACTGTTGCAACTACCTTCTGTCTCCACCGTTAGACCTTCGATGACAGTCATACTCTAGCTAGGTTTAAAGTTCTCATTCAAAGGTGCAGGAAATGAGCCCAAACACGACTTTTCAATTTTAAATGGGACCAGCTTTGAGCTATACCTATTACCGACGCTTTTAAAAAAAAAGGATCATGCTTAACGGATTTCTCTCGTGGTCACAGGTACATAAAAAATATACAGGAAGCAATTGAGAACTTCCTCCTGTTGTTTAGTCGGTTAAAAAACAAAACTTGAGGAGTTGAAAGTGCAACTGACACATTCCGTGCGTGGGTCATTCTTCAAGGAAAATCTGAACACCGCGATTCAGAAAATGGAGTGAAATGAACAATGCCATCTATCGACCAAGATATTAAGCTGCTAAAATATAATGCACGGAAATGCTATTTAAATCTTCAAACCGCAGCGTCATGTAGACTAATCTAGAGTACCTTATGCTATAATAACTTTTTTTGAAGCCGGTAAGTCGATTTAAAAGATAACTGCTGGACACATTTTTAGTCATTAGTACCATTTTCGTGTAATAGATGTCGTTGCATCTTACATTTGATGATTAGTTCTTCTTGAACACTTTAAATTCATATATCTTTTGATAGAATTAACCGATTACAATGAAACAAAGACTAAATCATACCTCAAGATACGCACAATTTGTATGTATAAAAGTTATCTATATTGGTTTCGCATATTTTACGTGATGCTTGATCATCGAAACAGACAAACAGACAAAAATTCCAAAAATGCTGGAAATGAGTTCTGTTTGTTATCCTTTACCACCCTGGCAATTATTTTTAGAAATATTTTCGATGTACAAAAACGATTTTTCTACAGATTTATTATATGTATATGTGGTATTTCCCCCTATATTATCGGCTCTCAGACGCGCGCACGTCCGTTCACTTACGAAGCTAAAAGTTAAGTGACTGTACGCGGCGAGAGACGACACAATGCTTCCCTCTCTTTCACTCACAGACACTACATCCCTTCCTTATTTTATTATTTTTGTTTGATGAGATAATTTTCACTTCATCCATCTAATCCTCACCCAAAGCCGGAATCTCATTCGTGGCCTACGGCCAACATTTAGGCCGTCCAATAAACCCCTGTTTGTTTTACTACGTTCTTTAAGAACGCAGAGTCCCACCTGACTCCATAGTCTCTACCAGACCCGACCTCCACCAGAGCCACCCACGCACCGCACTTCCTTAGACAGCTACAAGCGGACACCGACTTCTACCGGACTACGGCTATGAAACTAAGTTTCCCCACTATCTCTGACTCTAAATTTCTCTATTCCAAACGGTATTTGGCCCTCGGGCATTCTCCTTTACCTATGATTCGCGTACTTGTAACTACGCTTAGAGGTTAATGCTTTCAATGTGTAGCGATCCTCTCTAACACTTTTACAACTGTGAAAGGTCCTTTATATTTGGGGTCCAATTTAGTATTTACAGTCGTGCCTTAGTGCTCACCACCCTTTTTTTATATATAGCGCCGACTTTCAGATTAACCGAGCCGAGTTTTTCCTAACTTGTTCGAGATCTGCGTCAGTATCATCGTCCTAAGCTATAAGACTAAGAAGGCGCGCGACTACCGACTAGTAATTCCAGCAGGCTTACTTTTGCCACCCTATTGACCGTACAGTTTAGTGCCCTCTGCACATCTCCTAACGCATCCTGACACGACCTATCTTCGTTTACTTCAACTGCGATAAGCAGAGATTTTAACGTACTCATTGTGCGCTCAACTTGACCGTTAACTCGCGATGATCCCGTGGCTATTAAATGAAGCCTAATGCTTTACTCTCACAAAATTCCCTAAACTCTTGACATGTGAAACAACGACCTTGACCGGCAATAATCCGTACCGGTGCTCCAAACAATGTTATGCTCTTTGTCACAGCTTTTATTTTATTACTTTATTGTATGTGTATTTTATTTTAATACGCATCGTATGATGTAAAAGGACAAACTGTAAACGTATCAATGAGTACGAACAGATACTCCTTGTTAGCTCGTTTTCCACTGAGCTCACTTGTCGCATCGATGTGTACCGTGTGCCAAGGTACCGCAACCTTTGTAATAGGGTGCAACTCTGCCTGTACCTTGCATGAATGACACTTTGCTTCTTTACATGTAACGCAATCTTGTTACGAAAAGACTTAAAAGAGTTGTAGTCGCTTACCACAACAAACTTCCTTCCATATAAATATAAACGAAAATATGTAACGTGATCTTGTTACTAGAAGACTTAAAAGAGTTGCAGTCGCTTACCACAACTAACTTCCTTCCATGTAAATATAAACGAAAACATGTAACGCGATCTTGTTACTAGAAGACTTTAAAGAGTTGCAGTTGCTTACCACAACAAACTTCCTTCCATGTAGTTACAAACGAAATTTTATTGTTTTACAACATTTAACACTGCAACTGAAAACAATGGACACGATGTTCGCCTTCACCAAAATTCGAAGGGCCTTGATCAGCATCTGGGACAAAACATGTCATCCGACTACCGTTGGTTCACCCAAAGCACATTGACACAAATCACAACTAAAACCAGCCTAACCTTTGCAACCTGTAACACCGTTAATGCATGGACACGTTGAAACTTTAAAATTCAAATGTAATATTCCGAAAGCTGGACGTCTCATTCCCTCTCTGAATCAAATCAAGTATCAAATATTCTATACAAACACATGGCCTTCATCTCGAGAACAAAACGCTGTAACTAGTGTAATTAGCTCAATTAAGCCACAAAATCTGATCCGAAATCAACTGTAACGGGTATCTATCCGGTTTTGTTTAACTCACGATAATTTATACACATACGTTTCCAACAGTCAGATTTTTCTACAAATAACTTGCATAATGTGAATTTCTATGTCTTGTTATTTTGGCATCTTAATAATTCATTCACTCGTTCGCGCATTACTTTTCTTTCTACCGGCGGGCAAAGATAAGGCCGTCTTCGTACCGTCTCGTTTGGATCTATTAAACGAAATTCTAGTATATAAGTGATAACGCGGGTATTTGGAAAACCGAAGATAAAAAATAAATATTCTGTTTTTATTTTCTATAAACTGACAAGTCATTGTTTACATTCTCATGAAATATCAAGGTGTACAGTGTACATCATGCAAATTCTATATTGCTGAGAACTTATTGTGGCACAGGAAGAATAGCATTGCTGTTTGTTAGTGTAAACAATATCAATATCCTCTTTTCTAACGTTCCCATCTAGCTCCAATAGATCCTGCTTCACCATCGTACTCAATTTTTCTAAAGTAAAACTTGACATCATATTTAAATTTATGGACATTGAAACAAATAAAGAATGTCTAATTTTGGTCTAATTTTGGTTGCTGACAAATTCATTATTTATTTCATACAGTATTTACTCATACCATTGTTCAAATTAAACTAACAATCTTGTATGAATTGTCTTCATAATTCAATAAACGGGCGTTATCCGTACACAAAACTTCATATTACGGGCATCATCCGTTTGTATTTTGAATGTACTATGCAAACTATTGTCTGACTTTGTTTTTAACTGCAAACCATAATTTTATTTTATTTTCAATATTCGTTACTCAACAATTCCATTAATGTTTGCATGTCTAACATAAGGTATACTGTACAAAACTCACCCATCTTATTCCAACATCTTATTTTATGTACCTGCAATCTATGCAAATAAATTTTACTTCACTTCACTTTACTTCGTTTTACTTCACTTTACTTTATTTCACTTTACTTACTTTACTTCACTTTCCTTTACTTCACTTTACTTTACCTTACTTCACTTTATTTTACTTTTCTTCACTTCACTTTACTTTACTTCACTTCCCTTGCTTCATTTCGCTTTACTTTATTTCACTTTACTTCACTTCACTTTACTTCGCTTTACTTCACTTCACTTTACTTTTCTTTACTTCAGTTTTCTTCCACTTACACTCTTACATACCTACGTCAGTATGTATTTACAGGCATCACTTGTACTAAATTACATACGTAAGTCCTTACAGGCGTCACCTGTTCCCAGACTACCAGGCATCATCTGGTAACATCATGTACTAACAGGTATCATCATGTGCATACAGGCATCACCTGTAGTAAATTAAATTACGAAGTCCTAGCAGGCGTCACCTGTTTCGGACTACCAGGCATCATCTGGTAACATCATGTACTAACAGGTATTATCTGTTATCTCATGTGCATACAGGCATCACCTGTAGTAAATTAAATTACGAAGTCCTAACAGGCGTCATCTGTTTTCGGACTACCAGGCATCATCTGGTAACATCATGTACTAACAGGTATTATCTGTTATCTCATGTGCATACAGGCATCACCTGTAGTAAATTAAATTACGAAGTCCTAACAGGCGTCATCTGTTTTCGGACTACCAGGCATCATCTGGTAACATCATGTACTAACAGGTATTATCTGTTATCTCATGTGTATACAGGCATCACCTGTAGTAAATTAAATTACGAAGTCCTAACAGGCGTCATCTGTTTTCGGACTACCAGGCATCATCTGGTAACATCATGTACTAACAGGTATTATCTGTTATCTCATGTGCATACAGGCATCACCTGTTGTAAATTAAATTACGAAGTCCTAACAGGCGTCATCTGTTTTCGGACTACCAGCATCATCTGGTAACATCATGTACTCACAGGTATTATCTGTTATCTCATGTGCATACAGGCATCACCTGTTGTAAATTAAATTACGAAGTCCTAACAGGCGTCATCTGTTTTCGGACTACCAGCATCATCTGGTAACATCATGTACTAACAGGTATTATCTGTTATCTCATATGCATACAGGCATCACCTGTTGTAAATTAAATTACGAAGTCCTAACAGGCGTCATCTGTTTTCGGACTACCAGCATCATCTGGTAACATCATGTACTAACAGGTATTATCTGTTATCATCATGTGCATACAGGCATCACCTGTAGTAAATTAAATTACGAAGTCCTAACAGGCGTCACCTGTTTCCGGACAACCAGCATCATCTGGTAACATCATGTACTAACAGGCATCATCTGTTAATTAGTCCATACAGAAGTAGACTCATGTTCTCTTTTATACGAACATCATTACTTGATACAGTCCTAGTCTTTTCCCAAACTATGTTGGGTCGGCTTCCAGTCCAACCGGATGCAGCCGAGTATCAGCACTTCACATGAAGCGGCCGCCTATCTGTCTTCCACAAGTTCCACAACCCAGTACCTGGGCAATACTATACCATTGGTAAGACTGGATGTCAAACCCCTTGACTTCTGACTACATATAACGACTGTCAAAGATCCACAAATGACAGCCGGGACCAACGGCTTAACGTGCTTTCCGAGGCACAGAGGAAACTCGGTATGTAATGATGGTCACCCATCCACGGACCAACCTCGGCAAGCATAGCTTAACCTTGGTCGACCCGTGCGGCTGTTATTATTGAGCCACGAGCTCCTCCATCATTACTTGATACAATAATCTAATATTGATGGAAAGCGACGCAAACAAGCAGTTTGTCCTACTACTCATTTCCACACCGCTTTCTCCCGTCGGCATTTTGGTTTTCTTTGCCAACTATTTGTACAACTAAAATTAATAAAAGTTTGTCAATTTCTTCATTACCAAATAATCATTGCAAGATTAAAGTCTCAAAGTTTCAAAAACAAGACTATTAGAGGAGTTACTTCTCATACCCTTGATAATCATTTTATACGGACTCATCACCGTTCATTTTTCTGTTTACTCGGTAACCCTTTATAGGCCAACGATGCGCGTCATAATTTAGCATATTATAACAACATGCGTAACGAATTAAAATATAGTGAACTTACAAGTGGGCAGCCATCAACAACTGAGAGAAATAATCACTTCTACTCTAGTACTGTAACTTACTCATACTTTAAACAAACTTAACTACTTGGTGCATTTCAGTGGAATATATTTCTCTAAACTTATAAACCTTCACGACAAATCGGTATACGGGGTAAATTACTACAACGCGTACACATTTAATAGTTTGTGACTGACTGACTGACATGTGATGTGTCGACATCCACGCCCACACCATCATTTTATTTATTGTTTATTTTGGTCAGTGGGTAGTCTCATATTTATTAATTTAAAATAGGTGCACCAACAGTAGGTACAATACTATTACATTTACCGATAAGAGTACACATGTTAGAGTTCTAATGTATGTATCAATATGTGTACACAGCATTCTTAGTACATTAAAGAGATCAAATAAGTGACTTACAGTAATAAGGTGGTCATCATCCTACCTTTCCTCACACACTTCAGTTGCACACATTAACAATTCACCTCACTTGCACATTTCACTGGACAGTTTACTTCACATCCATTACACTACACTTTTTTTTTTTTTTTTTTTTTACAATAAATTATTTATCTAAGTTTTCGAATTAGCCATTGCATTGTATGTAAGCTACATTTCATTCGAGGTGAGAGTTATTCTTACAATTATGTTTATTATAACTATGTGAACCTTTGTGAATAGAGAAAATAAAGAAATTGTATTATTGTACTTCACGGGGCCTAACCGTAATTTTTACTGAGATTTTAATTATTTTAAGCAATCATAACTTCAATCTTAAAACACCGTACACCGTCTTTTTTTTTTCATGTAATTTAATAATAATTGCACACAGTAGTCCTGTTAATCCTCGTCGCCAAAATGTGGTATTTCCCCCTATATTATCGGCTCTCAGACGCGCGCACGTCCGTTCACTTACGAAGCTAAAAGTTAAGTGACTGTACGCGGCGAGAGACGACACAATGCTTCCCTCTCTTTCACTCACAGACACTACAGTATAGATAAAAGTTATCTATATTGGTTTCGTATATTTTACGTGATGCTTGATCATCGAAACAGACAAACAGATAAACAGACAAACAGACAAAAAATCCAAAAATGCTGGAAATGAGTTCTGTTTGTTTTCCTTTACCACCCTGGCAATTTTTTTTTAGAAATATTTTCGATGTACAAAAACGATTTTTCTACAGATTTATTATATGTATAGATTAAGTTATAATAAACAATGATAATTACTAATTTAAAAAAAAAGATTATTTAGATATAATTAGACATATTTTAGTTACCTATTTCGTTCTATGTAAACGGGATTTATTCAAAAACAGTTTCTTCAGCATCGTATACTAAGTACTTATGGTAGGTACTCCTATGAGATAACTATGGTAGGTACTCCTATGAGATAACTTAAAACGTAACTAAAATAACATTACCTACACAATTCACTGCAAGAAATAATAATTATCCTAATGTCAAAAACATCATCACTTCAATTTTTACTTTTTTCTATAATCACGTCAATTTGGTTAGTGAGCAGACGAACCCTTCTTAAAATTTCCATCTTTATAGTTCTTTTCACATTTATTTTGCCTCTGATAGCTGCAGTCCAATAGCAACTATATTCATATCACTATACTTTGACAGAGTTGTGAGTGATAGCAACTTAACAACAACCTTATTGCTACGAGCTTAAGATCACTGTAATTTTGACAGCAATGCAAGGGCAGAGTTAAATTAACTAACACTCAAACATATAATTTTGCATGCATCGCTTTGTACGGAGTGATGTCCATTGAAACGTTAAAAGTAAAGGTTTGGTCAAACCAGTACGAACAGGTTGCCTACCAACTGCAGATATCGAGCACCCATTCTTATTTTCAATATCTGTCAGAGTCCGGTTTCCGGAGCCGTGTCCACAATTTGTCCGTATACTGGCTTAATTAAACCGGAAAGGTACAACATTGGACAGCGTGTGTCTAACAGTGGTTATGTTTGCCAGCATACTGTACGGTTTCATTATTATAGGTGACCAGAGTAACGTCACATGCAGTTTGCTTCCTGTGCTTGCAATACCATCGCACGCGCGGCCCATTCTTCGCTTTACAGTAAAACACGAACCCATCTCTTACTAAACTCCATTTGGTTCCTGAAAAGGCTAAATGAAAGTAAACATTAGATTCTATATTGTAATTGTAGACTATGTGCTATGGTGGAGTCGTGGAAGTGTAATTTTTAAACAAAAATGCGACAAGGTGATTTTGTGAATTAAATGCATTTTAATTCATAATGTATTAGTCAAAATTAAAACTATTAAGACAATGCTCAGGCTTAAGATTAATAGTTACACTTATGTCCGTTCTCACTAAAACCAAAATTAATGAAATTTTCAACACTCAGCTCAGTGTTGCGTTAATGAAACGACAGTAGCGCACTTGTTATCTTATTTAGACATTTAATTGTCGCTTAGTGTAAGTAAAAATGAATACTCAATCTCTACATTAAATATTACACACTCTTTAAATACTTTATTGTTTATCGTTACATTACTGAATTATTGAATAAAATCCATTACAAGTCATTCTTTATTTATAAACATTCCAAGTGAAGAGCCATCGTCACCGCACTATATTGATGCGACTTAGCTTGTATGGCACACTGTTATACTAGCAAACCGTAATGCCAGTCATTGACATTGTATTTATAGCCTGATGCGGCAATTGATGCATATAGCTCTATTAAATTCTGACATGATTCCCCCCAACTATACGGTAATCGATAGCTGGATGTGTGTGTTCATAATGCCCAAATTCAATAAATACAGACAATTGAAATTATTTAAAAAGTGCACATTATTTTTATGACAATTTAACATACTTTTCGTTGAGAATGAAATGCCGTGGTGGTGGATGACTATGATGACTGTTCACAGAATAAATGTTCTTAAAATTATCAAGTAACAGTCTTGCTTTGCATTTCTTACTATTGTGTAATGGACACCTCCAAGTTTGAGTGCGGTGATGACTAAATTTGTAACCTTTATACATCAAAAAATCCTTTCCAGAGTGGGTTTTTACTAGTCTGTATTCTGAAACAGATATTAAAACAAGAATATGTAATGATTGTACGTACTTGTAACAGTCGGATGAAGTGAGCTACGGAAAATATTTTATCAGTATTGTTGAAAGTCGTTGTAGGAATATGAAACGATTTGTAAGCGATCACCACGTTTGTCTCAAGCCTTTGGTTACTGGCTGATACAATAAAAAGAAAGAACTTCAATTATTATTTATTTTTAGTATTTCTGATAAGTTTGTACTCAGTAGGTTTTAGACCGGGCCTCGTAGTAGTGCAGGTTGGCAAGTGTCGCATTCATGTCGTTTTCGAATTCGTTTTTTAGGAAAAATGCCTTTATTTAACAGAGGTAAAGTAAGAAATCATTTAATTTTCTAAGTAACAATAGAAATAGGTACTCAATTTTATTCTAATCATTTACTCTTTATTACACTGGTGGTACATACAATGATTTAACATTAAATAATAGGTTCTGGTGTCAGTATTTAAATACTATAGTTATTTTTATACTCAGTTACTTTTATAGTGAAACCTAATATTTTATTAATCCGTCTTCCTTTGCGTATAATTATAAAACGTAGGCCGTGAATGTGTATGCTCATAAGTCCCCGTTAGAATGGTAGTATTGTTATCATCCAGCAATAATGTCGCTTTACAGCACTTGCTTTTCATAGACGAACACCTCCAGC
Organism: Xestia xanthographa; assembly: GCA_905147715.2. NCBI lineage: Eukaryota > Metazoa > Arthropoda > Insecta > Lepidoptera > Noctuidae > Xestia > Xestia xanthographa. The sequence continues at coordinate 7,335,749 of LR990646.1, forward strand.
AGTTAAACCCAGACTTCGACTGATGAGAATTGTAATACGTGAACCCATCGAGCAGTACTAACCAGGTCCCTTTTTGAGATTTGACGAACTTGAAAGCTGAAAGAGATTAAAATGTTACCATCTTTTCTTAACCGTATAAGAAGCTGCTAAACTATCGGTCAATAGAAAACCCCTCGCTTGCCGAAGCTCTTAACATGAGCACGTCCACAACGCTACTCACTAGTAACATGTTACTAAATCCCGTTAGAAACTATGAATTTCTTAGGTGGGTGACTATGGTTATCATCTATGCATAAAATTTGATAATTATTTAAGTTCAGTACTAGCTATGCCCTGCAGCTCGCATTAGTACATAATAAGCATCTCGAATGGTGAGCATGCTTGCTCGAACGAACATGGCAGTAGGTATGTCCCTTGTATAGCATCAAGTTCGCCCCTCGCTTTGACTTGATGAACTCGAACTCTGTAAGAAATATCATGTCTATTTAATAACCTACTATGTATCATTAACATTGAAAACGGGATATTTACCTACCATGTCTACTATTTGTTCTGGAGCAGTTCGTAGCTATATAACAACAGCCCATCGACCATCCGATCGAGCCGATCGACCATTGGTAGATCTTTAGGTTAAGCCGCGCTTGCTTAGGTTGACCCATTATATACCCACCGAGTTTCCTCCATGCCTCGGAAAGCACGTTAAGCTGTTGGTCCTGGATGTCATTTGTAAATTTTTGACAGTCGTTACAGGTAGTGTGGCTGTGGCAATGACCCGAAAGTCTGACAACCAGTCTTACCAAATGGATGTTGTATTACCAAGTACTAACTGGGTTGTGGAGTTCAAATAGGCACTCACTCCATGTAAAATACTGCTATTCAGCTGCGTCCGGTAAGAGTTCTTACAGACGAGTGGCATGTTGCCAACGGCAGATAAACTGCGTTGCCGTGGCCACCTGTCGACGACTGCCGTCGACGCGTCGGCGGCAGTCACAAAAAACGATTGCAGTTCTGGCGCTGTTTCAGTCGAAGTTGTTCAGACTGCAAGCTTCGCCACCCGTCGACGGCAGGCGTTGATGTTTTTAGTGACTATGTCAGTTTAAAAACTTATAAACAAATATGAGGTTGTTTTGGGCATTGCGTGCAGTATGTTGACACTTTCTTGGTCTTTTTTTGCATACATCCGGTCAACCGTCTCTACATTTATTTTATAGCATCTTGAACAGCATTTCCTAGTTTTTCTCGCTGGACCTTCTTTTCTTTTCAACTTATGCCTATTGCTTCTTATTTCTTTTTTGTACCATGACTGACAAAAAGCTTGACACAGCGGCGCTGGGACTGTAAATCAAACCATTCAAGCTACGTCAGTTATGGGTGATTATCACTTGATTCTTATAATACGTGATAGAAATAAATTAGAACGTAACCTTTTAATCATTACATGTTTATTTCACACCTTTTGGAAGCAAAATGAAAAAAAAAAATGTTTTAAAATGTCGTAAATCGAGCTTAGCAGTTAGTGAAACAGAATATTAAAAAATCTGTGTTATCAAATAGGGACAAAACCACCTTGTTTATGGCATAAATATTGTAGAACAAGGCACAGAGAATAGCTTATTATCCTTAGTTTAACATCGATACGGTTTTTCTTTATAGGATTAACCGTCTGCGTTGTTTTGAATTGATCTGATGAATTTCAAGTTTGAAATAAAGTATTTTTTATCAAATTAATCATCTGTTCCGACTTCTGATAGATGGTTTTTAGCAAGAAAATACAAGAAATCAAGCCAATCCGACCACATGTTCTAATAAGCTATGATATTATATTTCGCGTTTCTCAGATACACAGACACACAGACATTTTTAATTAATTTTAGGATTAAACTAAAGTGGTCAACCACAAGATCAAAAGGTAGGAACACCTTAATATGCAATTCATATTGTAAATTTACAAAGAATACAATATCATAATATCAATATCATATGTCCAGGAAGACTACAAGTTATGTTTTCAAAGACTTTATTTTATTCTTACTTAATTAATTCTGATATATTCGCCATTAGAGTTACAACAAAATTGCAGTGGTGGATGGCTATGCTCTAGGTCACCAGATATTATTTCACGACGATCATAAACTAATATTTTTGCCTTGCAGTGTTTGCTGGTTCTTGACGAACAGCTCCACAGGACAGTCACTTTGGTAGATTTCCGATAATTTGATTTTGAACAATATGTGTAGTTTCTGTGTAGAACTAACTGGTTGCCCTTCCTCGAATTGATGTACTTGAAATCTGCAATAAAACTATATTAAAATATTGTGTCCCACTCCTGCGAAACGGCTCGGCTGATTTTTTTGTACGTAATATTTGGTAGGTATGGGAATAGGCATTAGGCATATTATGTGGCAGAACAACGTTTCCGGGGTCAGCTAGTAAAACTATACTAATCAGGATGTTATTTAAGATGGATGATTTAATACCGGCTAGTAGTTACAAAATCCATGCAATTCAACGACTACGATACCGCGACATATTAAAAGAACATAATTATATGTTTTTTTAATATTTTATGATTAAACAAATAAAAGAATAATGTCATAAACAAGGAAAACAACAAATTACGTTATAAAAGACATTTTATTATTCTTCTATACGTAAATTCTGACATGGCCAATATGTCAGAATTTACTAGGATTAATACAAAAGCGTGGTGGTGGATGGCTATGCTCTAGGTCACCAGATATTATTGCACGACGATCGTGAACTACTATTTTAGCCTTGCAGTGTTTGCTGGTTCTTAATGAACATTGCCACTGCACAGTTCGTTTGATAGATGACTCATAATTGAAACAATATGTATACTCTCTGTGTAGAATTAATTGCTTGCCTTTCGTTGTATTTATGTACTTGAAATCTGAAATAAAGCTGAGTGTCAAGATAAAATGCACGATAATAATTTTTAGTAGGTATAAATACAAAATCAAACCTATTCAAACGTTAAGAAAAGACGTGAAATATTTAAAGAATTTTATTGGGATTACATTAATACAATGCTTATGTTAAATTCGTAATTAGATCTAAAGAAGATTGGAATCTATGGGTGCTTGCAAGAGGACACAAGTTTTCAGTACGGACAAGACGATACGGATCGGTACCGATCGCACACAAACAATCAGGTGCTTACCCATGCATACCTGTGCCTGTGTCTTTGACTATTATCCCTGCACCAATCGGTTATTGTAGTTGGTAGGTTATTATATTTTCTTTAAAATTAGATAAACATACCTACTTTTACTTAATTTAATTGTTTTAGTAATAAGTGACAATCTAATTACTGAAATTGTACAAAACAGTCAGGTTTATAAAGAGTTAGGGGACGTCTTCGTCCAGCAGTGGGACACAGCATAGGGTGTGGAAAAAACGTATCATAAATGTTTGGTTACAAGTGCTGTGTAGTATAATAAGAGGTATACCGCAAGCCGCTTCCATCAATTCAAAAAGTACATGATTCGAGACCCCCAGATTAGACGATTATTATTTTCAAAATTCAAATGAAAATTAGTTGTCACACAGCACAATTTGTTCTTTTTTAGATTCTGATATACCGTCCATTGTTGATGAAAAATGATGGCGGCGGATGGTTCTGCTGATCTCGTTTACCAGGTACAATCTTACCATCATCATCGACTACAAGTTTCGCCTTACATTTACTTGTGGTACATGCTTGTGAACATTTCCAGTAGCTAGTTCGTTTTGTTTGAGAGTAATTGCTAAAGTTGTATATGTACTCTTTGTACAGAATTAACTTGTTACCTCTCTCCGAAGTTATATACTTGTATTCTGAAACAAAGGAAAATTATTATTAGTTCAATAGTACCTTATTTATTTTTTATGAAAATGTAGCATAGAACCAATCCAACCACTTATTGGAAGACACGAGCAAGATTTGTATTTATTGGAATATAAGAAAAAAAAATAACTACAAGATGTAAAGCATCATAGAGTTGGCTTCAGCAGAATCTAATATAATTATATACCAACTGGATAATTAACAGCTCTGAAGAGGGACTTCCGCGGCACAAGATGCATATTCAATCCAGGGTTTCCCAAATTCTGCGAAATGAAAAGAGAGAAAATCCTTTTAGAAATAATCAGCCAGGGGAAACGTGGCAGAAACGCTTAAAGGATAATTGTCCTTTAAGCACTCGCACAATAAAACTAATTTATTTTCATATTTTTATTGAATTAATTGAACATACTTTTAGATTTATTCAGGTTTAGGTACCTATTAATTGGGCTAGTTGTAGGTTTTAGGAGCAACTGCAGAATGTCTCTTTAAAAGAGTTTCTGCCACGTTTCCCCTGGCTGATTATTTCTGAAAGGATTTTCTCTCTTTTCATTTCGCAGAATATGGGAAACCCAGGATTGAATATGCATCGTGTGCCGCGGAGCCCCTCTTCAGAGCTGTTAATTATCCAGTTGAGGACAGAAGTTTCTTCTTCAGGTATTAAAATTGTGGGTGGACCTGGACGTAGACTAACTTTGTCTGGATTGTCGACACGTAAGTATTACATAGATCGTGGTACTTGAAACTTCTTGGCTGCATTTGTTTTACTCATGCCACATTTAACTGCATTTACAGCTTTCATCATCAGTTAGCTTTTTACGCAGAAAAGCATGTCATTATTGCAGTATATGTTTACCTATTCTTTGTAAAAAAATTACTATACACCAGAATTTGAATTGTTGCACTTGAAATCCTTATTATTTAACAGAAATATGGCTGAAATATTTATTATAAAATGTGTTACAAAACGTTAGCTAGCCAATAAAAGACAGGTAGAGATTTAAGAAATTTATTTACATATTAAATAGACGAGTACAAGACATAAGAGATCGTTCTGAAGTAGATAGTTATTTAATAAATGCCTACTGTGTAAACATTTACAAGCGCTATATTCAAAATCTATTATAAATATTTTTTTAATAGGTACTCGTTCTTAGAAACTACATCCTTCAATTCGTAAACATTAATGTATATAGGATGTTCAACAAAAGATATACACAAATCATAACGGATAAACAATGGACAACAACACTTTAAGAACAACAGGATGCACAATAAAGTTAACAACTAAGCTAACAAATTAAGTAATAAAAAAATATATTTAGTCAAATTAATATAAAACAAAATCTTTGGTACATTTAAAAAACAAATAACACTTAAAGTTAAATAATGTAGGAAGAACAACTAGATTTAACTAGATTCAAGACTTATAGACAAAAGAGCAAAACATCAAGCCGCTGTCGATGAAAATCTTTACCAAAACTGTCGAACAATCTTCAGAGAGTTTTTCATTAATAAGAATGTTATATACGAAGTAAATAACGGGCACACATTAAACCTAAGAGATTTGTTTTAGCAAGCCATGGGCTGAGGATGAAATCTATAAACGTTACTTACGATGTGCTTTGATTGTAGTTTGGCAGATTTCAGACGATAAGTGACAAGCATACCTACTACCTAACTAAAGTTCGTGCCAAGTTATATTTATTGCCCTAGATTATTACTTTCTAATTGTAAGATAACAATAAGAATATTAAAAGTGTATCGCTACATGTTCAACTATTAGTTGATGAATTCCCTAAAAGCTAGATAGAGGAACGGTGGGAACACGGATAATGAAATGCGGGTAAGGGCGGGTCACCTACTAAAAGAGACATTTCACACGTTTCTTGGATAGATTCTAATGTATTCTCCATTTTTGATGTAGAATTTGGGTGACGGATGGTTATGGTTCTGAATAGACATAACTATGCCATCATCATCAACTAATATTGCCGCCTTGCAGCTATCTGTGGTGCGGCTTGAGCATCGCCAGTAGGAGGTATCTTCCACAAACGAGTAATTACTAACGAAGTATGGATACCCGTTGTAAAGAATTAACTTCTTGCGTTTTTTCATGTAGATTAACTGGAAATCTGAAAGACAGAAACCCTTTTTACAATTGGAAGGGGGTTGTTATCATAAGGTCAAAACAAAGAAGAAAGAAAGTAAAACTGTTTATTCTGTGCAAACAAACTACAAGCTACTAAACATGTGTTGAGGTGATGACGACAGTGCAGCGTATAATGTCCAATAAGTTTTAATATGAAAATGACGCATCAAACCAATGACACCAGGTAGTAAAAGACCCAGATGGTTTCAAAAATTTTACTAGGATAAGAATGCAAAGCAAAGGTTTTTTCTCAAACAAAGAAGGTATGAGCTCCACGCTTGGTCAAGACTTTCTTTTACATATACTGGAAACTGAAAATACATGTTTCACACTTTACATTTAGTTAGTTTTAATAGTTATTTATGATACTAGTGCAGTAAGTTGGTTTTTACAAACGATTAGACGAATGTAAGCCCGAGACGAAGTCGAGGGCTTACCATAGTCACGAGTTTGTAAATACCAATTTCTGCACGTGTGTCATACAACGTTTTTCAACACATTTGCGAGAAAATAGTACAATAATGTAATAAAACAAACTTTTTAGAGAATGAATGAGTATGTCTTCGAGTCTTCCATGCTATAAAATGCATGCTCCCGCGATTTTGGCGGCAAGAGACCGTTTTCTACAATTTGCGCCTCATTCAAAATATTAGGTGGAGCAGATTCCATACTTATATCAGGTTCCTCGCTTGAACTTATAATATATTATTATTTTGTTTATATCAGTTTAAAAGTCGCAACAATCTTTGACGTTTCTAATATGAAACTGGCGCGAATTTGCAAATGGCGCCACATGCACGTAGCGAAAATTAGAACTACATCTTTCGTCTCATTTACTCTTTAGTATTAAAGTGAGACAAACGTATTGAGCAAAAGCGCTTCCAAGGAGGTTCGATCAGTCAGCTTATTTATTCTCGTAATGTGAAACTCCTTGGTGGAATTCTTATAATAATTCTACGGAAATTAAAAAAAAAAAGTAAAGAATACGCACGGTGCTATACACCGGGGTATGCGGTAGAATAGGTACTTAGGTGAGAGTACCTATTTTACCGCACGTTCCGTTGTATGGCGCGTAATTTTTAACTTTCGAATACAGGCTCCGTAAATGCATTTTTTGAGCAAATGTGTTGAAAAACTTATTTATTTCTGTGGGTAACGCTTATTACGAAAATGCTAAAAGGATATTTAATTTACGTTGGGTTCACGACACGTATTCGTCAAACTTTTTAAAATTCTTGTTTACAGTGGTGACGAATTGTCCGTTAGTGAAGATATACTCAGGAGGTGGGTGGGTATAATTTTACCATTAACATTTAAGAACTCTGTCGCCTTGCACTTCTCCTGGTTTCGTGTTGTGCTGCAACCCCAATAGGCATGTTTTTTTTTAAAATGATAGTAATACATAAAGGTGCACGTGTACTGTTTGTACAGAATTAACTGTTTCTCTTTCAATGATTTGATGTAGGTACTTGAAATCTGAAATTAAGAAAAAAATACATATTTATTTATATTTAGTCTGAAATGTAGCATTGAACCAATCATTCAATCTTAGAAAGGTGGCTGATATTAAATTTTAGAGAATTAATTAGACATTCATAGGAAACAAAACATAGGAAATCTATGATATGTAGATAGGAGAGGGAGGTAGTGGTAGTGGGGCCAGTGGACCGTGGGGCACAGTGAATCCACTTATATAACTCCTTGTCTATCGACTACACACTAGACATGGGTAGCTCGCGAATGAGAGATAAAATTGAACTAGCTCTTTAATTACAATCTAGCTCTCAGTCGCTCAGTCGTTCACGGAATAGCTCACTAGTTCATTTAGCTCAACGGCTCATTGACTCTATACTCTGTGGCTTTGCGAGTTTGACAGTCCTAAGCCTGTTCACTATGAAGGAAAATCATTGGCTTTCATAATTTTATTTATTTGTAATAAGAACAAAACAAACCAATGAATCTAATTTTATCTAATCTATAGCTCGCAACTAAGTTAAATGAAATAAAGAACTTCAAAGATTATAGAGAGCCACTGAGCTAGTTGTCTCGTATAACTTGCTTATAGTAGCGCGCTGCGCGGCTCAATTTGATCTGTAGCTCGCAAGTAAATCAATTGAGCTCAAGAGTTAAAAGAGTTATTCGGTGAGCTAAAGAGCTAAAAGAGTGATACAGTGTAATGTGTATGTCTTTTACATATTTTTTACTTACATTTTTGGATATTATTAACCTGAAAATTTAAGCATTCGTCCTCCCTAGGTAGCTTCATTGTCATTTCTTGGAGGCTTAGCAACGGCTTTGGCCTTTTTACCTTGTAATTCAAGTTGTTTAAGTTTTTATCTTTATTAAATCTTTGTTTACTTTTGTGATGTCAGTTAGTGGCAACCCTAGTTTTATTTTTAATTTATTGCTGGAGCTAGTTGTAGGTTGTATAGGTAAATCACATCGACCTCATTCGATTTTCTTTTTAATAATTTTCTAATTTTAAAATGTAAATTATGTGGAGTTGACAGGAGCCTGGTGGTGGAATGGGCAGTCTACGTTCAGAGCTGAGAGCAGTAACACCTCTGAGAAGCTCCATAAAATTATATTTAAAAGGGCAGTTCCCTTATTCTTCGGTTTTAAGTCGGCCTCTCTCCGTGCCGCACCCTCACCAAGAACACCTGGAAACCTTGATCCTTGAGCTACACAAGCCTGATGAAGATTTGATGCTCCTCGGCCCTCCTCCTACGGCCTGAAGATTGACGGTCCTCGGCCGTCCACCACCGTCTGAAGACAGATGCCCTAGGCCCTTCTCTACGGCCTGAGAGTTGATGGTTCCTCGGTCCTCCTCCACAGTCTGAAGACGGACGTTCTTCAGTTATTTATTCCATTCTGCGTTTCATCTTCAGTACTTTCCGCCAGCTTCACTGGCATTAGTAATTAAGTAGCTCCAGCCTTTAGATTATCTTTGTTAATAAATTCTTATAACTCGTCCCCTTTATTTCTTTTAATAGTGCTCCCCTCCAGACTGTAAGTTAGGTAGGTGAGTGCTCAGAGTGACCTTACAGTTTTGTGGATCCTATCCAGGAAAATGTAACGTTACAGACTGGCGCCCAAATATTTACTAACCCACCCCTCTTAAATTATTTCTAGGCATTCTGCACATCTCAAAATTCGAAAATAACACTTCCCCAAGTGAGTATATTTGGTAAGCATTTTATTATTTTCATCTTTTCACTCATCTCAACTCTTCTACAACTAAACATCATCTAGGTATTCCTCACCTCACACACATTCCATTATCGAAAGATAATTGGCACCCTTTTGGCCTCTTGGTTGTGTTAACCCACTTGTGGGCATTGCCAAGGTTGGAGATTGGTTACTCTACTACGGTTATTGGACAATATCCCGTAATCGTTCATCTCATATTATACTTACTCTCTACCAAAACATCGCTATACTGCATCCCACAGACTTGCACACCACTACGTTTACCCTCTGGTATTCGTACCCAATGGTCGCTTGATGTGTTAATCCATTCGTGGACACTCCCAAGTGGGTCGTTGGGACACTTCACGACTGAAACAGGAGAATATCCTGTGAATGTTTATACAACCCTAAAATACTACGTTACACCCACTACAAATACTTTACTAATATATTCTGAACTATTAACACTTTAAAGATTACTTCATTTAATTTTGATTTGATAACACGGCTAGTGCAATCTATACATTTTCACTCTGAAAAATTACTTGATCCTAGACTATAAATTTGTCATACGCGAATCTGGCGTAAAATTGAATCTTTAGGCTATAATAAAATAACTAAATCTAGATTTTTCTAAGAAATTCTAACGAATTAAATCTAGACTGAGCTTTGATAATTTTGGGTGATATTCTTATTCAATAACACCAAAATCTTATAAACATACTCGTTAAAAAATCCCTCATTTTTCGATAAAAAACGTACTAACATACATACAGATAATATACATAACCTCCTTTTTGAGTTTCGTCCTAGTCGGGTAAAATTGCATAAAATTATTTTGGGTTGACTTGTTATTTGTCACGCGTTGCTAGGTAACAAGCCCATAGAGTACTAGTTCTTTTGCAGCAGCAAAAAGTTTTTATCAAACTTTGCGGTGGCCAAAATAGGTACTAAAGTTTAGCAAACTTTTTATGCATTAGTTCCAAATTTTACCACCATACAGTTTTTATTGGTTTACGATATTTTTTAATCAAACCTCTTTGCACCCTCTGTGTCGTACTCTTAATATTATTTTTTAATCGAACCTCTTTGGACCCTCTGAGTCTTATAAATTTTTAAACATTCTTATGCCCTCTCAAGTACTCAGACCCTCTTAATGTTTTATTCAGAGCTTACCCGACTACTGTATTACGGGAGCTGCCCTGACGTTTACTCAGTTTACTGAATACGGTGTTACGGTCCTGACCTGATCCCTCTTTCCCTCCTTTTCCTCTTAAACACGAGTCTACACTCTTGAGGGCGAGTCCTAAACATGAGTTCACACTCTTAAGGGCTAGTCCTCACTCTCAAGTGCGGGTCCTAAACACGGGTCCACACTCTTAAGGGCGAGTCCTAAACACTCTTAATCTTGAGTGCTCTCTTGGACTTGAGTTTCCTCTCAAATGCTCTCTTAGACTTGAGTTCCCTCTCAAACGCTCTCTTGGACTTGAGTTCCTTCTCAAACGCTCTCTTGGACTTGAGTACCTTCTCAAACGCTCTCTTGGACTTGAGTTCCTTCTCAAACGCTCTCTTGGACTTGAGTACCTTCTCAAACGCTCTCTTGGACTTGAGTTCCCTCTCAAACGCTCTCTAGTCCTAACTCAAACACTCTCGGCCTCCGTAGATTTTTTTAAATTTCTTTTATCACTTTCATAATATTTTATTTATTTATATTTTTTTCGATACCTTTTACTTTTGAATTTGCTATCGCCTTATTTTCTGTCTGGAGTTTCTTTACGGTTTTTATTATTTTATAACTTCAATGCCTAGCCTTTTTAACTCATTCCTTGTAAAAACCATTTACATTTTAAGTTTTGTAAATACTCCACAAGGTCTACCTTCCCTAAAACTTTTGGCTTGTTTTAGATCCCTCTTTTTATTTTGTAGAGCGGTGCACAACTCTTTTAATAAGCCATTGTGTTGAGCAGTGCACAACTCTTTAAATAAGCCATTGTGTTGAGCGGTGCACAACTCATTAAATAAGCCGTTGTGTCGAGCGGTCGCATTAACTCGTAAAATAAGCCTTAGTGTACTTTTTTTAAACTTAGATAATAATTTTTTATCCTTGACCCTCCTTGACCCTTGACTTAAAGCTTAAAGGCTTCTCTTAAGCGCTTTATGCTCTTAAACCTTGGCTGCTTTTCTTAAGCAGAAAAACTTTGTAAATAATTTATTTTAATTTTAACGGGTTTTAGAACAGGTGCGGATTACGACACCTAAATTAAATAAATAAGCCTTCGTAAACCTTAAAAATAATTCCTTGTGGAGTATGCGTCATTGAATGTGAACCATATCCCCTAAGTATGCTGGTGATGTATGATTGAGGAAGTGTGTAGGGTAGGTTGATGAAAGGTGTATGAAAGATCAAGGTCTTATTTACAACCTCGAAATTTTTTCTAGTTAGTAATTTTCTGGGGTTATGGGGAATCTTAGTTTTAATTGTTTTTAAACTTACTTTATCACTGTATATACTCATTTAGCTTAATTTTTTGTTGATTAACGCTCTCTTAATGCTAAATAAGAAAAATTTTTCATTGTATTCAAAAATTTTCCGGGGTTTTCGGGGTAATGTAATGTGTATGTCTTTTACATATTTTTTTACTTACATTTTTGGATATTATTAACCTGAAAATTTAAGCATTCGTCCTCCCTAGGTAGCTTCATGGTCATTTCTTGGAGGCTTAGCAACGGCTTTGGCCTTTTTACCTTGTAATTCAAGTTGTTTACGTTTTTATCTTTATTAAATCTTTGTTTACTTTTGTGATGTCAGTTAGTGGCAACCCTAGTTTTATTTTTAATTTATTGCTGGAGCTAGTTGTAGGTTGTGTAGGTAAATCACATCGACCTCATTCGATTTTCTTTTTAATAATTTTTTAAAATGTAAATTATGTGGAGTTGACAGGAGCCTGGTGGTGGAATGGGCAGTCTACGTTCAGAGCTGAGAGCAGTAACACCTCTGAGAAGCTCCATAAAATTATATTTAAAAGGGCAGTTCCCTTATTCTTCGGTTTTAAGTCGGCCTCTCTCCGTGCCGCACCCTCACCAAGAACACCTGGAAACCTTGATCCTTGAGCTACACAAGCCTGATGAAGATTTGATGCTCCTCAGCCCTCCTCCTACGGCCTGAGGATTGACGGTCCTCGGCCGTCCACCACCGTCTGAAGACAGATGCCCTAGGCCCTTCTCTACGGCCTGAGAGTTGATGGTTCCTCGGTCCTCCTCCACAGTCTGAAGACGGACGTTCTTCAGTTATTTATTCCATTCTGCGTTTCATCTTCAGTACTTTCCGCCAGCTTCACTGGCATTAGTAATTAAGTAGCTCCAGCCTTTAGATTATCTTTGTTAATAAATTCTTATAACTCGTCCCCTTTATTTCTTTTAATAGTGCTCCCCTCCAGACTGAAAGTTAGGTAGGTGAGTGCTCAGAGTGACCTTACAGTTTTGTGGATCCTATCCAGGAAAATGTAACGTTACAACAACGCTCTTTTGATCAAAAGAGCTGTATCTCTTTTCTTTTCAGTGAGCTACATTTTGCATGCCTACTACACACACACCGCAGGCCGATGTAACGAGTCGTTCATCAACTCGTCCCACAAGCCTACGGCCAATTTGGGACGAGCGCGCGCTCTGATAGTCCCCCCTCCCGACCGCTAGTGCCCCTGACGCTCTCGCTGTGGAAGCACGTGTAGCTGCCATTTCGCCGCCCGTAAGTACTAAATCTATTTTTTTCTCAGTGTTTATCGAATGTTCTATACTAAAAACTATTTGATATTGTGTTAATATGATTAGATTTCCTAAATAATGATTTAATAAGGTCTCAAAATAATGTGGTCCGCTTTTAGTTTAGGTTAAGTTAATCGTAAAAATGTGTTTCGTTTTCAACTAAGGTGTGTTGGGGGACAGTGGACTGTTTGACTCTGGGGTACAGTGGACTGCGGCCCACTGTGCCCCATACATGATATTATGTACCGAACCTAATTTGGTCATTGTTTCAGGCCAACAACATGGTCCAGAACCGTACAAGAAAAACTAATATTGGTCTCGTTAGTCAGGACCAGATAAAGAATGCGATCGATCTAATTTTAGAAGGAAATAAGATTAGGAAAGTTGCTGCACTAAAGAATTGATTTACTGCATTTTTTAGATTTAAAACTACAGACTGAAAAAAAATAATCGAAGATATTTGTAGTATTTTGATTAAAATTATTGATTAAACAAATTAATGTTTTATTTCATATCTATATTGAAACAGTTCACTGTGACCCATTTAAAAAAGCATGGTAATTCCATGTAATAATTCACTGTACCCCATTACGATCCGAAGTTCCCCACATGAAGATCCAGTGTAACCCAGTTGTGGGGTACAGTGGATCATTTTCCAACTTAAAAAAAAAACCTGTTTTTCCAGAAATCTATTGACGTTATTGCTAAAGTTGAAATAGATTTCATTAGCCAATAACCCGTCCTATTATATGAAACTGTAATTTTTTAAATTTATTTTTTATTTACTGATTTATACCGCTTATAAAAAAAGTGATCGACTGTACCCCCCTCTCCCCTAACTACACAAATAATTACAATGTTTTATAATTTTTTTATTAATAGTTGATGGATTCCTTGTAAGCTAGAAAGAGGAACCGCGGGAAATGAAAAATAAAAGAAGGAGTGAACCATAGTAAGCTACTTAAACTAACACTAAGAAAGATACATTTAAATGTTTCATTGATAGATTCTGATGTATTCTCCATTTTTGATGTAGTATTTGGGTGGTAGATGGTTGTGGTCCTGGTGAGACGTAATGTTGCCACTATCATCAACGTTTATTGTCGCCTTGCAGCTTTTTGTGGTGCGGCTTGAGCATCGCCAGTAGGAGGTTCTTTTTACAGAAGAGTATTGTCCAAAGTAGTATGGATACTGTTTGTACAGAATTAACTTCTTGCCTCTCTTCGAAGTGATGTACTGGACATCTGAAACAAAGAAAGATCATTATCAAATTCTAAAGATTTTGATATCTTCAGGTAATCAATTGATTAATGTGAAAAAACTCCTCAAGCCAAACAAACCAATATTATTAAAAGACGTAACATAAAATCAAAAGGATAAAATCAAACTAAGAATCTCATAAACGAGGTTGTGGCAACAACAAACTTATCTTTACACAAAAATTCTTAAGGGGTCATAGAATCATTTTTAAACTTATCACGAATTTGGGTGGTGGATAGGTGTGGTTCTGGTTACCAGATACAATTTTATCATGTTCATTTAGGAATAAAGCTGCCTTGCAGTATTTTGCGGAGCGACTTGTGCACACCCAGTATGTTGTTTTCTTGGTAGGAGAGAACTTATTATGGCTGTATGAATACTCCATAAAGAGAACTAATTTCTTGCCTCTCCTCAATTTGATGTATTGGAAATCTGAAACAAAGCAACGTCATTATCAAATTGAAACATGCAGGCAATCTGTGAGCTGCCACCGACGATGCCCGTGCCAAGTAACTGACAAAGTTTTAAGAAGAAAAAGAAAATAAGAAAAAATATCGTGCCAGCCACATGAACAAGAAGAAGAATTGAAAAGTGGTTAATATCTTAGTTTGAGAGTGTCACAGCTAGCTAATCAAATATAATTAAAAGACGTAACAAGTTTAAAAGATTTTATATTAGAACAAAAACCGAAAACATAGAAAAAAAATCTGAGAGAGAAAGGCGAGGTCTTAAAAACTAGGCCAGCACGTAGATACGAATAATCTCGAATAACACAACAGAGTCAACAAAGAGGCTTTTATTTTCATGAGGTGGAATTTTTGTTAATATAATATCATATCAAACCGATAAACTTAAGAGAAGACAACTAAAGTTTAAAAGATTTAATTATAATAAATACTTTTATTACACAATACACACACACAAGAACGGAATGTAGCAGTCAGGTAGATCATGACTTGGGTGGGCACATAGTTCTCGAATTACACGCAGGCGATGCCGCGGGAAAAAGCTTTTTTCTAACATAAAACTAATGAAGCCACATCACATACCAAAGCTTTGCTTCCAGCCTGCCCGCTGCGGCCCCCCGAAACATTCATGTTAAACCGAGTTAAAGATGTAACACTGATAACTTTAATAGAAAAAAATGATGAAAGCAAAAAATACTTGACTCTACATTGTGTATTACCTAATTAACGACAGTGTTATCTAAATTGTTTTTATTTTAAATTCTGAAATATTTTCCACCTTTGACTAAAAATTGTGGTGGTGGATGGCTGTGGTCTGGGTTACCAGATATTATTTTACCATGAGCATCAAGTATAACTTTTGCTTTGCACCTGTTATTTGCCCCTCGCGTTGTGCATTGCCAGTAGGTTGTTTTTTTGGTAGAATTAGATCTCGTGAAGTTGAAAGTGTACTCTTTGTGCAAAACTAACGGCTTCCCTTGTTTAGAATTGATGTACACATAATCTGAAATAAAACAAATTATCAATATGCAGGCTTCTATATAAAGGGAGGTTGCTGATTCGTTGATAGAAAAGCTAACATCAAATCGATCCAATAACTGAAAGATGAAAAATGTTTAAATATTTTATTAGGATTACGTTGCTACATTAGCACTTCTAAGAAATAAAATAAATGAGCCTTACTTTTTCAAGAAATTATACTAAACACTCTTAGCATCTAATTAAGGATCAGTTAAACCGGTACGTTCAAATTGCGGACGGAAGCTAAAACCTTTACAGAATGTTTAATACAGTATCTGTCAGTGCCCCGGTATCCGGAGCCGCGACGTCAATTCATCCGTATCGCTTTGACCATACCTCTTGGGGGCTACACACAGTCATGTTGGGGACGGTCTGGTTCGGCACCAGCCGGGCCGTAATAATAATTGTATTCGTTCCAAAAAATGTCGACTCGAACCGATCAGCACCGATCAGCACTAGCTTGAGGGACACTAATTAATTGTTTTGGGTCAGGCGTTCTTGTTCAAGAAATACTGCCGAAGCAAGTAGTTTAAACTCTGATATATTGTCCGTCATTTATGATGAATTTAGGTGGTGGATGAGTATGGTCAAAGTGGCCACTTTGACCATACTCATCCAGTGGTTGATGATCATGGTAAAGTTATATCTGGCCAGATATAACTTTACCATGATCATCAACCACTATTTTCCCCTTGCAATAATTCGTTGAGGTTCGCCCTGAGCATTGCCAGTAGTAGGTACATTTTTTGCTGGAATAGTATCTAGCGAAGGAGTATGTGCACCCTCTGTGCAGAATTAACTGTTTGCCTCTCTGCGAACGAATGAACTTTATATCTGAAAAAAAAACAACTTAGTGTGTAATAATGTGTATAACTTCGAAGTATATAAACAAACGAAAGTAAGTTCAACCATGCGCTTAAACTATTTAATATGAAATTGATGAGTTCGCAAAACATGCAGTGTGTTCATACATAATCTTTACATCCAGTTACAAGAATTTTTGTATCATATTATTATTATGGCTAGCCTGTACATTTAATCACTTGAACATTAATCATTACTTTACCTGTTACAATTTTTTTTTATAATAATAGCAAGAGTTCGATTAAAAGTTTTGAATACAAATACCTACCACTAGTACATACTTCATCACATCTTTAGATACTTTTATATACTTTAGGTAATTTTAAATTATCTGAGTAATTTAACACAAAAAAAAATCAACACAATATTTAAAAACTGAGTAAGTTTTTACATTTTTATTGTTATATACAAACTTGTACAAACTAAATCAAAGTAAAGAAATATATATTAATTTATTATAATTATTTGACATAAAACTAAACTACCTAACACTTATACAAAATGCTTCAATAATAATTACTTACATCATGACATTTTATGTGCCTCGTTGGTTTACGTTGGTCTATTGTAAGCGTTACTGCTGAGCATGGGGTCTTCGGTTCCCGGGACCGATGTCATCGGGTTTTTCATCAGGAATAACGGAGCAGCCCGGAATGTGGATTTAACCCGGTTGACGGCAATAAGCTTCCCCTTTACTACATGGTGAAATATGCTGTGTACACTTCTATCCGCCCCTTCAGGGAAAAACAGGCGTGATGTTTGTCAAATGTTTCAGTTCTAAATTTTGAAATATTTGCCGCTACTGACGAAAAATTTTGGCGGTGGATGAGTATGATCTAGATGACCCGATGTAATTCTGTTATGAATGTCAACTTCCATTTTCGCCTTACAACCCTTTGCGATCCGAGCTGTACATAGCCAGTGAGAAGTTTGTTTTCTTGTATTGTAGTTACTGAAGCAGTATGTGTAGTCTCTGTGTAGAATTAATTTCTTGCCTCTCTTCGAATCTATGTACTTGATATCTGAAATAAATGTTATCTTAAATTATCAAAACTGAAAAATCTCGAGAAAATCGAACAAATTCTCGGGTAAATACTTAATTAAGGTTACTCCTGTTCAAACTTTATGGCGGCTGGGAAGTTAGCTGGGAGTGACAGCACAGACGACAGACTTTTTGTGTGTACAAGTGTGCGACAGACAAAAACTCTACCACAAATTTAGCGTGATTGATGTGTTTGACTACTTTTTTGTCCACTATAAGGATCAACTGATCGAAAAAATCCTACTGATTGCGTTATGGTGGACAAACGTAGTCAAACACATCAATCACGCAAAATTTGTCGCAGAGTTTTTGTCTGTCACACAAAAATACTGTCATCTGCGCTGCCCCTAAATCTTATTTACCATAATAACGTGGCTGAGTTTGAAGTAGGCATATAAAAAAAAAAAATTAAAGGTTTTGGTACCTAGTTTACAAGATTTTATTAGAAAAAAAACCACAATTATTATAAAATAACGGTGTAAAATAGATATGGAATTTTACCTCTATCTGTGTTCTCTTACTATGTAAATATTTTACTTGTTACTATTATTCATAGCGCTCAGTTAGATTAAGAAAATGTTTGTAACATGAAGCAATGATGGCTTGATTTTATTCTGATTTATGTTCTCCAACTACTTATTGTCTACATTTTTCTTTTATTTATTTGTCCTTTCGCAGGTTACAGACCTGCAACTTCTAGAATTTGTAGATATTTCTACAGAATTATGAAACTACTTTTGTACAAAAAAATGGAGTGTTGCTGTCTTTATATTAATAATACTAAAACAATTAGATCAAGCATTCCTAACATAGAACATTGTGTAATATGTTCCACTATTGATGAAGTGTTGGGGCGGGAAATGTGTATGGTCTAGTTTACCAGATATGATGTTCCCATAACGGTTTACCACCATTTCTGCCTTGCAGTTCTTTGAGGTTTCCCCTGTGCATTGCCAGAGTGTAGTTTCATTTGATAAATATTTTGTTGTGAAGCCGTATATGTACTGTTTGTGCAAAATTATCTGCTTGCCTTTATCCAAATTTATGATCTTGATCCTATTATCTGAAATGTAGGTGTAAGATTGAATAGTAGTTCTAAATAAAAAAAAATGAAACCTCAAACAAATAAAACTGTTTTAAACTAAACATGATTATTTTATTTAGATAAAAACACAAAACAGCTTATTCTCGATCAGAAGAAAAAAATAATCGTCTATCAACATTAATGTAAGATAAATCATGATTTTAACGCAAAATAACACGACGAAGTAAATTACTGCTAGTCAGTCTAACTTGGCTGCGTGCTTGAAAGTTGGAACTTGCATTTAATTTAATTTAGAGTACTGGTCTTGTGTGTATAACGAAGTTGAGAAAGTAAGAAGAGTGAAAGACGCAAAAACTTCTAGGAATTTAATTAGAAAAATATAAGCATAACAATTAGTGTCTTTTTCAGGAGAAGCCATAGAATTAAACACACTCGTTTAAAATTATTTAAATGGAAAATATTACAATAAATAAGTTTTTGTCTGTAAATCCCAGCCATAAAGTAAGATGAATACCGTGTGTATTTCAGTTATGTCTTTCTCATTATGAGACGACGTGTAACATTATTCCAAGCCGGCAGAGCGGCCAGCTCTTGTTCCTTGTACATACAAAATCCTGTGGAACTATGCGGATTTCTACCGGAAAAAACAGTAATTCTTCTTCAAATAGGTACTGATGTACTAGTTCTTTTTTTTTTTTGGATGGGAAATCATCAAATGACTCCTCCCGCTCTGGGCGGAGCAGGAGGGGGTGTCAGGCTTTTACTGACTAAAACCCATCCATGTTCCTTCATCGCCCTTTGTGTTCCGGGGCCACGGTATCTCTTTGGAATAGTCCCACAACCCCGGCAGGCATCGGCCCTTGCGGACCCCTTCCTATTGCTGACTCTCTTTGAGGCGCCCGTGGAACACAAACGCGCCATCGACACGGCCTGTCCTTCTTCTTCAAATACTGATGTACTGTCCCTTACAGATGGCATATTGGGGCGGGGGATGGGTATGGTCTCCAACCACAAATTTAATGTAACCCAGATTATCTATGGCTATTTTTGCCTTGCAGTTCTTTCTGATACGTCCAGAACACATCCAGAGTGTGTGACCTTTGGTAGTAGAATGATTATTGAAGCAGTATGTGTAGTCTTTATACAAAACTTATCTATTGCCTTGGTTCGAATTGATGTATTTGTAATCTGAAAAAAAAAACAGTGACATTTGAATTTGCTGAATACTGAATTTATCGAAAATTTATAAACAAAAGGGGCATGTCAAGTAAAAAATATTTAATTATTAATTACATTTATATTTTATTCAAACAACCTTAGCCAGTTTACTAAACTAAAAACTCTGGTAGTAGTTATAAGAAGGTACCTATTCAGATAAAAAAAAAAACATTCTAGATCCATGTAAAAATATACTACTAAATATTACGCGCTTATCTAAACCAGCAGGCCTAGACAAAGTGTCGTTATGTCAGCGTTAACGATGATAGAGAAAAAAAAATACTTAAATAAAAAAAAAACTTTTTAAAAACAAGCTTTTATTACTTGTTAATAAAAATAACTAAAAAGTTAAAAATAATTTAAACCTGATAAGAAAAAAAATACTTAAAGAAAAAAAAACTTTTTAAAAACAAGCTTTTATTACTTGTTAATAAAAAGAACTAAAAAGTTAAAAATAAATTAAACCTGATAAGAAAAATAAAAGCGTGTTACATTTTTTAAGACACCTTCATTATTTTTCTTTTGCAATCAAAAATGTAACACGCTTTTATTTTTCTTATCAGGCTTAATTTATTTTTAACTTTTTAGTTCTTTTTATTAACAAGTAATAAAAGCTTGTTTTTAAAAAGTTTTTTTTTTTTTTAAGTATTTTTATTTTTAACTTTTTTGTATTTTTTGTTCATATTGTTCCCACGAGTATAGGACTAAAATGGTCCATCCCCTCAGAGGTCCATTGTAGGGCCATAAGGGCTTCAGTACAAAAGGGTTCGCCCTGATACCCTGAGACGCAAGCGCAACGTTAGCGATATGACATATTTATACAACCTCATACCATTCAGCCCTGCACGTGCTCACCTTGGCATTGGGTCATCCATCTAATCAAAAACAGAATTCACATTCATAACAAACGGAACGATCGAACGAATGAACTTATTTTCCCAAAGATGGTGTCGCATATTCACGTCCACCAAACCACCACCACTTACACTCAACACCCATTAAAAACGATCCACCCATCAAGACGAATCAAACTCGACACGGCTTGAATCTTAATTACTGAGTTCCTATGGCCACCTTTCTGCTCCACCATCAGACCTTGTTACCATCTAGCACCAAAGAACCTACTCATCAAGATAAATCAAACGAGCCCAAACTCGATGGGGTTATGTCGTTAGTTTTACTGAGTTCCTAAGGCCATCTTCCAGCTCTATCATCAGACCCTAGTTACCATCTAGCACCAAAGTACTCTTCAAGACGGATCAAACGAGTCTAAACTCGATGGAGTTGTGTCGTTTAATTACCAAGTTCCTATATCCACCTTCCAGCTTCATCATCAAACTCTGGTTACCATTTAGGACCAAAGTACTCTTCAAAAATAATCAAACGAGCCCAAACTCGATGTGGTAACGTCGTTTCATTACGGAGATCCTATGTTCACCTTCCAGCTTCATCATCAAACTCTGGTTACCATTTAGGACCAAAATACTGTTCAAAAAGAATCAAATGAGCCCAAACTCGATGTGGTGACGTCGTTTCATTATGGAGATCCTATGTTCACCTTCTAGCTTCATCATCAAACTCTGGTTACTATTTAGGACCAAAGTACTCTTTAAAACGAATCAAACGAGCCCAAACTCGATGGAGTTATGTCGTTTTTTTATCGGAATTCCTATGGCCACCATCCAGCTTCATCATCAGACCTTAGATACCATCTAAAAACAAAGTACTCATCAAGACCAATCAAACAAGTCCAAATTCGATGGGGTTATGTCATTTTATATCAGAGTTCCTATGGCCACCTTCCAGCTCTATCATCAGACCCTGGATACGATCCAAAGACAAAGTGCTCATCAAGACGAATCAAACGAGTTCAAATTCGATAGGGTTATGTCGTTTTATAACGGAGTTCCTATGGCCACCTTCCAGCTCCATCATCAGACCCTGGATACGAACTAAAAACAAAGTACTCATGAAGACGAAAAAAACGAGTCCAAATTCGATGGGGTTATGTCGTTCTATAACGGAGTTTCTATTGCTACCTTCCAGCTCCATCATCCGACCCTGGATACCATCTAAAGACAAAGAACTATGAGAGATCCTATGTTCACCTTCCAGCTTCATCATCAAACTCTGGTTACCATTTAGGACCAAAATACTCTTAAAAAAGAATCAAACGAGCCCAAACTCGATGTGGTGACGTCGTTTCATTACGGAGATACTATGTTCACCTTCTAGCTTCATCATCAAGCTCTGGTTACTATTTAGGACCAAAGTACTCTTTAAAAACACAAACAAATAAAAATAAAAAACAAGGTAATGACTTCACACTAGAGACACCGCGTGGCCTTGTGAGCTCAAACAATGAAGTTGCTCAAGAATTTGTAAATTTCTTTACCAGTATCCCACTTAAAACTACTGAAACCTTAAATTCCTCTCCCTTGCTCTCTATTGATTTATTGAAAGCGAACGTTTCAGCCTGTCCAAATGAATTTAAATTTCAACATATAAACCCCTTAACAGTCATAAAAGGTTTTAAGCAAATCAAGGTCAAATTAACGAAAGATCTATGGGGTATGTCTATCAAAGCTTGTACCTCAATTATTGAGACTGTAGCGCCGTATTTAGCGTCAATATTTAATTTGTGCGTGGATCAAGGGGTCTTCCCGGATCTGATGAAATTCAGTAAGGTAATACCGCTTTTTAAATCCAGGGACAGTAAAGACACCAATAACTATAGGCCCGTATCCGTGTTGCCGGTTTTCAGCAAGGTGTTTGAAAAGATAATGCTCAATCAAATGCTTAACCATTTTAACACTAATAAAATATTACACGAGCTGTTGCTCGTGTAATATTTTATTAGTGTGTATGGTTTCACCAAAGGACGTTGTACAACTGACGCCGGTGTCACTTTATTAAAACACATATTTACTGCGTGGAAAGAGGCACAAGATGCCATAGGAAACTTCTGTGACCTTTCGAAGGCATTTGATTGCGTAAATCACGAAACCCTGATCTTGAAACTTCAGCATTACGGTTTAGGTAAACTTGCGCTCAGTTTAATAAAATCGTATTTGCATGATAGACAGCAGCAGGTACAAATAAATGGAGTCAACTCAATGGGTTTAAAAGTAAAAATGGGTGTACCACAAGGTTCGATATTGGGTCCCTTCCTCTTTTTAGTATATATTAATGACCTACCCCATCTATTTAACAACCATCCACATATGGTGTTGTTTGCTGACGATACTTCTTTAATATTTAAAATAAACAGACGTGCCACTAATCTTGATGACGTAAATAACGCCCTACTGCAGGTCCACAATTGGTTTACCGCTTATAATTTAGTACTAAATGGGAAAAAAACTAAATGCATTAGATTTGCTCTACCAAATGTCAAAAGTAGTGATTGTGACATAATATTGAATCAAGAGAAACTAAAATTTGTCGATAAAACGGTTTTCTTGGGAATCACGCTCGACTCAAGGTTACAATGGGGTCCTCATCAGCATACGCTGTTAGAAAAATCCGTCAATTTACTGATGTTGATACCGTGAGGCTGGTCTATTTTAGTTATTTTCATAGTATTATGTCATACGGTATTTTACTATGGGGACGGGCTGCAGACATCGAGTCTATATTTATTCTGCAGAAAAGAGCCATCAGAGCCATTTATGAATTACGTAGACGCGATTCTCTAAGAGAACTGTTTAAAGAAATTAATATCATGACAGTACCTTGTCAATACATCTATGAAAACATCATGTACAGAACATTAGAAAAAATCGGCATTTATTCAGTAAGAGAGGGGACAGACACCACTATAACACTAGAAATAGGGACCAACTAGTTCAGCCAGGTTTCAGGCTTGCTAAAGTGGATTCATTGTGGAGTCCTACCGCTGAGGTGCGATGTGCGCCGGGAATTCTTATGTGTAATGTGGAAGAAAAACCCCAACATGTGTATTCACCAAGCGGCTTTATTGAACTAATATTATAACAGTAATGTGCATGCAATAAATGTATAAACGTAAGTATATGTGATCGCGGGCGTCAGCATAAAATTGTCGAGTGAGCTCGTACATGCTCCCAAATCACAAAAATAAACAAAATGTAAAAATAATGTAAACACAGTAAAATAAAAGTAAATGTCAACAGTAAATAAAACAATGTAAATAAAGATAAAGTCCAAAGCTTATATCTAAATCTAACAGCTCGCCGGCGAGGTTGCTCTGTCGACCTTGTGCGCGCGGCTAGTGTCCTGGCTCATCCGTGGTTGCGGCTCGATGATCGCATGCTCCTGGTCCGGGTTATCAGGTCTGTAGGTAACTCGAAGAACTGCACCAAAGCGTTTCCTCAGTTTGAGACTGATCCATAGACAAGCCCCAACAACAACGATGAGCATAAAGCTATACATGATATAGCGATGTGTGTCGTGGGAAGTTGCCACTTCGTTTAGAATCTCTTGGTGCATCTTCACCTTTTCAATTTTGGCTTTCAATGTCTTCATCATCACTTCATGATGCTCAATTTCAAAAGTATAGTTGTTGTCTGCTATGAAGTGATTTATAATCGATTCTTTCAAGTAAAGCTCGTCTTCAGTCACGCTTATCTCACTGTGAAAGTTGTTATGAGAGCGAAGTATAATGTTATCTCCTTTCAACATGCATCCAGGATCAAGTGAGATAATATCAGTAGCACTTAATTGTTTCGATAATGTGCCAGATGGACAGAAAATGCGAGTCAAGCATTGTTTACAACATGTGTAGAGCCACGCGCCATCATTGTGTAACTGTATCCACTTATCACTGCAACCTGATACAGTTGTGTGGCACGCTGATAAGTTCTTAATGTTTACTATAATTTGTGCCTCACACATCGTTGTGGCTTGCTTTATGTCATAAACCGGTAAACTCAGTGCACATAGTAACTTGTGTTTTCTCAATTGTATACAAGTGCTGAGGTCGTCGTATGTTAGAGGCATCATCACGTCCTTCATGAGGTTTATTGCCAAATAATCAGATGTAGGCATGATATGCTTCTCTGTCTGTCCTTGTATCGAAGGTATAGGTATGACTCGGCTCAGCTCGTACTGTTCGTTGCTTACCAAAGGCAACTTAACTTCAAAAAAGAAGAAGTCTCTCGTCAGCTGTTTGCTAGTAGATGTCTTGAAGCGATGACATTTGATACACTTGAGAATGTGGCCTTTTACTGTCCTCACACCTCTGAGTATCCAGTATTTGTTTCGCAAATGTGTCAAGGTGAGTCTTGCTCCCCCGTGCAGTGTCGTAATATGTGACTGCAAAATAATTAAAATAATTGGATGTTTTTGTGCGATCTTCAAGGCTGATTCTGTTAAACGTCCCCCGACTCTCAAGAGACCTTGTTTGTCCAATAATGGGGTTAAATGAAGTAGACAACTCTTTGAATGCACCTTGCCATGTTTCTGTAAATGTGTAATATCTTCGCCAAAGTGTTTATTTTGCACTGCCTTGATAACGATATTCAATGCGTTCTCAAGTTCTGCTGTTGTTAAGTAAGGCGATCGCGCATTGTCTTTGTTTGTCTTGACTCGTAAAATCCAACTTAAAATTCTGACGAAGCGTGTAATAGAATTATGTTTGTATAGAAGCTCTTCGATGATCGATGACGATGTTTGAGATGCACAGACTTGCTTCTTGTTCTTGTTTTCTAATGTAGGAGCTTCGTATTCTGTCGAATGATCTGGGATGTTGTTTTGTATCAGCCACGTAGGTCCCTCCCACCAAAGTTTGTGGCTGACTAGTTGTGACGGAAGTAAGCCACGACTAGCGCTATCCGCCGGGTTTTCGTCGGATTTAACATGTCTCCAACATGATGGCGGCAATATATTTGTAACTTTCGTAACCCTGTTTGCTACGAATGTTTTCGAGCGGGAAACGTCGCCTTGTAGCCATCCCAGAACGACCGTTGAGTCTGTCCATGCTCGTATTGTTACTGTCTGCTTGTTTAACGACTCTATGACCTTTTTCGCTAGTCTAGATAACAAGTGTGCACCGCACAGTTCGAGTCTGGGCAGTGTCATCAGTTTTCTAATCGGTGCGAGCTTCGTTTTCGCTGCAACTACTCGAGTCATGTATTGGCCATCGTTTTTGGTGCTTCGGCAATAAATCACACATGAGTATGCCTTTTCTGATGCATCGCAGAAACCATGTAATTCAACTGAGGCTTGTATAGCTTGGGAGCTATACAAGCCTCAGTTGAATTACATGGTTTGGTCTATGGATGGGTCCATCGAGGGATAGCGATCTGACCTATGTATTTGAGGTCGTTCCTGAACTCTTCCCATTGCTTCTGTACTTGTTGTGGTACGGGATCGTCCCAATTGAGGTGTGTAGTCCACAGTTGTTGGAAAATAAGTTTGGCCTTTATTGTGGCAGGTGAAAGCCAACCTAGTGGATCGTATAGCTTCGAGAGTTGAGATAGCAACGATCTTTTTGTAACGATTGCGCATGTGTTTGTTGTTTCCACTGGATGATGAAATGTAAATTGATCTGTAGAGGGATTCCACATAACTCCCAATGTCTTGTTTGTTTCGGCGTGCTTGAAGTCTATCATGTTTTGACTAATTTGTTCGGGTGTAAGATCTTCTAATATGCGTCCGTCGTTGCTCGCCCACTTGCGCAAGTTGAAGCCACCTCGTTTGAGTAGGTATATTAACTGTTGTTGAGTTGTTTTGGCTTGTTGAATATCATTGCTTCCGCCGAGGAGGTCGTCGACGTACAGCTGACTGTCCAATATTTCAGCAGCAAGCGGGTATTGAGCACCATCGTCGTGAATTAGTTGTTTTATTGTGCGCATCGCTAAAAAGGGAGCAGATTTAGTGCCGGGAGCAGGTTCCAGTGGAATTAAACTTTGTTTCATGTGATTGAGACGTAAGTAGTCAGCCATGAATGCCTTGTAACTTTCAGCAATAGACTGGTCTCTGGCTAGCCGTTTCTCCATTTGTCGGAATTGTACCAATGCCTGTGATTTTGAAGAACCTAACTGTGTCTCGAATCCCTGTTTCATGGGTATTCTGACCTCATATCTGCCGTCAGACTTCCTGTTAGTTGTAGTTGCGTATAATGTTTCGCAATATTGTTCGTCTGACGTCAGCGTTGTAGACTGTTCAGTTATTTCTTCTATTTCCCAGAAACGCGAAATGTCTTCCAGGTTGTTAAGCACTGCATGGCATTGAAATGTTGTGGTGTTGCCCAATAGTACCCATCCGACCTTAGTCTGTTGAGCTATTGGCGCATGTATAGGTCCTCGCAGAATCCCATCCATGATTATTTGTGCATAAACTCCTGCGTCCAGTAAAATGTCAACTGGCCTTGAAATATTGTAGTTAAGATCCGCAAGACTGATGTTTTCTAAACGTGGCCACTGTTGGCGCTCAAACGTGTAATTGGGTAAACTGTTCAGCATTCTTGTCATGACAAGCGCCTCAATAGTGAAATTGTAGTATTGGTATATGGAATCGCAAGTAAGTACTACGGTTCCATGGCTTTTGTTGTTCGAGATGCCAACTCCTGTGACGATTGCATCTTGTTTGCGCCTGTGAAGTCCCAATCGCTGAGCAGCTGATTCCGTAATCAAGTTGATTTGGGAACCTTGGTCAAGTAGAGCCCTGAGTTTTGTAGGTATTCCATTTTCAGCCATAACATACAGTTCAACTGTGGCTAGTAATACTTTGTTCACATTCCCACCGACGTGATGTGATTTATGTTGCGCTGCTGTCGGAACACTTTTGGGTGTCATGTTATTAGCAGGAATCGTATGTTGAGCCTTTTGTTGTATAGCATCATGTAACGTCGTATGATGCTTGTTATTGCACACCTTACATGTTTTCCCGGAATTGCATTGTTTGTCATTATGGCAGTACATACAATTCTCACAGACTTTCAATTGTGCAATTGTATTTATTTTATCTTCTGGCGCCATACTTTGGAATGTTTTACAAGAAACCAATATGTGGTCCGACTTGCATAATGGACATTTTCTTTCAAATCGAGCATGATAGGTCTTTGTCCTGTTGTTGAACTTCTTAGGAAAGTGTTTTAAAGAAAATTCCTTATCCTCACTGTTGTCCATGTTCTTGGCCTCATGCTTCGTGGAACTAGTCTTGTTATTTTTCCTGTTGACTGGCTCGAGAGCTGTAAATTTGCTCTCCAGAAATGCCATAAGCTCGTCGAATGAAGGCAGATTTCGTGGTGCTTTTCGGCACTCCATGTACGAACTGTAGGTTTCTGCATCCATTTTTTCTGTAAGAATGTGCACCAAAAACGGGTCCCACGTAGTGGTGTCGACTCCGAGATTGCGTATGGCGTGAATCGTTTCCAAGGTCGTGTCGTGAAGGTTTTTCAGTTCTTGAGCAGAATGTTTGTGTGCAGTCGGCTGGCTTAAGAATATTTGGATTTGCTTTGTAAATAGCAGCTGTATGTTGTTGTACCTTCGGGTGAGTATATCCCAGCATGCGTCGTAGTTTTCAGCTGAGACGTTGAGATGCTGCACTAGTCGCTCTGCCTCACCTTTCAGTTTACCCTTGAGGTGCTGCAATTTTTGTGTTTTGCTCTGCGTTGGATTGTTGTGGATGGCTTCAGAGTAGAGGTCCATGAAAGTAGGCCATTGAGCATAATTGTCATTAAATGCCGGAATCTCCAATTTCGGCATGGTTTGTTGTTGGTGAGATGTATGGCTAAGTTTTTGGTTTAGTTGTCTCTTGATGGCTTCGTAAATTTTTTCATGCTGTGCGTACTCCTGTTCATAATCCAGTTCCGTGCCGATTAATAGATTATCTATTTGCCAGTGTAGAACGTCAATAGTTTTCCAGCGCACCTGTATCATCTGCAGTTTGTCTTGTAGTTCCCATGTTTCTGAGATAGTGTTAATGTCAATACCTCGTACGACTCTTGAGAAAGCTCGAAAGTTTGTTCGTTGCTGATTAATCAGCTCATCAGTTTTGGATAACATACCTTTCTCTTCCGTGCTGACACTGTGTTGTTCGTCACCTTGACTACTTGTACCTTGTTTAGCCATGGCTTCGGTCTGTTTTATGTCTATCAGCAGAGCACATGTAGCTGTGTAGAGCTCTTTCACGGAGAGGTAAGCACCAGACTGAAAGTACTCGTGTTTGTTATCACAAAGCACTGTTAGTTTTATGAGATTGTTGTCGAATTCATCCCACAATTCTTCAAGAGTCACTAGCCGTTTTCTTGTATACTGGGCAGTTTTCCGAATTGCAGAATCTTTCTTGATGTTTGTAGATATCTTCTGTACAGTTTCAGCAATAATTTGTTGACGTTGTAGTAGCCCTTCCATTGTAGAAGTGTTGAAGAAACTAGTTGTATGTCGTAATCACTGTCACTGATAGAAGAGTACGTTGTGGACTTGTGTGTCCACTGGTTCTGTTAGTTCCGCGTGAGCAGATGCCCCTCACCAATATGTGCGCCTTCTCAACTTGACTGGTGAGACCCGCTTGTGGGAGGCCAGCCGAGCCGATTCGCTATTGATGAAGAAACCTTCACTCACACTTCACTTATAGTCTCGAAGGACCAAAAATATGTGGAATCCGGCTCGAAGGACCAAAAATATGTGGAGTCCTACCGCTGAGGTGCGTTGTGCGCCGGGAATTCTTATGTGTAATGTGGAAGAAAAACCCCGACATGTGTATTCACCAAGCGGCTTTATTGAACTAATATTATAACAGTAATGCGCAAGCAATAAATGTATAAACGTAAGTATATGTGATCGCGGGCGTCAGCATAAAATTGTCGAGTGAGCTCGTACATTCATCTTTCATGGGGTACTATTTGAAATGTTACAATAAAATACCTCCCCACATTCTTCAACTGAATGAGACGAAATTTAAATCTTGTATAAAACGCACACTATGTAGGCAAGCATGTTATAAGTTGGGGGATTACATTGATGATAAAAATGCTTGGCTAAATGCTGGTCTTGCTCCACAACCATAGGTGGGGGGGGAGGGCAAACTAATTGTTTGTACTGGTTGGGCATTATTTGAGTCCATCGTCACGTAAGAAGAAGATGAAGAATTGATTCCCATGTTAATGTATTGTGGAAGCTGCAGAAGATTGTAAAAATATACTTGCATTGTATAGATTCCAGTTCTTAGTATTATATAATTGCATAGCACATGTGTGAGTACTTTATACTGTTCAGCCACCATTTACATGTATTTATCTTTCGTTGACTTGAATATGCCTTGGTAGCTAAGAGAATGTCATGCTCACTTAGATGTCTCGCTGATGGTGGCGGGTGTGTCGGGTCATTTAGTTCCCTTCAATATGGTTGAGTTGAATGGCGCCGGTACATGCGTCATGTCTGTGAACGGGTGCTGTCAGTTTAGACTGGTCATCTCTTAGCTGCCAAGGTTCATTTTAATTACTTTATTCATAAATTTTTGATCTAATCTTTTACTCTGGATGCTCTTAGTGTGCACGTCTTTCTACATCGTTCTCACATAGATGTATAATCTCAAAATTAATGATGTAACCAAGATTTTGTAACAATATTTTGATTTTAAAAGAGTGTCCATGGAGTTTCTTGCCCGTTCTTCTCCATAGAGATCTACGCTAGGGAATGGGCAACTACAGTACTTTCTCAAGTTATTATGCCTTGTGACTGGGACTGTAGCTTTGATTTTCTTTTTTGTATTTTTGACTTTCAAAAGTGCCGTAATGGTCTAATTGAAATAAATGCTTTGAGTTTGAGTTTGAGTCATCATCGGACCCTGGATATGAACTAAAAACAAAGTACTCATGAAGACAAAGAAAACGAGTCCAAATTCGATGGGGTTATGTCGTTCTATAACGGAGTTTCTATTGCTACCTTCCAGCTCCATCATCCGACCCTGGATACCATCTAAAGACAAAGAACTATGAGAGATCCTATGTTCACCTTTTAGCTTCATCATCAAACTCTGGTTACTATTTAGGACCAAAGTACTCTTTAAAACGAATCAAACGAGCCCAAACTCGATGGAATTATGTCTTTTTATATCGGAATTCCTATGGCCACCATCCAGCTTCATCATCAGGCCTTAGATACCATCTAAAAACAAAGTACTCATCAAGACCAATCAAACGAGTCTAAATTCGATGGGATTATGTCGTTTTATATCAGAGTTCCTATGGCCACCTTCCAGCTCTATCATCAAACCCTGGATACAATCTAAAGACAAAGTGCTCATCAAGACGAATCAAACGAGTTCAAATTCGATGGGGTTATGTTGTTTTATAACGGAGTTCCTATGGCCACCTTCCAGCTCCATCATCAGACCCTGGATACGAACTAAAAACAAAGTACTCATGAAGACGAAGAAAACGAGTCCAAATTTGATGGGGTTATGTCGTTCTATAACAGAGTTCCTATTATTACCTTCCAGCTCCATCATCCGACCCTGGATACCATCTAAAGACAAAGTACTCATCAAGACAAATCAAACCAGTCCAAATTCGATATGGTTATGGCGTTTCATATCGGAGTTCCTATGGCCACCTTCCAGCTTTATCACCAGACCCTGGATACGATCTAAAGACGAAGTACCTACTCATCAAGACGAATGAAATGAGTCCAAATTCGGTGGAGTTAGGTCGTTTTATAACGGAGTTCCTATGGCCACCTTCCAGCTCCATCATCAGATCCTGGGTACCATCTAAAGACAAAGTACTCATCAAGACGAATCAAACGAGTTCAAATTCGATGGGGTTATGTCGTTTTATAACGGAGTTCCTATGGCCACCTTCCAACTCCATCATCAGACCCTGGATACGATCCAACAACAAAGTGCTCATCAAGGCAAATCCAACGAGTCCAAATTCGATAAGGGTTGCGTCATTTCATTAAAGAGTTCATATGGCCACCTTCCAGCTCCATCATTAGATCAGCTTCGTGTTATCATAATATAGCATTGCCCCGCAATATACATATGCGTGCAAAATTTCAGCTCAATCGGTAACCGGGAAGTGGATCAAATTTAACTTGCAAGATTTGATTACAGACAAACAAACATCGGGACAGGTGAAACTAAATAAAAGCTTGTAATAATAAAATGTGTCAGGTTGACATAAGTTACCGAAAGCCTAGTCTAAATCCTGAAGAAATACGCATAATTGGAAGCGATTACCCTGTGTCCCAATCCTTAATTAGTACGATGGACTGTGGCTCCCCTTTCTATAAACTTTTTTCTTGTTCTTTTCTGTATCTATTAGAACTTACTAAAAGTCTCGCGTGTAAAATAATCAAAACAGTGACACATTTATGTATTATTAATTAATTGATAGTATTGCTGGTAATTGTTATTATAACTCACAAAAATATTTCAATCGACACGATAACACGGGTTTGCACAGATATCAAATTTTTTGCAGACTAAAAATCAATAAAAATACAAGCAACAATCGCGAAAAGCGAAGATCTCGGATGCGCGCGAACAATGGAGAGGCTAACTGTGGAACAATGTGAAGGCGCTAGCATAGTTGGTACCCAAACATCATCATTGGTTGAAAATATGGTAATGTCATTTTATATTTCAAATAGCTTAACCTCATTGGGACCACCTATGGTGGCGCCATCTGAGATTAACTTTGCCTTTGCCACCTCATTGCTATAATTTAATTTAATTAAGACACAATGATCCATACTTTTGCAAATAGGTACACTTAAAAACATAATGTTAGTTATCTCATAGTTTAAAAATCTGAGACAAGTAAAAAAGGTATTAATAGTATGTGTGTGTTTGTGTTGTGTGTGTATTGTGTTTGTTTGTTGTTGTTGTTTGTGTTTGTGTGTATTATGTGTATAGTGCGTGTGTTGTGTGTATGTTTTGTGTATTGTGTGAAGTATTGCGTGCTTGTGTGTGTGTATTGTGTTTGTGTATTGTGTTGTGTGTTGTGTTTGTATTGTGTTTGTGTATTGTGTTGTGTGTTGTGTTTTGTGTTGTGTGTTGTGTTGAGTGTCTGTTGTGTTGTGTGTGTGTTGTGTACTACACAATAATATTAATACAAATTTTACAAACAAAATAATTGAAAATTTACACAATAATTTGCAATGTCAAATGTAATTTAAAATGTTCAACAATAAAAGATTTATTTTTGTAAAAATTAAATAATAAATAAGGTCATTTGAAAACTATTAAAAATTTATTAAAATGACATGATTAGAATACATTAGAAAAAAAGATTAAAAACACAGTTCATCTTAGTCTAAATTTAGGTTTGGATTCGGAATGCTCAACATGCAGCCTGATCCAGTACCGCATTATTGGGCAATCCAGGTCCATATCCATCCTCCATGCGAACAGCTGACGGTAGCTGTTGGAACTGCCTCGTATGCGGCGCATCAGGGTCACAACTCTCTTGCGAATAATTGCCGCTAATCCATCCATATTTGCCCCCGCAAACATACCCGATGCGCTACAGTAGCGAGGCAGCTTCATCAGCGCCTTGAAGGCATTATTACATAGAACACGTCGTCGTTGTCGTTCAGGGTGTCGTACTAATACCCACTGCTCATTCGGTTTATCGACCTTCCATTGCTTTTTTAACCGACTTCCAAAAAGAGGAAGTTATCAATTTGTCTGATTTTTTTTTGTTTCGTGTTTATATTCAGCCTTTTTTTCGCCAATTGTGAACCGATTTCGATGTATTTTTTTTTAAAGAAAATTACTTCGCGGTGGTCCCGTTTAAATTTGGTGAAGATCTAATGGTGACCTTCGGAGATATAGAATGGAACTCTTCTATTATAGACAGCAAATCGGTCGTGATTGCTGTAATCGCTTGGATGTTTGTTGTTTTCATCACATTGTAACATAACATCACACCTGTATGCTCTGAGGGGGTATGCAGATGTGTACAGTACACCCACATTTTGACAATTAGGTATGTAAGGTTCCATTTTATTGGGGATAAGCCTATTTCCATGACATGTATTGTTTACAATATGAAATAAATGACTGCCTCGTTGGTCTTGTGGTGGCGACTACTCAGCATGAGGTCCTGGGTTCGATTCCCAGGTTGGGCAAAGTGTTATTGGGTTTTTCTATCAGGAATTTCTCAGTAGCAGTGACGGAGTTTGGATTTGCTCCAGCGCTCGCCCCTATTAAGTACATGAGACTTAAACATAACTGGCAAAATGTGGGTGTAGGTACTATTGGGTACACCTCAGCTCAACTCTTCGGGGATTACAGGCGTGATGTTATGTAAAAAATAAATGTATAGCTAATATTTGTATAGGATATTACAACTAAAAATGGAAAAATAAAAAACATTTTTTTTTGCAAAAAATAAAAACGACTTCAAAAACACAAAAAAGTGAAAAATTACTTTAGCTTCAGAAGTCAGTGGCAAAGAAACTAAATCAAACACACAGAAGTCACCGACTTCTGAAGCTAAAGTTATTTTTCACTTTGTTGTGTTTTTGAAGTCGGTTTTATTTTTTGTGTTTATTACATTCGCACAAGAATTACGTATACATGTATTATATACTGTCCAGGTGGCTTGGTGGTAAAATGAAACTCAGACACGTCCGTTCATTAGCTCCGTATAATCGAGACTGTGCGATATCAATGTACCCACAATACACTACACTCCTCTACACTTAAATTAAGGTATAAACAAGTAAACAAATAACCATCACCTAATTCTTACATAATTGATACATTAACAAAAGTACCTACTTTTTACAATCTTACTTCTGACAACACTAAGTAACAACTTATTTTCTAGTAAATTACTTATTCTAAAATTTGTATGTTGGAGGGTTGACTACCCTACACTGTCTAACCCGGCGGGTCTGTGGCGGCACTGCGCGCGCAGCGTCCGCGGGTGAGGGTGGGCTTGGCTTTGGTGAATACATCTCCTTTTCTGGAGTTACAAAACAATCCTCCCCTTCAGCCATGCTTCGCGCCGGTGACACCGACGTCGGTGGTTCTGTCCCTTGCGACCGCTGCGACCGGACCGTACCCGATGGTGATACCGGAACGTTATTCTTAGGAAGATCGTTATCCTTGTCCCTTGTCGGACAAACTAACGAGCTCCTTGACTTACGCCTTAACTGGTCAATATGCCTATGTACTACGTTACCACTGTCATCCGTCACTTTATAGTCCGTACTACCTAACGCGCCAGTCACTTTCCCAGGTTGCCATTTTTCCCCTTTTAAATACTGCCTGTACCAGACTTCCTCCCCTACACTCATACTCCTATCAGATCCTCCTTTGGTATCCATTTGCCGCTGTTGACAACGCTGTACCTTGGTCATCTGATCGGGCTTTAATAAATCCAAGTGTGTTCGTAAACGTCTACCCATTAGCAACATAGCCGGATTTTCTCCCGTTGAGCAATGTTCGGTATTCCGATAATACAGTAGAAACTTGTTTAGTGCTTTGTCTATATTCTTATTTTCCATGTACGCTTTTTTTACTACCCTTTTTACCGTTTTTACTGCATTCTCGGCCGCACCGTTTGAAGCGGGATGGTAGGGCGCTGTAAAAATATGTTCTACACCGTCTATTTTTAAAAAATCCTCAAATTCTCTGCTCGTAAAGGGTGGGCCATTATCACTGACGACTTGTTTCGGAATACCAAATCTAGCCCACAATTCTGACAACTTACCTATAGTTGTCACCGCTGCCGTACTAGGAACTGGGAATACTTCTATCCATTTGGACATAGCGTCCACAACAACAAGATAAGTTTTCCCGTAGATAGGGCCCATGAAGTCGAGGTGTAGGCGCGCCCAGGGGCTCGCGGGCCAGGGCCAGGCGCGGGGCGCGTGTTGCGGCGGTGCGTCCGCCAGCGCCGCGCACACGACGCAGGCGCGACACGTCGCCTCAACCGCTTCGTCTATGCCGCCCCACCACACGTAACTGCGTGCTATTGCTTTTGACTTAATTATACCCATATGGGGCTCATGTATAATCTTTAAAACTTTTTCACGACATTTTTCCGGTATGACTACTCTGTGACCCCACATGATGCACCCGAGCTCTTCATACAATTCTTTTCGCCTATTAAAATAAGGTTTTAAACCGTCAATGTCACATTCGATTGGCCACCCATCTCTAATGTATCTGAGAACCCTTCCTAACAGCGGATCTGTAATTGTTTGTTTTTTTATTTCCGTGTAATCTAATAACAACGCATCTTGCGCGAAATGTAGGTACGTTTGTTCCGGAACCGTTACTGAAGTATTTTTTTGTCTACTGTCGGGAAGTCTTGATAACGCATCCGCACAATTATCTTTTGTGTTTACGTACTCTATATCATAGCTATAGGCTGATAGTATTACTGCCCACCGCTGCATTCTACTAGCTGTCATACTAGGAATTCCCGTGTTAGGCCCAAATATGGAAACCAACGGTTTATGATCAGTTCGTAAGATAAAACGCCGCCCGTATAAATACTGATGGTATTTCTTTATACTGAAAATGATAGCAAGTGCCTCACGATGGATTTGAGAATAATTTTTCTCTGCGTCGCTGAGTGTGCGCGACGCGTAGGCCACGACGCGCTCGCCGCGCGGCCCCGGCTGCGTGAGCACGGCCCCTAGCCCGCGCGCGCTCGCGTCACACGTTACTATCAATGATTTACCCTGGTCGTACTGACACAAAACGCTGGCACTTGTTAACATCTTCTTTACTTCGGTGAACGCTTGTTCGCATTCCCTACACCAAACCTATTCCATACCTTTCCGCAGAAGATTATAAAAAGGGAAAAGTGTTGCACTGAGGTTTTTGATAAACCTACCGAAAAAATTTACTGTTCCTAAAAATGACCTTAGTTCTGATACATTCCGAGGCTGCTCCATATTAGTAATTGCTTTAATTTTCGATTTATCAGCCTTTATTCCTTCTCTCGATATTACATAACCCAAGTACGTCACCTCCTCAGCTAAAAAAACACACTTACTCTTTTTTAATTTTAACCCATTATCTAATAAACGTTGGAAAACTAACTTTAGAGCGTCTAAATGTTCCCTTTCCGTTTTCCCTCCTATGATCACGTCGTCTAAAAACACTTGAACGTTAGGTATACCACTCAATATGGTTATCATTATACGCTGGAATATACCTACGCTTGAGGATAACCCGTAAACAAGCCTGTTGTACTGAAATAGACCGCGGTGAGTGTTTATAACTGTATATTTTTTTGACTCATCCAGTTCTATTTGGTTGTAGGCTTGTGACAGATCGATTTTACTGTAATACCTATTTCCATTTAGATTTACTAAGACATCCTCAATTTTAGGCAGTGGGTAACGATCGACCAGTAAAGACGGATTTAATGTGGCTTTATAGTCTGCACAAATTCTAAGTGAGCCATCGGGCTTATTGATAGGTACCAGCGGGGAGGCCCAGTCGGAGCAGTCGACAGGCTCGATGACGCCGGCGCGCAGCATGGCGTCCAGCTCGGCGTCGACGCGCTCGCGCAGCGCGTACGGCAGCGGCCGCGCGCGGTGGAACACCGGCACCGCGCCCTCCCTCACGCGCAGAGTCGCCTTGCCGCCCCTGTACTGCCCCAGCCCGCCGCTAAATAGTTCTTCATATCTGTGGATTATATTTTTGACTTCTGTATTTGCGTGTTCACAACTCACTTGATTCACAAAATTACAATGAAATTTAGGTACTAATATTCCTAATTCTCCCAGCCACTGCCTTCCCAGTAGGGAAGTCGTACCGCCTCCTATGACAAACAATTCTAAACATTTTCTATGGTCATTGTACCGTACTGTTGGCTTAATTATACCTACCGGTTTTATTTTTGTGCCATCATAAAATTTTAATACAGTGTTATTTTTTTCAATAGGCAAGTAACTAAAATATTTATCATACATAGACTTGCTAATACATGAAATAGCAGTACCAGTATCTATTTCCATCGAAATAATTCTATTGTCTATTTCAATAGACACACTTACTGGTTTGTAGTCGTTCAAGCATAAGTGATGTAATTCTTCCTCGATGTCCCCGCCGCCGATGTCCTCGTCAGACTGCTGCTCGGTCTTGCCGTAGTGCAGACGGCCCCGCGCCGGGCCGGCTGCTGCTGCCTGGTGTCGGGCCCCTCCTCGCGATGCTCCCCAGTTCGGACACACCCGACGCAAATGTCCCACTTGTTGACACTTGCTACATTCGTAGCTCCGGAAACGACATGTTTCTTGAGCATGGTTGTGAGCTCCGCAGGCAGAACAATTAATATTGTTCTGCATTCCTCCGCTCCGTATGTTGCCGCTCGTGGCGCTGCGCATGCCTACGTCACGCGCTGTCATCGATCCCGCGCGTGCGCTCCGCCCGCCGCCGCCGCGAGCCCCTCGGCTCCCCGACCGCCCGGTCCCCGCCAAGTTGAGCGCATGGATGGCCCCGGCTGCCCCCGCCGTACCCTCGCTGTGTGGCGCTTCCACAGCCGCCGCGTCCCGTTCCGCTGCTTCCAAAGAGGTTGCCAGTTTCACTGCCTCTGCATATGATATTGTATCCTCCGCAAATAACCTCTGACGGATAATGTCGCTGCGTAACCCACAAACGAATTGGTCTCGTAGATTATCGTTTAGACTATTTTCAAACTTGCAAAATCTAGATAACTTCTTGAGTTCCGCTACATAGGTGGCGATATTTTCTGCTTGCCCCTGTCTCCTTTGCCTAAAACGGTATCGCTCCGCTAATGACGACGGTTCCGGTTGAAGGTGCTGACGTAACAAGTTGACCGCCTGTTCATACGATAAAGTCGACGGCTTGCTCGGACTGGCCAAATTAACTAGCAGTTCATAGGGCTCGTCCCCCATAACGGCTATGAGAGTAGGCAATTTCAAGTCATCTGACACGTCATTTGCCATAAAATACATTTCCAAACGGTCGATGTATGATGACCACACCCCCGTATTCATATCGAAAGCGCTCACTTTTCCGATAGACATTTTCACGTTACGATCAGTTCCCGGACACAGTTTTTGCACTGATAACACCAATTATCGTCTACAACTCGTATTAATCCTCGTCGCCACTATTATATACTGTCCAGGTGGCTTGGTGGTAAAATGAAACTCAGACACGTCCGTTCATTAGCTCCGTATAATCGAGACTGTGCGATATCAATGTACCCACAATACACTACAACATGTATTCGCATTCGTACTACAATCCGTTCGATACAATGGCGCTGATGACTTGTTCAACCATGAACATACCATTATTACACGCACCAAATAACAGCATCACAGCGTCAGCATTAAGAGCGACATACATACGTTCTACGCGCCGGCAACACCAGCACACCGTCAGCGCTAAGAGGTGGCCTACTGAGATCTTCGCTTCATCGGCTCGATACACACACGACACACATGTAAATAGGTATCAATGTGTATTGACCACAAAAATTGTATATAATTAAGTTTATTATTGTAATTAAATTAGTCATCAAGCTGGAGTCGAGTGTGATTTATCTCCTATACCTCCTCTTACTGTGGCCAAGACACCTTTAGCCATCATCGGTCCTATGAGTCTGTGGGATCGGCAGTAAGAAAACCATTTCCTGTGTACATTGCACGACGTACACAAAACCCGCTTCCTACCCAAATTCCGTCTGTTACCGTAGGTCTCCTTGTGACAGACTTCCCTCTCATATAACCAACGTAACCTACGTTTGGTGTGGTTTGTATGGTAGGCTAGGGCGTTAGGGTAACTTATTAGGGTGCTAGGTAGGTAATTACTATAGGGCTAGGATAACTAGGGTGCTAGGTAGTTACTGTAGGGCTAGGTTTGGCGTCAGTTGGGCTTTAATTACTGTTCCAGGCTCAATTGTCTCAACCGTAGTCACATCGTACGCACCAGGAATAACGGCCGTACTAAGCTGTAAGTCCCGGTGTGTACATTTTTGGTCCTTCGAGCGATTTTAGGGAATCAGGGAGCGTGTGTAATCGGTACTTTAACATAGTAACGTTTATATATATAAAATTCAACAAATATAAAACGTTCGTCTTTTTGTCCAACACCAATATTGGCTGAGTAACGTTTAGACGTACTTCGAACTAGCGTACTCAGCAGGCGCTAGTAAAGACTGACATACTAATACGTCATTTGAACGATAGCGAATCGGAATTCGGTACCAACAAACGGGTTCATCGATATTTTGAGAAGTAACACATATAGTATCAAAGGGCAGTAAAGATGGACGTACAAGAGATAAACGAAGTTATACGAAGCCAAGAAGCAGATTACAATGAACTAAGACAAATATTCACCAACATCAAGAAAGACTCAGCATCAAGGAAGACTCTAAGATATATCACGGAGAGGAAAACTCGACTCACAGAAGTATTTACTAGAACGTCCAAAAACCATTTACTACTACAAGACCAAGATGTGTTGTGTGATCACAAATACATCACTACCAACTACTTTGGGTCTATCAACACACTGTATACGCAGGCTATTGAATACCTGTTAAAGTGTGAGAAAAGACTACAGGTAGTAAACCAACTATTTGAGCCAGAAGATTTACAACCCGAAGAGGAAGAAGGAGTTAGCTCACCCAAACTATTTATTCAACTATTTCGGATTAATCAGATGCAGAAAAAGTTACAGTCGGCAACTCAATTAATTACCGAAGAGAAAGCAAGTTGGTACTTAGAATCTGTATTGACTACTTTGCAGAAACAATGGCAAGAAATTGAAGAAACACATGTACTCATTCTAATGGAAGATAGTACGTTGGAACACAGCTATTTTCAAGAAAAGATGTTTGAGAGAACGCAAACGGAATTCGACCTTGTGATGGAAAGATTATTTGGAATAATAGGTCAAAAATCGACACACAACAATCATAAAGCGTCGGTCAAGTTACCACAAATAATAATTCCAACATTTAGTGGAAGTTATGAGTCATGGAATTCCTTTTATGATTTATTCTTGAAAATAGTACACGAAGATAAATCGTTGAGTGACACAGAAAAAATGCAGTATTTAAAAACGCATGTACGAGGTGACGCCGCTAAGCTGATCAAGCATTTAACAGTTTGTGACGTAAATTACATAACTGCATGGAATTTTTGTTGACAAGACGATACAAAAATGACAGACTAATCATTACTAAGCATATTGATAATATTCTAAGTATGTCGAAAATAAAGAAAAGTAATGCCGCGAACTTAAAAAATCTCCATGATACATTCAACGAAAACCTAGAGGCACTAAAAAGTCAAAACATCGACATTTCAACTTGGGACCCTATTTTGACGAGAATACTTAGTAGAATATGGGACTCAGAAACTGATGAAAAATACGAACATCAACTAATAGAGCCTAACAAAGTACAAGAGTTTTCGGCAATGATGCAATTCTTAGAAAAAAGGTTTAAGTGTCTGGAAACTTCAAGCACTCTGAGGGAAGAAGCGTTTGTTTACAGATCGCGCCATGAGTCATCAAATTCAACTAACAAACAAGTAGATCAACGTATATGCTGGTTTTGCCAAAGTCGCGAACACAGCATTTATCAATGTACTGGTTTTAAAACGCTATCAGTGCAAGAACGCAATAACATCGTAAACGAAAAACAGAAGTGCAAAAACTGTTTGACTCATGAAACGTCGGTAAAATGTCACAGTGATAAAAGTTGTGGATACTGTGGGAAAAGAGGGCATCATTCCTATTTACACCATCATAACAATAATATTCCGACAAGACACGCAAAAAGTGAGCCAAACAAGGAGAATTTGACGACCCCATCTACAAGTAAATCCATGAAAAAAACTGTGTCCAATATGTCAACTATTAACAAAACAAATATACCAAAAACCACACTACTAGCGACGGCCTTAATAAAAGCTCACTCGTCGGACGGGACATCGCATTTATTAAGGGTTCTATGTGATCAGGGTTCAGAGGCATCATTCTGTACAGAAGAGGTTGCCCAACTATTGGCATACCCACGTATTAAGATACATACAGAAGTGATCGGGATTGCTGACGAAAAACCTAAAACATCGAAGAACTCTGTCAATGTCATGCTACAGCCAAGATTTCCGAGCGAATATAGGTTACCAGTCACACTTATAATACTACCAAAACTAACTGGCTGTTTACCAGAGAAAAATTTACCAGAACTAAAGTCAGATTGTTTACAAAATAAACTATTTGCCGATCCTACATACTACAAAAGAGGCCCAATAGATATAATATTGGGGGCTCAAGAATATAGCGACTTACTACTAAACGGATTACACAAGGTGCAAGACGGAATCATCGCTCAAAATACCGAATTTGGGTGGATTTTATCCGGGATTTGCGGCGATACCACAAAAACTAACACAGTTATCAGTATGATGACACGGACTACAGAAGTTCAACAACTAAACAAGTTTTGGGAATTAGAAGAAATTCCTGAAAAATACCAAATAACTACCGAGGATCAGCAGGCGTGTGAAAACTATTACCAACAAACAACTATAAGAAATCCAGATGGGACATACACAGTGAAACTTCCATTCAAGAATCATAGCGTAGATTATGGGAATTCGCGCAAAAAAGCTATTGCAAGACTATTACAATTAGAACGGAAGTTCGACAAGGATGAAAACTTACGGAAAAAATACCAAGAGTTTCTCAATGAGTACTTAGAAATGGGCCACATGAGGAAAGTATCTAGTACTGACTATTACCACGGTAAATACTATATACCACATCAACCAGTCATTAGAGAAGATTCACTAACTACTAAGCTACGAGTAGTATTTGATGCGTCGAGCAAGTCAAGTACTAACATAAGTCTAAACGATAAGATGTTTACGGGACCAAGACTACAGCAAGAATTAGCAGTTATACTGTTACGTTGGCGTAAACACAAGATAGCGGACATTTATGGCGGACATCGAAAAAATGTACCGATACATAAATATTAACCAAGAAGACTACTCCTACCAACGAATAGTATGGAGGAATTCACCGAAACATATGATCGACGAATACGAATTAACTACTGTGACGTATGGAACTGCAGCTGCCCCATACTTAGCGATTAAGACGCTACAACAACTCGCTGCTGATGAAGAAGCGAACTACCCAATAGCCTGCCCAAGGACTCTCCAGGACTTCTACGTGGATGATATTTTGTCAGGAGATACGAATGTTGAGGCAGCAAAATTTTTACAAGAAAACTTAATAAATATGCTACGAAAAGGCGGATTCAAGCTACGCAAATGGTCGTCTAACAGTGCTGAATTGTTAGAAAATATACCTAACGAGAGCAAAGACGACCAAGTGATGAAAATACCGCTAGATGAAACTAGAAAATCCTTGGGAGTATTGTGGTCACCATTACAGGATAGTTTCTGGTTTCAGATTACTATCAATCAAAATGAAAAACCAACAAAACGATTTATTTTATCGGAAATCGCTAAGATATTTGATCCTCTGGGATGGTTAGCACCTGTTGTCATAAATATGAAACTCATGATTCAGGAACTTTGGACAAATGGCACAGAGTGGGATCAGCCCGTAGAGGAAACTATTAAAACAAGGTGGATTGAATTACAAAAACAACTAAAGACTATTGAGAAGATTTCCATCCCAAGATGGTGTCATTTTTCAAATGAATCAAGAGTCGAGCTGCATGGCTTTAGTGATGCTTCTGAAAAAGCATACGGTGCAGTAATATACTGTCGGATACAAAATAATAACACATTTAACGTAACCCTTTTGCAAGCTAAGTCAAAGGTAGCGCCAAAAAAGCAGAAAACTACATTACCAAAGTTGGAGTTATGTGCTGCACTATTATTAACCCAATTGATGGAAAAAGTTATTACTGGAATGGAAATGCAAATTACAAATATTTATTGTTGGACGGACTCCATGATTACTCTCGGCTGGATCAAGGGTGAAGCTGGGCGATGGAAGACGGTCGTAGCTAATAGGGTATCTGAAATACAAAGAACATTACCAGAAGCAAAATGAAGTTATGTAAATACATTACAAAATCCAGCTGACCTAATTACAAGAGGCATTGCACCAAATAAATTACAAAACTTACCACAATGGTGGAATGGACCAGAGTGGTTAAAAAGTGATAAAATGCCAAGTACGAAAACTGTACCACAGATATGTGAGGAAATTAAACGATGTTATCATATAGCTATTATACCAAAAAACGAAATCTGGAAGAGGTTCTCAAGCTTCCAACGGATGATACGAGTTCTATCATATTGCTACAGATTCGTGAATAAACAAGAATACAAGAAACCATTAAGTTGTAAGGAAATTAATTCAACAACTAAAAAACTCCTCCGCTTAGTGCAACAAGAAGTATTTGCTGAGGAGTACAAAACAATTAGAACCGGACAATCATTGAAGAAAGGAAACAGGTTGTCATGCCTAGATCCGTTTATTGACGATGAAGGCGTACTGCGAGTAGGAGGAAGACTACAAAACTCCAATTTACCATACGAGCAAAAACATCCAATTTTGTTAACTCATGACCATCACGTAACATTAATCATAATTCGTGATGCTCATTTAACCACATTACATGGAGGAAATAATATGACATTAGCGTATATAAGACAGACATATTGGATACTAGGAGGAAAGCGAGCAGTGAAAAGTAGTATTAGAAAATGTGTAAAGTGTACTAGATACAGATCATCCACCGCCTCACAAAAAATGGGCTCATTACCAAAACCAAGAGTGACGGAATCGTACCCATTCAGTCACACAGGTGTGGATTATGCTGGGCCAATATCAGTGAGGACAATGAAAGGAAGGGGTCATAAATCTTACAAAGGCTACATT
Organism: Xestia xanthographa; assembly: GCA_905147715.2. NCBI lineage: Eukaryota > Metazoa > Arthropoda > Insecta > Lepidoptera > Noctuidae > Xestia > Xestia xanthographa. Next base: position 7,380,425 of record LR990646.1, read on the forward strand.
GCGATATTTGTTTGCCTATCCACGAAAGCGGTACATTTGGAGCTGGTAGGTGACTTATCAGCAGAAACCTTCATAGCAGCACTACGGAGGTTTATGGCTCGCAGAGGTCCAGTATCACACATGTATAGTGATAACGCGACGAATTTCGTAGGCACTGCCAATTACTTGTATAAAGAAATGTTAGACATAACACAGTCTGACGACTTTCAAAACACGTTGACCAATATTGGAACACAATGGCACTTCATTCCTCCATCATCCCCCCACTTCGGAGGGATTTGGGAAGCAGGAGTAAAATCTATGAAACACCATTTGCGTAGAGTGATAGGAGAGCAGACACTAACTTATGAAGAAATGAGCACGTTCTTACACCAAACTGAAGCATGTCTAAACTCAAGACCATTATGTGCACTAAGTGAAGATATAAACGATAATATCGTGTTAACACCAAGTCATTTTCTAATAGGAAGAGAAGCGGTAGGGGTACCAGACCCGCTATCGGAAACTAATACAGATCACATAAACAGATGGAAACAGATCCAAAAAATGAAAAAAGATTTCTGGAAAAGCTGGACTAAAGATTATTTACACCAACTTCAACAAAGGTACAAATGGAAAACTAATCAAGGAAACTTGTCGGTTGGAACTCTAGTAATTATAAAAGATGAAAAAGTTTCTCCCAGCAAATGGCCACTTGCAAAAATAAAGGAAATACATACGGGTAAAGACGACTTATCCCGAGTAGACACTTCAAAAGTCGTCAGGAACAACTCAAAATCGATCAATTCACACATTAATACCTTTGCCAATTGAAACAAATACGGGTAGTAGTAGTGATGAACCTAAGCAGTCAATACAAACAAATACTGTTACAATCCCAAGAAAAACTAAAACTAATCAACCCAAACAATGTAATAAAATATCCAAATGGTTCACGTTGCTACTCATCATGTTACAAATATTGGGGTCAGCAAAATCGACTACAACGACGTACTCTGTAAAAACGGTACCATCAGGATTTTATGTTGAAAAAATAGGAACAGCAAGCATTGACAGAGGAATATTTAGGATAGAAATAAATTATGAAAAACAACACCTAGAGCAAGACCTTGTCAAAATAAAAACAATGACGTCACAATTCAGTCAACTATGTACAAATAAGGAACAAATAACAGCTGCCGGATTTTGCAAACAATTACACCACCATTTGTTAGAAGAAGCATCAAAATTTGAGCGAACTAAAGAATATTTGACAGAAGTGAACCAGACTAGGAAGAAAAGGGGAATATGGGGAGAGTTACTAACTGCTATCTTCGGAGTGAATGATGAGGCATACCGAGATATAGACACATTAAATTTAAACCAAAAAAAATTAATTGAAGCTGCCAACCATCAAACCAAATTCATGATATCAACAATCTCACAAGTAAACAAAACTGAAGAAAGAATAAAACAGAAACTTATAGGATTTCAAACTAAACTAAACCAAGTCATCGGTTACATCGAGAATAACAACCATTGGTTCAGTACAGTCGACCACAACAGTGTAAACATACGTGTTATGCAGACTTACCAACTAGCGTATAATTACATGGAAGAAATCATGGATTATTACAACGGGTTATTAGAGATATACTTAACCAAGGCGACAGTATATAGTGTTTTATCACCAAAGAACGTCACTGACCTGATATCATCAGCAAACAAAAAATTACCATCTAAACTAAGAATTGTTCAACAACAGTTACTAGAAACCAAGATATATGAGAACAAGACTCATATAAAAGTATACGCCTATTTTCCTATACAAGAGATAACTAAATATACTTTAATGTATGTTACACCAGTCCCGAAGATTAACTCTGACAAGTCTGCCCAAAGTATAGAAGTACCTAAAGCTTACATAGGGTTAGATTACAACAACGAAATGTATTTTGACTTGAACTATGAGGAGTTCAAACGTTGTTTAGAATGGACTAACCATTTTATTTGCTTTCCTGGGGCCGTGAAAAACATGCAATTAAAAGAAAATTGCATTGTAGACCAACTTTTCAAAAACCAGACACATACGAAATGTCCGACTAAAACATATTATTTATCCAATAAAATAATATGGAAACAACTTTACATGCCAAACACTTGGTTATTCATTGTACGAGATCGGGTTACAACGTCAATACTTTGTGATGGACAAAGAGAAGAAGTTGAGCTTCAAAACGTTGGTGTAATACGAATCGCAGATAACTGCATTATTAAAACAACTAATAACATATTAACTGCCAAAAGAATTATTTCAGTACCGATTGTAACATCATACTCAAAACAAATAGACTTTCCCATAACAACGCACATGGTGACTAAATCCATGCTAAACATTACCAAAGAAGAAGAAGTTGTAGATAACTCAAAAGATATTTTTCAGAATCTAGTTAATCAAGAAAATGCTTTACAAACCGAATTAGATAGTACTATTTGGAATCAAATTAGTTCTCACGCATACTTAACTAGTGCGATATCTTGTATAATCATGTTTTTAATCTTTTTGTTTTTAGTTTGCTACGGCCCAGCTATACTGAGATGGGTTCGAGTCACAGTGCAGCACAAGACCAGAAGGACAAGTCCCGAGCCAGCGAACCAACCAGCAAGAGAACCAAATTCACTTGCTGCCAACAAGACAACTAAACCAACAACAGGCCAACCAACTATTACAACGGAACCTATGTATAGTTTACCACATCAACACGAAAATATTGAATTATACCAACTGGAGCCTAGGTCCTGAGAGGCGCCAGAATGTTCAACCATGAACATACCATTATTACACGCACCAAATAACAGCATCACAGCGTCAGCATTAAGAGCGACATACATACGTTCTACGCGCCGGCAACACCAGCACACCGTCAGCGCTAAGAGGTGGCCTACTGAGATCTTCGCTTCATCGGCTCGATACACACACGACACACATGTAAATAGGTATCAATGTGTATTGACCACAAAAATTGTATATAATTAAGTTTATTATTGTAATTAAATTAGTCATCAAGCTGGAGTCGAGTGTGATTTATCTCCTATACCTCCTCTTACTGTGGCCAAGACACCTTTAGCCATCATCGGTCCTATGAGTCTGTGGGATCGGCAGTAAGAAAACCATTTCCTGTGTACATTGCACGACGTACACAAAACCCTCTTCCTACCCAAATTCCGTCTGTTACCGTAGGTCTCCTTGTGACAGACTTCCCTCTCATATAACCAACGTAACCTACGTTTGGTGTGGTTTGTATGGTAGGCTAGGGCGTTAGGGTAACTTATTAGGGTGCTAGGTAGGTAATTACTATAGGGCTAGGATAACTAGGGTGCTAGGTAGTTACTGTAGGGCTAGGTTTGGCGTCAGTTGGGCTTTAATTACTGTTCCAGGCTCAATTGTCTCAACCGTAGTCACATCGTACGCACCAGGAATAACGGCCGTACTAAGCTGTAAGTCCCGGTGTGTACATTTTTGAGCCCCTGTCTCCTTTGCCTAAAACGGTATCGCTCCGCTAATGACGACGGTTCCGGTTGAAGGTGCTGACGTAACAAGTTGACCGCCTGTTCATACGATAAAGTCGACGGCTTGCTCGGACTGGCCAAATTAACTAGCAGTTCATAGGGCTCGTCCCCCATAACGGCTATGAGAGTAGGCAATTTCAAGTCATCTGACACGTCATTTGCCATAAAATACATTTCCGAACGGTCGATGTATGATGACCACACCCCCGTATTCATATCGAAAGCGCTCACTTTTCCGATAGACATTTTCACGTTACGATCAGTTCCCGGACACAGTTTTTGCACTGATAACACCAATTATCGTCTACAACTCGTATTAATCCTCGTCGCCACTATTATATACTGTCCAGGTGGCTTGGTGGTAAAATGAAACTCAGACACGTCCGTTCATTAGCTCCGTATAATCGAGACTGTGCGATATCAATGTACCCACAATACACTACAACATGTATTCGCATTCGTACTACAATCCGTTCGATACAATGGCGCTGATGACTCAAGCGACGAAAGTGGCGGCTGCGGCGCATTCATGTTCGGAATCACGGTATGTGCGCACTCATTCACTTGTGCTGGAACGGGCGGGCTGGGCGTCGCAGGGGGACTTTGGTTAGCAGGCGTGGCCAGGCTGCCACTCTAAGCAGGTTTGGTTTTAGGACTTTTGTTATAGTTTAACATTCTAATATATTCTCCATCACAAAAATGAAACTCGGGCTTGGAATGACTATGGCTATTAACGACGTTTACAATATAGCCGCTACTGTGCAGTGTGAGCCTCGCCTTGCAGGTCTTACTATTGGTTGACGTACATTTCCAGTGGACATTGCACTTTGTCATTTTTTCACGGCTGTAGGTGTAGCCGTCATACAGTACCAAAGGTTTTCCTTTTCTTGATGTTATGTACTGGTATTGGTAATCTGGAAATAATAGTAGTTATGGGTCAGTATTTTAGAAATAAGGTGAAGCGTATCGACTACAAAGCAAAATCACAATCGTAACACCGGCTAAATATATCGTGGGGCCCAGTACAGTGGTAAATAAAAAAACATATATTTATGTATGTTATATTTTTGTATATACCAATAATAAAATAAAAAAATAAAATAACTCTGTTAATATTATTCATTTACTATTTCGATGCGTGATACCAAAAGTGCGTTGAGAGCACACATTGTGTCACGGTCCGCATTCAAAGCCGCAGCAGTTTCTAATAAATAATAAATTGGTAGAGGTATATAATTTATTGGTAATAAGAGTTTCAAAAAAGAGCATTTGACAATAGATAAGCATAATATGTACAGGTTACTGGTATACAATATAATAAACTCACGCGCAAAATATAGAAAAACAATACAATCGAAAACCGAGCTAATGTTACAAGCTTGATTATTATTGTACTATATTAGTGTTACACGAGCTAATTATTTCAATAATATATTTGTTTCAATATAACCTAAATGTATACATAATATGATTGCTTGGGTACATGAAGTAGAGATAGATCATAATATTTATTTGATCGTCTTACGTCGTCCATGAGACAGAGCCCTGCCCCACACTGAGGCAACGAATACGTGTGCGTTGCGGGAGAGTCGTGACTCTTTGTGACTGTTTTATTGAGTAAAAAGTCACGTGATTATTCAGGCAGTTAGATCACCTCCATACAAGTTAGTTGACACCACAGAACATATAAAGGAGGTTGACACAATCGGCGCCAACAAACGCCCCACGTGGGGGTTCACTGAACTTGGGTAGAGCTTTATAGTCCTTAACTAGACACAATTTTATGATATCCTAATATATTTTCCTTGACTACAAAAATATTGTGGCGGCGGATGATTGTGTTACTTTTTATATGTAATTACACTATTGTTAATACCCAAAGTAAGTTTTCCCTTGCACTTCTTACTGCTTCTTGAAGTACAAACCCAATGATTCGTGCCCGTACTTTTAAAGGTTTTGACATGGAAGTACGTGAAGTCCTCGAGAAGTATTAACTGCTTGCCTTGTCTTGACAAAATGTACTTGATATTACCTGAAACCAAACACAAACAGTTAGGCACAAACCTAAGTAATGGCTGTGTTTTTAAGGTATTCAAGAGTAAAAGTCTTGGCACAGTATACCGGCACGGCACCGGCACCGCTCCTACTCAGAAATTAACTTGTCATTCAAATTAAGGCAATAAATCGTGTGTCGTATAATATATTTCATAATGTGTATAATTCTACATGAAAAAGCTTACAGGGCGGGCAGTCTGCGCGCTTGCCACTATCATACGACTGTTCGTGGTGACAGCAAGTTCGCGGCCGGCGTACAGACTACGAGCTTACACGTACTTACACTTCGCCGACGACGCGTAGTTAGCGCGCTGGCGGCTAGCCGTAGCCTAAATTTGAGGCAACGCCGGGCTACAGCTGTGTAGGTGCGGTGCCGGTATAGCTATAGAGTGCCAAGACCTTATGTTTTGACACCAAAGTCATGATTCCTTTGTTACCGTTTATCCTTTTTTTTTTACAAATTCTTACTAATGTTTATAACTTGTTCCATTTGAACAGGTCAGTATGCAGGGTGTGTAGGGAAATAAAGTGATGGATATTATTTCATTATACAATTTTTTATAATAATGTCAGTTATCTTCAACACATTTAATTTTCATACTGTAAAGGATGGTATGTATCTCTTTCGTATTTAACAAATGTTATGTCAACCTCATCACATTGGGAATAATATTAATTAATATGTATATTACTTAGATTAAGACTAATTTTATTGGCCTAGTATTAGTAGTATACGCGCAGATTAAGGCTGATTAGGGCTGGCTCATAGCATTGCAATTCAACGTGGCAATGCTGCCAGTCTTCTGGGCACGTTTCCGGATGACAGCGATGTAGAGGAGTACTTTGACGCCTTTTGACGTCGTTGTATATACATTTATGTATAATAATAATAATAATTTAATTTATAATAATAATTTTATTTCTTACACAAAAAAGTACTTATAATTTACAAATAAAATGCTTTAAACAGTATTTGTAACCAAAATGATTTTAGCCTCTGGAGCCGAACTAGGAGGTACTTACTTTTAGTTTTGTAATTATTTATAGTTCTAGTTGTAGTATGTATATGTTACGGCTAATAGCCGAACTGCGGTTACACCTAGTTTTAGCCGGCTAGAACTAGATGCAGCCGGCCATATGCGGTTAAACCTAGGTGTATCCTCTTATATTCGGTTAGAACTAGGTCTAACCTTCATCATAGCGGCTAGAACTAGGTGCAGCCGCACACCGGTGGTTAAACTTGGGTGTCTTATTTATCATCGGCTAGAACTAGGTTTTTAGTTCAGTTGAGCATAATTATTAGTTTTGTTTTGAGATTCTTATCTTGCGTTTTCCGATTGATTCGATTTCGTATTAACCCCACAGATGCATCCGAGTCGAGGGAGAAACGGTCGAACGGACCCCGCGATCGGGGCTCCTACTTCTGAATGGTTTATAAAAAACCGGCCAAGTGCGAGTCGGACTCGCACACGAAGGGTTCCGTACCATTGACTATATTTAGTATTTGTTGTTATAGCGGCAACAGAAATACATCATCTGTGAAAATTTCAACTGTCTAGCTGTCACGGTTCATGAGATACAGCCTGGTGACAGACAGACGGACAGACGGACAGACAGCGAAGTCTTAGTAATAGGGTTCCGTTTTTACCCTTTGGGTACGGAACCCTAAAAAATAACCACTTCATTCATTCGCTCGCTTCGCTCGCTCATTCGACCCCGCCATACCCTTCTAACCTAATCTATCTGTGTCGGGGTGCCCCAAGTCGGCCTAGGCAAAACTAGTTTGTCATCAACCACCTCATTACTGAACTGAAAACCTAGTTCCAGGCTATGATAAATAGGATACACCTAAGTTTATCCACCGGTGTGTGGCTGCATCTAGTTCTAGCCGCTATGATGAAGGCTAAACCTAGTTCTAACCGAAGATAAGCTGGATACATCTAGGTTTAACCGCACATGGCCGGCTGCACCTAGTTCTAGCCGGCTAAAGCTAGGTTTAGCCGCACTTCGGCTATTAGCCGTAACCTAAATAATGTACATAATAATTTTAAAATGGATTAAATATAATACATAAGAAAATTAGCATAAATATATATTTTGATAAAAGCAATATCGTAAGTACAAGCTTAGTATTTGTTTACCCTTAAACTCTTAAGCTGTTTAGTATAGTATTCTTCTTCCTTCTTCGTAGCATTGTATTCTTCTTCCTCCTTCCTCTCTATCCTGTTCTGGCCATGTTCACCCCACAAACGAGATCAGATCGTCACCACCTTTGCCTCGATCTACTTCGAAGTTGTATTTATGTTTTAAATTCTGATGTATTCGCCATTCCTCATAATGAATTTAGGTGGTGGTGGTGGTGGATGAGTATGATCTAGGTGACCCGATGTAATTCTGTCATTAGTATCGACTTCCATTTTCGCCTTACAACCCTTTGCGGTCGGAGCTGTACATAGCCAACAAGAAGATTTTTTTCTTTTAAGGTTTTTACTGAAGCAATATTTGTAGTCTCTATACAGGATTAATCTCTTGCCTTTTCTCGAATTAATGTACTTGATATCTGAAATAAATGTAATTGTCAATCAATAAAAGTTTCTGATTTTTAAGTTTAGGAAAAACCCTCGATAAAACTAACAACTACCTACTCGTTAAAAAAATCATAGACCATTTTCGTCATATCATTGGTATCATAATATCATAGACCATTTTCCTAGACCCAAATTTTTCGGTCAACATTTGGGTCCAGGAAAATGGTCTGTAAACAATAATTTACCAACCAAACCATATTTTTAACGCAAAATAACGAAGTAAATGACAGCTAGTCAATCTAACTTGGCTGCGTGCTTGAAGGTTGGCACAGCTTTATGCCATAACACACTTGCATTTAATTTAATTTAGAGTACTGGTCTTGTGTGTGTAACGAAGTTGAGAAAGTGAGATGAGTGAAAGACGCAAAAATTTCTAAGAATTTTATTAGTAATATATACGCATAACAAATATCATTATTAAAAGAAACACAAACATTTTAAATTAAACTACTTAAATAGAAAGTACCTACAAAAATAGTTATTAGAGCTAGTTTTCGTCTCCCGCTCCCAGCCAAAGTCACTTAGAGCCATTTTCAATAACTGTTCGGTTTCGATAGGTTGCTATCTCTGTCTGTTTGACATTTTGCTTACAGATGGTTAAAACAAAACGTCACAGAAAATCTCTCTTTGATTAATGATTTTTCTATGAATCAAGTGACAGGTAGGTGACGCGGATAGGATATTTAAAGCTAACTTTGTTTATAGAAACACCGATAGACAGACAGTTATTCATAAGTAAGTTATAGAAAACGGCCCTTAGAGGAACACCGTGTGATTTTAGCTAGGTCCTTCTCGTTATGTAACAACTTGACACTTTATTCCAAGCTTCATTACACCTTGATTGTGACAGCTCATCTTCTTTATGAGGGGGGTTCATGTGCAGGGTGCTGTAGCTGTAGGGCATTGACTGTATGATATCCCTAATCCCCAGTAGGACGTCCACGTAGTTTTTTACAGGAAAGAACAGTCCTTCTTTTAAATACTAAAGTATTGACCATTACAGATGACATATTGGGGCGGGGGATGGGTGTGGTCTCCAACCACAAATTTTATGTTACCCAGATCATTTATTGCTATTTTTGCCTTGCACTTCTTTCTGATGCGTCTAGAACACAACCAGAGTGTGTGACCTTTGGTAGCAGAATGATTATGAAAGACGAATGTGTAATCTTTATGCAGAACTAGCCGCATGCCTTTTTTCGATTTGATGTATTTGAAATCTGAAAAAGCAGTATCATTTAGAAAAAGTTTAAACGCCAATATCTAATTTGCAAGTGGCTCATCTCCTGGTATAAATAGGCGCAATTTTTTACTTAATACCGAGATTATCGAAAATTATAAAACAAAAGGGTTTCTCAAGAAAAAAACATTTAATGCTAACAACTATATTTCATAACAATCATAGTAACATGATAATTATAATAACAGTAAAAAAATAAATAATAAGTATTCAGTAAAAGTTCAGTATTTTTTTCTTCACTTAAATCAATAAAATACAGTACTATCAAAACGAAAAGTGTTAAAAGTTAAGTTCAACTACTGCTTGTCGCTTAAAAATAATATTAAACTTCTGCAAGTTTCTATGACAGTTCAAACGTCGGTAGCTGTCGGGGTCATGATGTGACGTCATTTACCACAATCTGCCTTGTTTACAATTTTTTTTTTGCCCTTAATAGAATAATTTTACTAATTGTATGTGCTCTAGTCAATTAAAAAGTGCATTAATAATATTTTAATAAAATCATAGTGAAACTTTAAGCACTCTTCAAATAAAAGTATTTTATTGACACATAGACTTTGACTTCACTACCGGCGTTATTGAGGACGACGCGTTTTGAGAGTGCGTTCCGTTCTACCAAAAACATGCTACATAAAACAAGAATTGTAAAATAAGTTATGTATTAGTAACTTAAACAAGTGTACCACGGCTCTTTAGTAAATTGATCCCGCTCATTTGGATCCCGTGAATGTTTTTATGAGCCAATACAAGGCATTTTTTAATAAATAAAAATAATTTTGTATTTCATGCATATTTCCTATTCACAAAAATATTTTAATCGACATAGAAATCAATCCATATCGACAACATCAAGATAAATTGATAACAAGGGATCGCATGGGTATCTAATTTATTACAGACTCAAAATTATTAAACATTCACGCAAGAATCGTGAAAAGCGAAAATCTGGATTTGCGCGAACGATCACTTCGGTTAGGAGGTGTGGTCAGGCTGCCACTTCTTTATGCAGGTTTCGTTTTATGGGTTTTTTTACAGCTTAACAGTCTTGTATATTCTCCTTCGCAATAATGAAACGCTGGTTTTGGATGGTTATGGACACCAGCGACTTTTACAATGTAGCCGCATGTGTGTAGTGTAACCCTAGCCTTGCAGGCTTTACTGCGTTGTGACGTACATTTCCAGTGGACATTGTACGTTGTCATTTTTTCACGGCTGTAGGTGTAGCCGTCATACAGTACCAAAGGTTTTCCTTTTTTTGATGTTATGTACTCGTATTTGTAATCTGGAAATAACAGTACGTACTTTAGAAATAAGGTGAAGCGTATCGACTACACAGCAAAATCACAATCGTAACATTGTTTTGGGACACCGGCTAAATATATCATGGGGCCCAGTGCAGTGGTAAATAAAAAAGAAATATTATGAATGCTGACCTATGCCAATAATGAAATATAATTTTAAAAGTAACTCTTAAATTATTCGTTTACTATTTTCTCTTCTTATAATACGCGTAAGAACTTGTATATTATTTATAGACAGTACAAGCGTGATACTAATAGTACTACAAGCCAAAATGAGTGTTTGAAAATATTGACCCAAATAATACAAATTTATTCGAAATAAATCAAGTTTTTAGGAAGTAACCACAGAACACGGAATCGCGGTACGAGCATGGTCGGCAGTGCAAAGGAAATTCGTGACAACAAAAGTGCGTTGAGAGCACACATTGTGTCACGGTCCGCATTCAACGCCGCAGCAGTAATAAATAATAAAGTGGTAAAAAGGTAATTTATTGGTTATAGGAGTTAAAAAAGAGAACAAGAGTTTCACAATAGATACGAATTGGTACAGGCTAGTATACAATATAATAATCTCACGGGCAAAATATAGAAATACAATACAATCAAAACTAAGCTAATATTAATATTAATTACAAGCTTGATTATTATTGTACTAGAACAATGTTACTCGAGCTAATTATTTTAATATTGAATGTACACATTATATGAATTCCTACGTACTGAAATAGATGATTTATTCTAACATATCTATTTGATCATTGTATCGTAGTCCATGAGATAGAGCTCTGGCCACACTGAGGCTACAAACACGTGTGCGTTGCGGGACACGCACACGACTCTGCGGTGACTGTTTTATTGATTAAAAAAGCCACGTGATTGTTCAAGCAGTTAGATCACCTACGTACAAGTTAGTTGACACAATCGCCGCCAGGAATCACGCCCCACGTGGGAGGTTCACTGAACTTGGGTAGATCTTCATAGTCCTTAACTAGACACTATTTTTTGATACCCTAATATATTTTCCTTGACTACAGACATATTGTGGCGGTGGATGATTGTGTTCCTTTTTATAGGTAATTACACTATTGTCAACACCCAAAGTAAGTTTTCCCTTGCACTTCTTACCGCTTCTTGAAGCTTTTCAATGAGTCGTGCTTTTGTAGGATTTGAAACGAAAGTACGTGAAGTCCTCGAGAAGAATTAACTGCTTGCCTTGTTGTGACAAAATGTACTTGATATTATCTGAAACTAAACACAAACAGTTAGGCATAAACTTAGGTAAGGGCTGTCTGTTTTAAGGTATTCAAGAATAAGTTTGTCCTTTTTTACAAATTGTTACTAATGTTTATAACCTGTTCCGTCTGAACAAGTCAGTATTATAACAAGGTGGAAAAGGACTCGGGAGTTAATAAATTCAATAAATAAAATGGTGGAAATTATTTAATTCTTTTTTTATAATACTGGCAGTTATCTTAACATATTTCATTTGCACATTGTAAAGGTTACAGAAGCAAAGACTGGCCCTCTTTTGAATTCAACAAAATGTTATGTCAACTTCATCATCATCATAATTACAAATGAAAATAATTATGTATATTATTTAGATTAAGACTAAAATAGGCCTAGTATTAATAGTACACGCGCAGATTAAACATAACGTAAGCTCAAACTATAAACAAAATTACATTACAAAATTAGCTTTAGATTTAAACAGTGATATCGTAAGTATGCAGTAACTAGCATATTTTTTTGTTTACCCTTAACTCTTAAGGTGAAAGGTCCACGGTAGCCCACGAAATTCATATTTTCTTTCGTTTTCATGAAACAGTCATTCAATACAGTTACATGAACTTGGGTTGTATTGATGATTTTTTTTTTTTTTTTTAATAATAATAATATATTTATTTGCGTAAAAAATGGTATAAAAAGGTCTTACAGTATAAAATAGGACAGACATGTTTTGCCAAGATTAAACATAGCATGCAAATATTTGTAATCACAATTTCCTTAACAAAATCAATATCATATTACAACAACGCTATTTTCGTTCCAGGAATTGTTTTAGACTATAGAAGTTATTGTTAATTAACCATTCATTCAATTTATTCTTAAAAGTATATACTTTTAAGAATAAATTGAATTATACACCACTTACAATTATATATTATTGAGTGCTACACTTGAGATATCTCAAGTGTAGCATTTTCAGATCACTAGGTAATTTGTTGTAAATTCGAACACACATAGTTAAGCAGCTTTTATTGTACTTAGCAAGCCTGGGAGCACTGTTAAGGACGAGTCTGTGAGGATCTCGTCGGCTTCGAGGATTTACATCGTTTGCTACTTTAAATAATTCCTTATGTTTCCATACAAACATGCATATTTCATTAATATATAGACAAGGTAGCAGTAACAAGCCAAGTTTCTTAAATACTGGCTGACATGATTCCTCAGGATGAAGTCCATATAGAGCCCTAATGCATTTTTTTTGAGCAAAAAATGTTCTATTTTGGTCGGTACTGTTACCCCATATTATAAGTCCATAACGTAAAATGGATTCCACATACGCACGGTAAGCTAATATAGCTGTTTTTAGATTAGTACTTTTTTTTACTTGTCTAAGAGCATACACAAACTTATTTATCTTGCTTGAAACATTGTCTACATGCACTTTCCAATGTAGATCTTCATCAATAGTAACTCCTAGGAACTTGGTATGTGTTACTGGTTTAATTTTGGGTATATTTAATTTAAGGTTAAATTTATGATTATTCGATTTGTTAAATTGTATATAAACGGATTTGTCAAGGTTTATTTTCAAGTTATGTAAATGAAGCCAGTTAATTAAAATGTCAATTGTATTGTTAATGTCAGTTTCATGGTCGTAAATTGTATTTGTTTTTTTATTAGATGTCACAATAATCGAGATGTCATCAGCAAACAATATGCACTTATGTTTCGTTATTTTAATGATGTCATTTATATATATCAAGAATAAGATCGGCCCTAGTATGCTTCCCTGTGGGACACCAAACTTATTATATCTATAGTTTGATGAGAGCAGCGTTAATTCTTTATCTTCGTTAATGTTTGTTATGGTAACGCATTGTTGCCTGTTATCAAGGTATGATTTTATCCACTGTAAGGGTGGCCCTCTAATCCCGATTGCTTCTAGCTTTTGCAGTAGTAGATCGTGTGAAACTAGGTCGAAGGCTTTCGATAAATCAAAGAATAATCCTGTGGTTATATTGTTGTCATTGATGTTAGTTAATATAATATTTATGAGGGCATAGATTGCTAATGTTGTAGACTTCCCTTTTTGAAAGCCATGCTGTTCTTTTTTTATAATATTAAACTTTGTACAGTAATTTGTAATTCTTTTGTACATACATTTTTCGTATATTTTAGATAAGATGGGTATTAGGGTGATAGGGCGGTAATTGTTTAGGTCATGTCTGTCTCCTTTTTTGTAAAGTGGTCTAACAACGGAAAGCTTTAAAGCTTCTGGAAAAATTCCCTCATAGAATGACAAATTGATCAAGTATGTTAGTACTTCAACGATTTCGTCGACACAGATTTTAATAATTTTTGTGTTAATTTCGTCGTACCCTTCAGAATTTGTGTTATTTAAAAGCAGTATTTCCTTCTTAACTTCAGTTATCGACTTTGGTGTGAGGAACATTGAACTAACAGTTGCATTATTGCTAGAGTTACCTGTGACGTTTGTTGGCATTGATTTGTTTGTTGAATCGATATAATGGTTATTAAAGGCAGACGCTATTTCTACTGGATCGGTAATAAGTGTGTTTTTATATTTGGTACTGTCTATATTATGTCTGGAGTTTGCACTATTTAGCTCGTCTTTTATAACATTCCACGTAGCTTTGCATTTGTTATCGTTTTTAGCTATGTATTTGATATTTGCGTTTTTCTTGGATTTAAATATGCATTTTCTAAGGAGATTAGTATATTTAAGGTATCTAGTCTTATTAGTCGCCGTTTTGTTTTTATAAAATTGATGGCGCAGTAACCTTTATGTTTTACAACTTGTTTTTAAGCCCTTGCTTATCCAACTTTGTTTCTTTTTGTTATTTAAATTTACTTTTACTTTTAATTTAGGGAAACAAAGATTATAAAGTAGGCAAAATGTTTCATGAAAATGATTAAATGCTGCGTTTGCGTTGTTAGCCGTGTGTATTTCAGACCAAGAAAGATTTCTTAGGCATTCCTTAAATTTGTGGATATGATCTGAACTGAAATCTCTTTTGTATTTATAATAAATATTGCTTGATTTTGAGTTTTGTGTTTTATGGGAATAGTTAACATTTGTGCTGTCTCGTGGTCAGACAAGTGAAGCGGCATAACTGCAGCAGTAGCGTCGTGAATGTTAATCAGAATGTGATCTATACATGATGACTTACGTGTTGGTACATCAATGTGAAATTTCAGATTATAGTTGTATGCTAGATCCTGTAATTGAGTAGTAATATTGCCTTTTTTAAGGGTGTTAATATTCAAATCACCCGCTAAAACTAATTTCAATCTAGATTAATATTGTTGAAGCAAATTATGCATGAGGCTATTTAATTTGATTAAGAATTGGTTCGGGTCTGATTGAGGTGTTCTGTAGACACAAATTATAATTAATTTATGATGTGTAAGTTCAATTCCGCAAACTTCGAAAGTGTTTTGCGTGGCGTAGCTTTTAATAAATGGCAAGTCTTTGAATAACAGGTTTTTTTTAGCAAAAATACAGGTACCACCTCGTTGTTTTTCTCTGCAGTAGCTAGAAGCCATCTCATAACCGTGAATTTTAATGTAGCGTTTTCCAATTCTTGTTGTAGGCCTGTAATTTTCTGTTGTAGCAACACAATTTTGATGCTTTTGTTATCACTTGCATTAGTTTTGCTAGTAAGTGGAGTGGAAGGTGTAGAGAAAGTCTGTGGTTGGGAGTGTTTTCTTCCTTTCATGATATCTGCGTTGTTTTCAATGGAGGGAGAATGGCAAAGTGCTTTTAACATTTTTATTTCCGTAGTTAGCTTATGTAATTGTTGACGAAGATCGTTATTTTCTAATATTGTATTTTCTAGCTCATTCTCGGTGCTATCGAGCTTATTTGTAAGTTCTTTTATTGTGTCTTTCATTTCTAAAATTGTCAAAGTTTCAGTTATTGTCCCGTCTACGCTTTAAGATAGTTTATTAGGAGTGTTGAACGATTCCGTCGATGTTTCCAATTCGGACAGAATATGGGAGTCTAGTACTTCGGACATATTAAGAGTTGTTGGTTGTACAGCTTCAGATTGTTGGTTTTTCTCAGCAGATTTGCGTATCGGTTTCGGGGAAGAGCGGCTTGCTTGAGGTTTTTTCCTTGATGTGATGTTAGATACGTAGCTTGTGTTAGAGACTGTTTTATTTTTGATACATGTCGTACATCTCCATTTTTTTCTAGACTCTAGGTCCATAAGTCGGTAGGTTTGTTCCGGATATCCAATGCAATCTAATTCATAGCGGTTGTTACATGTTGAACATAATGCTGTTTTTTTAATATCAACAGATTTCTTGTATGTAAGAAGAAGAGAAGAGTATGATCTAGGTGACCCGATGTAATTCTGTCATTAGTATCGACTTCCATTTTCGCCTTACAACCCTTTGCGGTCCGAGCTGTACATAGCCAGAAAAAAGAATTTTTTCTTTTATAAATTTTACTGAAGCAGTATGTGTAGTCTTTATGCAGGATTAATTTCTTGCCTCTGTTAGAATCTATGTACTCGATATCTGAAATAAATGTAATCCTCAATCAATAAAAGTTTCAGAGGTTGTAAATGTACCGACTGTATGATATCCCTAAACCAATAGGACATCTGTGTGAGACTGCACAAACAGACTCACGATGTCCGCGATTACGCGGAGCCCTAATCAAAATAATATTTGTCCAATCGACAAAGGGAAAACACCTATTAGATACACTTACCATCACGTTGGCACTGGTGATGTGACGTAGTCCCTGGTCACGTCGTATCTGGGTGGGGTGTAAGTGTAAATGTGCTTGTGTTGTGTATGTAAAGTCATGTAGATTCGACGGTAACCAAAGGACGCCCCACAGCGCGTACCGTCGACTCCCTGGTCAAACCTTCTGATCACACACGTGGCACTTTTCATCAATGTCCAACTGAATTTTATCCCGGTTTGCTAACCCAATCGGGGATGTACAATAGTCCAGCACTGAATTTAGGAAGTTACCGGCGTCCAAATGACAAAGGCCGGCTACATAACCAACAAATTACTCGCGGTCACGACCCAAAGTGGCGAGATCTCTCAATTTTCACTCAATTATCAACAAAATATCAAACACCGATCAAGATGTCGGATTAACATTAACTCAAAGTTTCAATCAATAATTACACGAAAACAGCGTGCATCAAAAAAACAAGGCAGCGGAACCAAAATTTCTTCCCAATCAAAATTGCACTGACAAGCAAACGTCATCGCACTGACAACTGAAACGTCATCTGTCAAACGTCAAAAAGGTGCGTTCAGAAACTTGGTGGATGAAACAACATCCATGCAAATTTCCACAGGAAAGAACAGTCCTTCTTCTTCAAATACTGATGTACTGACCATTACAGATGACATATTTGGGCGGGGGATGAGTGTGGTCTCCGTCCACATATTTAATGTCACCCAGATCATCTATTACTATTTTCGCTTTGCAGTTTTTGCTGATACGTCCAGAACACATCCAGACAGTGTGACGTTTGGTAGCAGAATAATTATTGAAGCAGTCATCATCTGCCTAGCCTTTTCCCAACTTTGTTGGGGTCGGTTTCCAGTTTACCAGATGTAGCTCAATACCAGAATTATATATTATTATATATATATATTGAAGCAGTATGTGTAATATTTATGAAGATCTAGCGATCTAGCGCTTTTCGAGTTGATGTATTTGAAAGCTGAAAGAAATAGTCATTTAAAAAAGTTTAAAACGCCATTTTCAATATTGCAAGTGGTATAAACAGGTTCTTTTTTATTTGGTGAACACAAGGTATATCAACAAAAGGGCTTGTCAAAAAAAAAAAAAATATTTTACGAGTGACCCATCCACTACTGTTACAGTATTACTGTTCTGTACTGTAGCAGGCTCAAGCGAATCCAGGATGTTGATGAAAAAACAAATTGGCCAATGAAAAACAAAATGTTTTAAATTTGTAATTCTCTATAATTACCTAAATAAAATCAATCATCGAACCAGTCTACGAAACAATACACATCTCTAATAATATTTATTATTAGAGATGCGTCTTGTTGTCTTTTATTACTACCACACTAACATTCTATGTTTTTTTGGTAGTGATTATAATTATTATTTATTTATTTCAGCGAATCTCCATATAGTTTACATTATTATAAATCACAAAACATAAAAACATAGAATGTTAGTGTGTTAGTAACACAAAGATGTACCTAAAACTATGTCAGTATTTTTAGGGACATCAGGGGAAACGGGCAGCAGTCGCATTTAGAATACTGTTGCTGCTGCTTCGTAGACGGTGCAGCAAGGAGTTTGCTTTCTTGCGCGTGATGATTTGAAAACCATCCGTACGCGCTTTAGCAAACATACCAGACGCGCTGCAGCGCCACAGCAGCCCCAACAGCAACCTAATAGTAGATTGTATCATAAGGGAGCAAAATAATATTTTTACGGCGAGGGCGCTTTTTTGAATCCAGAGCGAAGTGAGGGATTCTAGAATAGAATCCCGAGCGTAACGAGGGATTCTTTAATAGAATCCTGAACGTAGCGAGGGATTCAAAGTACGTCGCCCGAGCCAAAAATATATTTTGCGCCCGAGTGATACACTCTACTTTTCATCACCCACTATGAGAAAATAAAAAGGTGCCTCATAATTTTAATCGACTTCAAAAAGGAGGAGGTAATTGGACTGTTTTTTTTTTATGTATTTACACCGATTACGCTGATATTTATGAGCCGATTGACGTGATTATTCTTTAGTTTGATGCGGAATAGTTGCCATTTGGTCCTATAAAAATGTAACATAGTTTGGCCCAGTCGTGTGGTCTAATTTCAACATGTAAAATAAATGCATATCTAATATTTGGATAGGATATTACAACTAAAAATGGAAAAATAAAAAAACTTTTTTGCAAAAAATAAAACCGACTGCACAAAACACAATAACGTTAAAAATAACTTTAGCTTCAGAAGTCGGTGACAAAAAAAACTAAATGAATCAAACAAAGGTCACCGACTTTTGAAGATCTAAAGTTATTTTTCACTTTATTGTGTTTTTTATTCACTGTCACTTGAAGAACTCATTTTTCAAAACAAAACCATGAATTTCAAACAATACATGAAAATTGACGAAAACCCGGTCTGTAGTTCGCGCGTTTTTAATAAACTTTTTTGCAATATATAAAACCGACTTCACAAAATACAAAACACAAAAACGTTAAAAATAACTTTAGCTTCAGAAGTCGGTGACAAAAAAAAACTAAATGAATCAAACAAAGGTGACCGACTTCTGAAGATCTAATAGTAGATTATGCACCGAGGGGCTAAAGTTGTGTCTTATGTCACGGGCGTCATATTGAATCTCGAGCGCAATGAAGGATTCGGGATTTAACTGCCGAGCGCAGCGAGGGAGTTAAGAGTTTAACTCACGAGCGAAGCGAGGGAGTTAATACAAGTATCCTGAATGCAGCGAGGGATTCAAGCTAGCCCAAGGCAAAGACACCTTTAGCCCAGAGGAGGATACTCTACTTTTTACACCTACTGTGAGAAAATAATAGCCATAGTACGAAAAACGAAGTATTTATTAAATAGACAAACAGAATAACATATTTGTTGATAAATTTAAAGTTTAAATGCCAAAAGTTCGCACCTTTATTGTGTCTACCAATAAGTAGCCAAGACACGATCAATTCGATTTAAAAAAAAAGTCTTCTACGGTTTTTTCGTGTGTGTCTATTGATATCACTCTCATTGAAGTGGCGTTTGTGTAAACTAAGCTTTATACAGGGCTGGTAGAATGGTTTTGGATGATTAGCTGTATGCATTTTGAATTTAGAACGTCATTGGAGACGCTCGTGAAAGAGTATTTTTGATAAAATGTGATAAATCCACTGTGGTTTTATTATTTATTTATTTATTCACAAAATCCACAGCAATCTTAGCGCAGTTTACTTAAAATAAATTAACTAATGTTACAGCCAATTGCTATTACGGTATTACGGCGCGGTACGGTATTTGTTATTATTAATGCCAGTTTTAATGTTATTCCATTCCTTTTAAAAAATGGTTCGTAGTTATCTAATTATTCTTACAATATTATGTCTTCGAAAACATGGCAACGATATGAAGAAGCAGTCGTTATGATTTTGTAGGAAATCGAGAATATCATCCACACGTAGTAGGGGTATCGAGAATAGCTTTCCTCTTTCTGGCACCAAAGGGTGTTTGTTAGTACTATACTGCCAATTTAGCTGAGCATGTGAGATTCGAAATTCAAATCACATTATTGACCAGCGGGTCATAATGAAATCCAGTACAACATTATTGACCGGCTGTGCCCCCGGCTACTAATGACTCACTTTAGGTTAAGGTTGCTTGACATATAATTTGACATTTTCGAGCAGGTGGTGTGAAAAGTTATTTTTCACTTTATTGTGTTTTTTATTCACTGTCACTTGAAGAACTAATTTTTCAAAACAAAACCATGAATTTCTAACAATTCATGAAAATTGACGAAAACGCGGTCTGTAGTTCGCACCTTTTTCTTTTCTAATCAGCCAGCGCGGCGGCGCGGCGGCGGGCGCGACTATGGGCCGCGACTATGGGCCGCGTCGTACCAGCCAGTCTTTATTCAAACAATATTTGCGTTCGATTTCTTTCGGCGCTGAACACTAAGATGTTCCAAATTCAAAAAGTGCGCCGCAAAGATAATTGCGGCGCACTTATAAAGAGGAATAAAAACTCATTACTGCCCGCTAAAAGTTTATTATAGAAAACACCACCTTTGGGTGCACTTAAAGGCGAACCAAGTCGTCCTTTTCGAATAGGTGGGATGAAAATACGTTTATCTACACCCATGCTATAAATCCTCTATAAAAGTATCTGAAACAGTTAGCTTATGGCCAACATTAAAACAGCCAGTGTCATAATAACCATTATAACATCCAAACGGGTGTTATAATGTTGTACTGAATTTCATTATGCAACTCGTTTTAAAAAAAGAACATTGTCTAGCACGTGCGATTCACTACCACAGCGCCGTAATAAAAAAAATATATATAGGTTAATTCGAATTCACGACGTATCCCGCCATTTTTGTTTGATATTAGTATTGCATTATGTACCTACTTGGTTGTTTACAAAAATTAGTGATACAAGCTTTGTGCATTTTAATAATTGTACTTACAATCAAAATGTAAATAATTATATTATTAGATACCTATACATGGTTTGTTTTTCCCGTGTGTTTTTCCCGCCTGTTTTTCTCCATAGAGATCTACGCTAGGGAATGGGCAACTACAGTGCTTTCACAGTTTTTATGTCTTGTGACTAGGACTGTAGCTACATTTAATTTTCATCTTTGTTTTGACAATTCAAAAGTGCCTGTAACTGGCTTACTTGAAATAAATGCTTTGATTTTGTTTTTGTATTATATACCCAGCTATTAAACTTTCCATAAATTTACATAGACTTCTTACAACACTACAACACCCTATGGTTTCAGAACGTTTTATATGGAGGATTCATATCATGGATGTAGATAAAGTCTTGTATGCAACTGTACATAATTAGGTATTAAAACACTCATGTGATACTATTATCACACTCGGCTTCGCTTCGTGTGATAAACCCACATTCGTGTTTTAATACCCCTCATTATACAACAGTTGCATAAATAACTATTATTATACTGTGTTTGTAGGGCTGTATAAGTTACCCACAGGCCACACGAGTAAAACGACTGGTTGTCCGCCTTAAAAAGTGTTATCTACACCTCGTTGCTGCAGCGTGCGAACCTGCGAGCGAGCATATTGCTTTTCACCGTAATGCAGGGTCAGGCTACCGCTATTTATAAGTAGGGATCATTTTAGGGTTTTTCGGATGGTTGTGGTCATTAGAAACTATTACAATGTCGCCGCTACTGTGCAGTATGCGGAGTCTAGCCTTACAGCTTGTACGGCGTTGTGAGGCACACGCCCACTGGACATTATCCTTTGTCGTGCGGTGACGGTTGTAGGTGTAGCCGTCATACACTACTACGGTACGGTTTTGTCTTCTTATTGTTGTGTATTTGAATTTGTAATCTGAAAAAAAAGTAGGTTCGTTTGGTTGGTGAAGCGCTTCCACAATTAAGCTTAAGCATGTCATTGTATAATATCAGTAGCTTTTTCCTTACTATGGTGAAGAAAATATAAACGTATTAGATTGAGGTAAGCTACCGGAAGTGTAGTTTCAATCCTGTTGATATATTTGATTGCCATTTGTATATACCCTCATTTAGTTACAACCTTGGTCTTGTAAGAAAACGTGGATTTAAATTTGAAGGCCTGATCGGTTTCCATCTGGTTTTATGGACGGAGCTTTCCTCTTTTTGCTATTATAGTATTTTGCTATACTTACGCTTCATATACACCATTCATAATACTATTTATCATGCTTTTTATTTGTTTATATATCTACACTCAGCAAATCGGTTTAAATACGATTCTTTAACTTGGAAATAGCTGAAATAAAATATTATTATAATTTTCATGTTGTGATATTTACGTCAAGCGTCAAATTGTCAAACTGTCAGTTAGTTTTTTAAATCTCTTTCTGCTCAGTCTATGGTCTAGCTCTATGATTTCTCTTTTTGGTTTGTATAATTTAAATTATTTTTATCAATATGTGTTTGTGGTATATCTGATGTTTATTTTATAAGTGGGTAGTTATGTTTTGTTAGTTGGTTGCTAGCCATTACACGAGTTCATGTGATTTGCGTAGTTTCTTTGTTATAATCCCTGAAATACAGAACATTTGGCGACGATTCGTAATTCACGTGTGTTAATAAGGACCTGTTCATAATTATTAGTGTTTTTCAATGACAAGTGAACACGCCAAATCAAATATGATGGTATTCGGTGGTAACCTCTCATTTGATCACCGGACGCAAGAGTGGAGCATTTTTAGGAGTCGTTTTATTCAGTACTGTACGGCGAACGACATTGGAGACGACACCGATAAGTCTGGAATGAGAAGACGAGCTCTTTTGCTCACTGCGTTGGTGGAAGATACCTACCGCGTCGCAAGAGATTTGGTTTTTCCCGAAGATCTGGACAGCGTCGAGTTCAAGGCCCTTTTAGAAAAGTTGAACGTGCATTTTCAATCGAAGAAAAGTACTTTCGCCGAACGTTACAGCTTTTACAAGGCCGAACAGCGTCCAGGTGAAGATCTAGCCGAATGGGCGTCGCGAGTACGTAACTTGGCACAATACTGCGGCTTTAAGGTGGAGTTAGAAACCGCTCTGCGTGACAAGTTCGTTTTGGGATTGGAAAATACTAAAGAAAAGGAGAAGCTGTTTGCGGAAAGCATCGAGACCCTGACATTCAACAAAGCGTTGGAGTTGGCGCAGAGCGTGCGCTGTGCACGCGCCGCGCTGCAGACCGCGCGAGCTGGCAACGCCGCGCCTGGTAGCGTGGCTAGTGCAGGCGCCGCGGCAGCGGCGACTCAGGCACAACCTGTGTTTGCGTTACAGCGGCCCAGCAGCAGCTCATCTTCTAGTAATACGTCGCGAGTGTCAAAGTGCTGTGAAGTGTGCGGTTATAAAAACCATCAAAAAGAAAAGTGTCGATTCGTAGATTATGTCTGCCAAAAGTGTAACAAAAAAGGTCACCTAAAACGAGTGTGCAAGGCTAAGATAAGTGATAGCAATTTTCTGGGCACGGATGACGATGATGAAGGTATTTACAATTTATTTAACTTAAAAAACACATCTAAAGATGAACCGATATCACGAAGGGTCAAGTTAGATAACCAAGAAATTATTTGTGAAATTGATTGCGGCAGTGCTGTCTCCGTGTTACCGGCTGTTATCTATCAACAGCTGTTCGAAGGGTACAACTTGCAGCCGTGTCACGAGGTTTTTAACTTCTACACAGGGTTAAAAATTACACCCATGGGTTGTTTGTCACTGCCAGTAACTTTCGAAGGCCAGTCGAAACAATTAATTTTCTTCGTTATTAAAACGGATAAAAAACGGTTGCCCCTTTTAGGTCGCGATTTTATGAGGTCATTCAACTTGCATTTATGTAGTGTGAACAATGTATCGGTAAACGAAAACGTAGGTGATTTTTTAAAGGAAAAATACGCTAAGTTATTTTCTGACGAGTTAGGCAAGTTTAACAAATATAAAGTAAGTTTGAAAATAAAACCCGACGCGCACTTGAAGTTTTTCAAGGCTCGGCCCGTGCCTTTGGCTTTGAAACCTAAAATTGAGCAGGAACTGGATAGGTTGCTGGAGGCAGGTATTTTAGAAAAAGTTGATCACTCTGACGTAGCTACTCCTATTGTTCCAGTGCTACGGCCCGACGGCAACGTTCGAATTTGCGGGGATTTTTCTGTAACTTTAAATAAAGTTCTATACTTAGACAATTATACACTTCCTCGTATCGAAGACTTGTTTGCCAAGCTGCATGGTGGGGTAGAATTTAGCAAGCTAGATTTGAAATTAGCTTATCTACAATTGGAGCTTGATGACTCGAAGAAATGGTGTTGCATAAATACTCATAGAGGCTTATATAGGTATACACGTTTAGTACTGGGTTTGGCTAACGCGCCCTTTATTTTTCAACGAACTATGGAACAGTTATTAGGTGACATAGATGGAGTGTGCATATATTTAGATGATATTTTAATCACTGCCCCTAACAGGGCTTTGCATTTAGAAAGATTAGAACTTGTGATGAAAAGACTTCAAGACGCGGGTTTGAGAGTAAAACGTGATAAATGCGAATTATTTAAAAGTTCAGTTGAGTACCTAGGTTATGTGATAGACAAAGACGGGTTACATAAATCTAACGGTAAAATCGATGCTATTGTAAATTGCAAGCCCCCAAAAAACGTCAGTGAATTGAAGTCTTTCCTAGGGATGGTAAATTATTATCGGTGTTTTGTTCCAAACACGTCTTCGGTACTGTGTTCTCTTAATAATTTATTAAAGAAAGGTATAAAATGGGATTGGGGCAAAGATCAGTCTCATGCTTTTGAGAGAATTAAAAAAGAGCTGTCGTCAGATCGCGTGCTAGCACACTACCACCCGGAGTACCCCACTATCGTGACGTGTGACGCGGGGCCCGAGGGTCTGGGCGCGGTGCTGGCGCAGCAACAGCCGGACGGCTCCGAGAGGGTGCTGGCATACGCATCTCGTTCTCTATCGAAGGCCGAGATTAATTATGCGCAAATTCAAAAGGAAGCTACTTCTATTGTTTTCGCAGTCAAAAAGTTTAATCACTATTTATACGGCCGTACAGTACCTTTTGTTTTGCGTACTGACCATAAACCGCTTTTGTCAATTTTTGGAAAGGAAAAAGGCGTGCCTATTTTAGCAGCTAATAGATTGCAAAGGTATGCGTTATTTTTATCAGCATATAATTTTAAAATTGAATTCGTAAAGAGTGATGATAACGTAGCAGATTTTTTATCGCGGTCCGTGATTTCTCAGTCAAATGCGATCGAAGACACTGAATACTCACGGTATATCAATTTTATTGGTGAGTCCGTTTTGTTGCCTATAACTATGGACGATATCCGTAAGGAAACCACCCGTGATGCGCTGTTACAAAAGGTAATAGGTTTTGTAAGGAACGGTTGGCCATCAAAAGAAATGAACCCTGAGTTACGACCATTTTTCTTGTGTCGCTTAGACCTGGCGGTTGAAAACGGTTGTGTATTACGTGGCCACAAAATTGTTATTCCACCATGCTTCCGAGAAAGACTTTTAGACGAGTTACATAACTCACATTTTGGCGTTGTAAAAACTAAGACTGAAGCCAGGATGCGTATGTGGTGGCCAAACATCGACAAACATATTGAGGAAAAAATAGGTTCGTGCAGCGTATGTAATTCGCTCCGCAGTAATCCGCCGAAAATGCCGCTAGTTTCGTGGCCATACCCTGACGGCGCATGGGAACGTGTACATTTAGATATGTTTATGTTGGGAGGTAGTCAGTTTTTAATTGCGGTGGACGCTCATTCTAAGTGGGTAGAATGTTTTGCAATGCAAAAGACTGATAGTGAAACCATCATTAGTAAATTGTGCGAGATGTTCAGCAGATTTGGGTTGGTGCGTACATTGGTTACTGATAATGCGTCCAATTTTTGTTCAAATGAATTCGAGACGTTTTGCCGCCTCAACGGAATTCAACATTTGACGGGGGCACCATATCATGCGATGTCAAATGGTCAGGCCGAGAATAGTGTTAAAACGGTAAAAAATGGGTTAAAAGCGATATTGAACAATAACGTTAATCCGAAGGTTTGTTTAAAAGTGCTAAATAAATTTTTGTTTGATTATAGAAATTCAATTCATTTGACTACTGGATTTTCTCCAGCTCAACTGATGTTTGGACGGCCGTTACGGTGCCGGCTCGATTTATTAAACTCTTCACAAGCTTTACCATCGTCCTCGTCATCCGCAGCCAAAGTCAATGTAATCAAAGCGCAAAATAACCAATGTAAACAGTTTGGAGGTAAAAGGAATGTGTGTATTTCAGTAGGCGACAAGGTTCTACTTAAACACTATTATAATAATGGTAGTAAACATATTTGGAAGCAGGGTTTAGTAAACAAATGTTTAGGTTCGCGAATGTTTTTAGTTTATATTCCACACGAAAATTCTTATGTAAAAAAGCATATTGATCAGCTTTTGGCGTACAAAGGAAACTCATCGTTTGACCAGGATGACGACGTCAGTGTGTTCGGTGATTGTGTGACCGAAATAACGGGTCAGCCTAACGAGCCCCCGGCTAGTTTAGCTTCTGACCCAGTTCCGTCAGCACCGGAGCAAGTTCCTGTTTCCCCCACGTCTCCTGCGCGAGATGATAGGGAGGAGGATATTGGAGCTAACTCAGATGATGAGTTTCTAGACGCAGGCTCTCCTACTGTGCAAAGTGATGTCCATTCTAATCACAGTAATGAAAATGCACAACCGGAACCTCAAGTTGTCCGCCGGTATCCGGTCAGGTCAACTAGGAATCAATTGCGTTATAAGTTTTAGTAAGAAGTAATTAGTTTATTAAGTTTTAAAATGTGTTTAGTTAATAGTGGTGGAGGGATGTGGTATATCTGATGTTTATTTTATAAGTGGGTAGTTATGTTTTGTTAGTTGGTTGCTAGCCATTACACGAGTTCATGTGATTTGCGTAGTTTCTTTGTTATAATCCCTGAAATACAGAACAGTGTTTAGCCATTATATTTTGTAGATTATTATGATTGTTTACTAAATAACTTAATATTAAATTAAATTATAAAATTCTTTACGCACTCATGTATATGTCCTGGCCGACTACACTTGTCAGTTGAGATGATGGCCACACTAAGAAAACTAAGATTTGAAAGAAGAAGACTACTTTGGGAGAAACGAGCTGACGGACGGCTGAAAAGACTACTCTGGAATCTGATTTGAGGGGTATCAGAGAGCAGCTTGGTTTTGGCGGTGAGATTCTTAAACTGTCCAGGGGATCCAACGAAAGTTTCTCCTGGGACTTCTACTCCCACGTACCCCACTCCCACTACGTGCCTGTCCATCTACTGGTCTCGCAGGGCTGTCCTACGTCTGGCCCTGAGTTCTGCACTGTCTTGCTGCTGAGCTGTCCTAGTGAACTCTGAGATCTGCGCTGCCGCCGTTTCTACTGCTTCAGAGCACAACTTCAAGGTTACTCCGGTATCGACCTGCTACCCTGACGCCTGTTCCCGTTCTTACAGTGTGGTAAACTCATTATTGTCCATCTAAGTGCATAAACTTTAAAACTGAGTGCGTGCTAGGTAGTTTTTTATAACTAGCTGTATTTTTTATCTTTCCTAAATTAAAATTGTATTTGAACAAGTCTGCTTATCCTTTTATTTTAATAGGATCAAGTAGATTTGTTACACTATCTGTATCTGATTACATATAAATGTACTTTTCTTTGTACTTTTCTTACCCAGTTACTTAAACTAAAGTTAATACTTGAACGGGACTATGAAAGGGGTGATAATGTAAAAGAAACAAAAACGTCACGCATCATTTTTTAATAATTCTATATTTCTTAATTCAGCCGTTGGCCGCGTTAGTCATAACAAAGCATTAATATTTTCATTATAATTCACAATTGATAATAAATACAGTTTTCTTATATAATTTATTTTACTCTACGTATTATAAAGCTAGACTACGTAGGCAACGCAGAAGCACAATACCAAACCCTTTTCGAGCACATAGTACCTAGAAACATACAATATGTAGCATGTATGTTCCCAAAAAATATAATTTATTATACTCCATTAGTGTAGTGGTGCGAGGGGACGGTGACACGCCGGGTTCAAACGGAAAGAGTTGACGATGTCGCGTCTAGCAGCGGCCGCTAGAGCGTCTCCATGCTACTTGTAAGTAACTTTACATATTATAGATTCTTATTATTTATTGTAGATTCTTATTATTATTTTAGCGTTACATCGTCGCCTAAGTTGATAAAATTTTATTCATAATTGAATTATAACACGAAGTATTCAAGACGAAAGTCTATGACCAGTGTGTGTTGCCAGTACATACGGAACCGAAACGTGGTTGCTTACAATGGGCCTCATCAGAAGGCCTAAAGTCACCCAAAGGGCAATGGAGAGGGCTATGCTCGGAGTTTCCTTGCGCGATCGAATCCGCAAGAAAACCAAGGTTACCGACGTAGCCCGAAGAATTGCCAAACTTAAGTGGGTTGGAGTGTACATAACGGGGCACTGAGGAAAAAACACTTAGAAAAATTTTGATGAATTTTTCAAACATAATAATACTTACTTTTTATGGTTTTATCGTATGGAGGACATCAAAAGAAACAACTTTTACCCGGGATTTTTTTTTGTGAGGTCAATGACTGCTGAGCTAGGAGGCAAAATTTAACTCTCATTGTGAAGGCGTCTGGGACTTAGAAAATTTTGAGGAAAAAGCAATGAAAAAAAAAAATCACCCAAAAATAACGCCTTGACCCCAAGGTCAAGGTCAAATTAAAAAAGACGCAGACATGGGGTATGCTCGAGATCAGTGACCTTGATGCTAAGGTCAGTGACCTTGACCCCAAGGTCAAGGTCAAATTAACAAAGACGCAGACACGGGGTACGGTCGAGGTCAGTAACCTTGACGCCAAGGTCAGTGACCTTGACCCCAGTCGCAGACACGGGGTACGCTCGGGTCAGTGACCTTGACCCCAAGGTCAAATTAACAAAGACGCAGACACGGGTACGCTCGTTGAAGCAACTTAGTCCACGAGCGAGCGAAGCGAGCTCGAGACTTGGGGCACTCCGACTTGGACAGTTTAGGTTAGAAGGGGATGGCGGGGTCCAGTGAGCGAGCAAAGCGAGCGAACAGACCCCGCCATCCCCTTCGTGGTTATTTTTTTTATGACCATTAAGCCCCGCGAAGCGGGGCTCCGACTTTGCCCTTTAAGCAACTTAGTCCAAGAGCGAGTGAAGCGAGCTCGAGACTTGGGGCACTCCGACTTGGACAGGTTAGGTTAGAAGGGGATGGCGGGGTCCAGTGAGCGAGCAAAGCGAGCGAACAGACCCCGCCATGCCCTTCGTGGTTATTTTTTTATGACCATTTAGCTGGGGCTCTCCGACTTGGACAGGTTAGGTTAAAAGGGGTGTTTTTATGAATCTGACCTTGAGGTCAAGGTCACTGACCACGAGCGTACCCCGTGTCTGCGTCTTTGTTAATTTGACCTTGGGGTCAAGGTCACTGACCTTGGCGTCAAGGTCACTGATCTCGAGCGTACCCCGTGTCTGCGTCTTTTTTAATTCGACCTTGACCTTGGGGTCAATGTCACTGACCTTGGCGTCAAGGTCATTGACATCGAGCGTACCCAGTGTCTGCGTCTTTTTTAAATTTTACCTTGACCTTGGGGTCAAGGTCATTGACCTTGGGGGTCAAGGTCATTGACCTTAAGGTCATCCCCCGGTGTTTCCCCACCCTAGTACTCCCACATCCCACCGGATCCCGAAGGCTTGATTAGGCGTTGTTTTTGGGTGAAATTTTTCTAAGTCTTTTTTTCATAGTGCCCCGTTTTGTATACCATGACCCTTAAGTGGCAGTGGGCAGGGCACATTGCTCGCAGAACGGATGGCCGATGGGGCCGAAAAGTTCTGGAGTGGCGACCGCGAACCGGAAGACGTTGCGTTGGAAGGCCTCCCACTAGGTGGACCGATGACCTGGTGAAGGCTGCGGGAATCCGCTGGATGCGAGTCGCACGTGACCGTTCAATGTGGCGACACTTGGGGGAGGCCTATGTCCAGCAGTGGACGTCTTTCGGCTGAAATGATGTGATGATGATGATGAATTATAACATTCTAAAATACACAAAAAATTATAATATTTTAAAATGCACACCATCATCAGAAATATAAAATTTTGGCGGTTCATGGTTGTGATTATGGTTTTCAGTTATTACATTTTGCTCAGAGTCTAACACTAGTTTCCCTCTACACTTCCTACTAGTAACAGACGTACAGAACCAGTAGTCAATCGCTTTCGACTCAACTTTCCGCTGGTGGTAGTAAGTGTATCCGTTGTACTGTATTAACTGTTTTCCCTTCGTTGATGTTATATACTTGATTATATCTGAAACAATTAAATGAGACACTTAATATTGTTCTTACACACACAGATACCAGCTTATTTAATAAAAATCAAAAACACTTCTTAATAATATTTCAGGTAGGTTTATGTGAAATAAAATGTTGTTAATTTCTTGTTAGGTATTTTGTATTAATGAAAAGGATTACACCCAGTTTATGACAAATACTTACTACTACAACACTACTACTCACAACAATTTGTACAAGTTATAAAAGTTTTCCTATTTCTACATAATACTATGGGACACAAGACGAGACAAATTTTAGTTTCAATCAAACATAAACATGTTTCAATCTAATTAACCAATATATTTAAGCTAAGTATTGATAAGATCATTTGAGTACAGGCGGCTGATGTTTATGGGACAATAGTCCAGTGATGATTATGTTGCTGACCGTGTCTATTACTAACTTCGCTTTGCAACTCTTACTGCGGCTGGAGGTGCAGATCCAATGGTCAATGGGCTGCGACAGAAGTGTCCGCTGAAAGAAGTAAGTGTAGCCTTGGAGGAGTATTAGATCCTTGCCCGTTCTTGACTGTATGTATCTGAAATCTAAAATAAATATCATTCAATACAATAAGACAGCGAGGAACAATGTTTTAATAGGTTTATTCAGTTTTGAAAGCCTGATCAGAAAAATAATATTCTGGACAATTGCAAACGAAAAATATACAAATAAATTGGTTACAAAAAGAAAAAAGAAAGTTTTTGCACTATTTATTTACTCATTTAAAATACAGTTATACAAACAGTACCAATCGACAATCATCACAAACAACCAAACTCGACAAAACTGTAAGACTTATAATATATTAAAAAGTAAACTAAATTAAATATCTCATTAAGGATGAATGCTTACGGTTTAGACACATTTTGCTTGA
Organism: Xestia xanthographa; assembly: GCA_905147715.2. NCBI lineage: Eukaryota > Metazoa > Arthropoda > Insecta > Lepidoptera > Noctuidae > Xestia > Xestia xanthographa. The sequence goes on from LR990646.1 coordinate 7,411,926, forward strand.
CGTATAACATATTTGCAAGAAGGATGATTATGTTCATAATTAATAGAAATACTTCAATAAGCTTGTGAGTAGATCAGTTCCAACGAGGAGTAGTTTTGTTCTTTAGATAACGATAGCGAACATAAGTGTAGTCGTTAATTAGAATTAGTTGTGACACTTTCCGGAACGCTACGTATTTGAAATATACCGAATAATAAGAGAATTGCGGATATTACTTAACAAATTGAGAATCTCGTCCGCAGTTACAAATAAAAAGAAAAGAAAAGTAACAAATACATTATACAAATAGCTATATTCGAATATATTTCCCTTTACATAAAATGTATTTGCCTGGAGGATGATTATGTTCATAATTAGCAGAAACAATTTTATTTTCGTCATTAATGACGAGCACAGCCTTACATTTCTTATGATTGTGAGTAGAACAGCGCCAACTAGCAAGATTATTGGAATTTACATACTTATGACAATATGTGTAGTCATTAATTAGAAGTAACTGCTTTCCGCTCCGGGACTCGACATACTTGAAGTCCTCTGAAAAATAGTACAATTACAGATTTTATTGTTAAAGTTTGGAATTTCTACTCTGGCTACAAAAACAAAGAAAATAAAGGAAGAAAAAACAACAAATATTAATAATTTTATGAGTGATTATAATTTGTTACCTTACAAAAGTACATACAAGTATCTTAGGGAAAAGTGTACATGAATTTGTGAGAAACTGTTGCCTGAAATAGGCATTGCAAGCAACAACACCTGCAGTACAAGTGACCATGGCGCCACGACGCTACATGGTGTACAAGCCTACTTTGGGTATTTCAAAAGTACATAAATATGTACTTTTGTTAATTCACTTCGGTCAAGGGAAATATTTTCGGATGTAAGGAACTCCTTAAATCCGAAAATATTTCCCATGACACACAGTGCACTGGCCTGGAGGATGATTATGTTCATAATTAGCAGAAATTATTTTACTCTGGACATCACTGATGAGCTTAGCCTTGCATCCCTTACTGATATGAGTGGAACAGTACCAAGGGGTAACATTTTTCGGTTTCGGCTGACGACGTGCATAGCTGTACCTATTGTTAACCTGACCGGGACGTGACGTACTAAAAGTCTTCCAAGCCTATGTCATTTAAGATTTTTATAAGCATAAATCATGATTGCAATATACTTTTATTCCCCTTAATCATAAACTTATTTAATACAGAGAAATAGATATTTTTTCTATAGCGATTTCAAACATTATAACGAAAAAAAAAATAGAAAATAAAAACAATAAGCACCATTCTACATAGTTCATCAATATTGTTAGATAACGTAAGTGTGTAAACATGCATAATTATGAATAATATAATCAATATTTATATCACAATGTCAAATGCTTCTATTTCAGTTAGTTAGATAGTTGCTGATTGTTTTATGAAAGCTTTATTTTCTGTATTTGTTTTTACCGACTTAAAAAAGAGATACTGATGATGAATATTTGCGGTTGGTTTTTAATTTAACTAATAAAGCAATGGTGTTGATTCTGTTGTGCACAAACTCAACTTAATTTAGGCTATTGCTATCTTTTTCATCATATCTTTTTTCCAATGACTAACCAATATAATAATATTAAATAATAAAAAAAACATTAAATTCATAGTATGTAAAAAGGCGTAAGTTTATATATTTATGTAGTCAAAAAGTCCTATTCATAATTTGCTAAACACTTTTATCAGGAGATTATAATAACACAAGTTTGACGAAACTAGTATTAGTATCGTTTTGTTCATTAGTGTAGTAACTTAGGACCATTACACACACTAGTACCTACAGTTACAGCACTTATGACTATGTTATATGATTCAATCAAATTGATTCACTTATCTTTAAAGGTGTTGTAGATCACGACTATACCTAAATGTCATAGCCCACAGGTGACATTGAACGATACACTTTTCTAATTTGTTCACAAAAATTCAATTTGGTTGATTCATCCAAAATCTCACTGACAAGTTTAAATTAATGGTTTCTATAGATAGAAACCCAAAAATATGTATTGCTAAGCTTTCACACATATACGTATACAGCCCTACGGAATATCTGCAGACGTAATATTATATTTATGTTATTTACCAAGAGCAATTGAACCACCTACAAAACTGAATTAATTTAAAGGATCACCTGTGTTCGTTTAAACGCAGGTTTTTTAAATGTTAAATATGATCTAGCCGTTGAAGACATCAGTCGGCTAGTCTTATCTCTCTACCCAATTTTGATATACACTCCCTTAGCCACAGTATATTTATAAGGAGGATGTGTGTGTACTAAATTCCCGTGTATATCTCCAGCAGTATCCGTGATCAGTTTTGCCTTGCACTTCTTGCCATTGTGAGAGGAGCATCGCCAATAAGCCGTGCCTTTGGTCGGGGACCGATGTACCAGACAGTATGTGTAGTGGTTCAGTAGAATTAAACTTGTGCCTGTTCTGGATTTAACGTATTGGATACCTGAAATATAATGCCCGGTCAGTTTGGATACCTATAAAAGAAACTTGTTTACCAAGATGTAGCTATTTCTAATTTTCATGCTGAAGCTAGGATAGGAAGAGAAAATAATGTTATAATTTACGATTGATTAGAGTAGACTTTTATTTTTAACGTATTTAATACGACAACATAAAGATAAATACATCTTGAGAGACGAGAGATTATGGCTCAAAAAAGTTGTCTTTTTCGAAGTTTACAGTATGGTACAGTTGTATTTTTTAATTTTTCTTATAGTGCATGTGCACGAACGAGTCTATGTAGTGATATTGCAGTACTTTTATCATGCAGAAGACGACCACATGGCTGGTGGTGCTTGCCAAGTGTTGGAAACGTCAACAGTCAGTGTTTTTCTCCGTGATGTTCTTATTATTAATTGTGTATACTTACTGCCATTATCTTAACTTCAATGCCCCAATAAGTATGTCCCTAGTTTAACCTAACATAATTAAATGTATTACTTACAACAGTTCTAACTATCCCACTACTATTCAATCCTGACATAATATTCCATTGCGTACACAAAATTTGGGCACAAAATTTGTTCTGTTCCTCAAAAAGATAAAAAAGGAACCCTTATAAGATCACTCTCTTGTCCGTCTGGCCGTGTGCCACCACTGATTTTGTCAGGAACGGCTGGATCTAGCAAGTTGAAATTTATACCAAATACTGAGGTCTATAGTTACTAAAAGGTGTATAAAAATCAAGGTCCTGAGTTAAGATTTTCGCGAAAACTTGTAAGTACGAAAATTTACCTTATTTTTCAACTTTTTTTATTTTTCGGAATGTTCCCTTTACTTGTGCTGTAAGACCCTGCTTTTAACCAAAATTGACAGTTCTAGGTCAACCGGAAGTACCCCATAGGTTTGGGTCGAAAACCTATAATGGTAGTTCCCGTTGACCTAGAATCATGAAATTTGGCGAATAGTAACGTCTTACAGCATGTAAAGGGAAAAATCTGAAAACCGTAAATATGTATACGTAGTTTAATAACAAAATACCTACAAGGTTATGCGGAACCCTCGGTGCACGAGTCCAACTTGTACTTGGGCCGGTTTTTTTTTCACTTTACTACACAATTTTCATCTCAAGGTAAATAAAAGAATATGGGCAAAATTATAAAGGAGTTTTAAAGGAATTTTATAAAAAAAAAAAATTGCTGAAGTGTTACTCTGGTTTCTTGATTAAATAAAAGTCACGACATTAAAGTCAACCAAATTTTCAAATACTAGGTAGTTTTCTAAAAATACAACTATAAACTTACAACACAAACTTTAATTTCATTTACATAGTATTTACGTTAAACATTGACTCACGCAACAATAATATGGATGATACAAATAATACGAGCAACTCGAACATCTGAACGGGTTACGGGGTGGTTGAACTTCCATACCCATAATTACTTTTTGTTACATACAAATTTTAAACTTGTAACTGTTTAAAGCATAATACTATCGATATTTTATATATTCCCCATTATGAATACAATACTTAGGCGGAGGGTGACTATGTTCTACAACTGAAAACACGATTCTCTGTTTATTATCCAATAAGATTTTAGCTTTGCATTTACTGTTGAAGTGAGACGTGCAAACCCATCGGCATGTGCCTTTCTTCTCTGATCGCGTAGCAAACGTGTAGGTGAACTCGTTAAGCATTATCAATGGTCTACCCTTTTGAGATTTTATGAACTTGATGACTAGAAAAATAAAACAAACAATTAATAGCTCTAGGTCATAGTATCGCGCCTGATGTTCAGGAATGATTAGGCAGAGGCGTTCCAATAATACCTTCATCCAGATTATGCTAGTTATTTCTCTAGATCTCGATATGGTTTTAACTTTCAAGGTTTATTTTTACTTTTGTAATTTCTTGTATTAGCCTTATTAAAACAACTTAATTATTTTATTTGATTTTCATCGCTTTATTTACGTTCTTTTAAAAATACCATCAGAGAGATAATACATGACAGGCGGATGATTATGGTGTCCACGTTTGAAAACAAGCTTCTGATCAGCATCCAACTGAAGTTGCGCTTTACAATTAAGTTTGCTGTAAGATGTGCACACCCATTGATGAGCGCCTTGCTTTCGGGACAGTTGGCGACGGAAAGAGAAGGTGTAATCTTGGCACAGAAGCAAAGACTGGCCTCTTTCGGATTCAACGAATGTTATGTCACAATCTGAAACAAATGAGCACGATCAAGGAGTATGGAGTTGTATCGAATGTGCTGTAATGCCTAAGCGACTAAAATTTTAAAATACTTAAAGATAACAAGGCAAAATTATTGGAATTGGGATATACCCACAGGTTTTTATACAGGATAACTCATTTTGTTAACTTTTTTATCATGCGTGCCTTTGAACAGTGTGTTTAAAAAACAATAGTCTGAACAATATTGTTAACGGTTTAATTAAGTTGGTTGCAAAACGAAAAAAAAACCTTTTATGCCTTTTATGTTTTATGCACAATTTATTTAAAATACAGTAACAGAAACAGTATCGACAATCATTATAAACCACCATGTTGACAAAACTGAAATAATTATAATATATTAAAAAGTAAACGAAATAAAATACCTACTATAGGATTTATTCTTATACTTTAGACACATTTTACTTGACGTGTAACATACAGGGTGTAAACAGACCCTTCACTAAGCTGTCAACTAACCATTCAGTACACCAAACTAAGTGACTACGCAAAAATTATTGCTGGGATACGAGTTTTTTTTTTGGGGCGAAAAATCACGTTTCACGGTAGGACTCAATGTAACGCACTCAACACGTTGTGCTGATGGATGCATTGAGTAAAATGGGGGTCGTGGACGTTCATAACATTAAAAAGTTGTACTTAAAAAAAAAAGTTGGGAAAAAGTTGGAACTTTGACACCCAATATCTCTGTAACTAGAAGGTTCCCAGGTATAGTCTAAAACAAAACGATGACCACAATGACAAGTAGAACAAGGCTTCGTTTAAGAATACCTCTTTTTGCAAGGAAGATGATTATGTTCATAATTAGCAGAAATACTTCCAACTTGTGAGTAGATCAGTTCGAATAGTATTTTTGATGTAACGATAGCGATCTTAGGTGTAATGATTCTTAAGAGTGAAATTAGGTCTACGTATTTGAAGTCTACTGATTATTAAGATAATTACGGATACTATTATTTAAAAAATAGAAAATCTCCTCCCCAGAACAGTTACAATTAGACACAAAGAAAAGAAAAAAAAGCGACAAATAAAAGAACGTAGTTACATTCGAATATATTTCCCTTGATATACAACGTATTTGCCGGGAGGATGATTATGTTCATAATTAGCAGAAATCATCTTATTTTTGTCGTCAGTGACGAGCATAGCCTTGCACTACGTATTTTTGCGAATAGAATAGCACCAACGAGTAGCAATAATTATTTTTTTGGTATTTACAGACCTATGGCAACAATAGGTGTAGTCATTTAGTAAAATTAACTGCGTTCCTTGCCGGGACTCGACGTACTCGAAGTCCACTGAAAACAATACAATTACAGATTTTATTATTAAAGTTGGGAATCTACACTATGGTAACAAAAACAAATATAATAAAGAAAGAAAAAACAACAAATAATCATTGAATTTTATTGTATAAAGGGCTGATGTCCGCAACTCCACGTCCAAGCGCGTATTTTGCGAACGGGTGGAAAATTCTTTCGACAAATAATGACAATTATTTATAAATTATTATAATTTTTATTTTCTCTTCAGAAATGTACAGAGTAAGTGCATAACAAGTATATTAAGTAAGTTTTTTGTGAGAGACTGGTGCCCGAGATCAACATTGCAAGCAAGGTCTTCGGTACAAATCACCAGTGTCCCACGACGCTACCTGTGTACGAAATGAATTAACAAAAGTACATTATAATAATAATTTTATTACACGGCTCATCCTGAAAACAATTATCTTACATGGTAGTATTCGTCTCCAACGAACTCGGTCGCGTAGTTTTTAGAGTTCTAAAACATAAAAAAAAAAACAAATTGAACGCAGCTAGTGTGGTCTAGCTGTCAGCAGTGACAAATGTCAAATCACTTTTTGACTTCGCGCGCTCGCGTTACCGCGTAAAATATTGTGTGTCGTGCTAAATTATTTAATTCACGAAATTATAACTATTGTATTAATAATAATAACATGTATAGCTCAGAACAAGACCCTATAATGGAAGAATTGTACAGAATTAGGAAGAAACTGAAAAAATAAATAAGTTGTAGACGCCGCCGACGCCATCGCCGCAATGTTTCGTCGTCTACATCTCGGAATCGATCTCGATCTAATACTAGGATCAGATCACAGTCAACGAGTCCGCCACAGTCACCCTGTCGTGATAATCAATTGATGTCACCTCATCCGTTGCCCTCCACGGCTCCTCCAGATCAACTAGGAAAGGAAAATTTTGGTATGTACCTACATCTTTTATCTAGGATATAGAACCAGCTAATTGGACTCACGTCGAGAAAATCTATGGAACGAGATTCCTAAATACGCCATTCGTACATCCGAATTGAGGTGTGAGTAAGACGACCTTGACCGCCAACCGTGCCAGTACGAGATACTTCCGCACGAAGATCAGATTTTGATACGAGATATCAATTCTGATATTACCCTACCGTATTGTGCGCGACACAAAGCGGTAGTCATACAATCAAATAGCAAACACTACTAGTGTATTGTAGTTACAGGAGGATAATCTGTTATTTAGAGATCCTGTTACTATCAATGTGGAGAATGTGGACGAGCCTGTAATACCAGAGGCCTTACTAGTTGCCTTGGGTAATGACAAACCCTTAGAGGAAAAGTACGGGCCAAATATCAACAACCTTATTGGCTCAAGAGGCACCGGAACTAAACCCAGAGGTCAAAGCCGCTATTAATGAAGCAGCCTGTAAACGGGATCAGGTGCTGAAAACCAAACAACAACAATTGGGCATTGCTCTGACTTGTCTGGGTCATGCAATGACCAAGATCTTAGCTGAAGATGAGGTCTCAGGAGCCCTGAAATTGCTTAATGATGGCACTAAAATTTTAACATCTCTCCATCACGGAATTCACGGAGATACCAATACAAGGAAGCAGTTGCTAGCACCTCTCCTGGACAAATCATTTACAAAAATGGCTCAATCAATACCAAGAAATAAATACCTATTTGGTGAAAACCTATCTGAAAAAGTTAAAATAACAAAGATATAGAAAAATCAGGATTTGAGTTGAGAAACCCTAAGCCTACACTCAACCATCCTGGAAACTGGGGAGGCCCTTCACGCCAACCACAACAGAAGATACAAACGATGCGTGGAGGGCACAAGCGTCCAGCAGTACATTCACAGACAAGGAAGTCTTACCAACCAACCAAGAAGCCAATGACACGGGCACCGGTCAACCCCGAGAGGGACTACCAGCGTGCTCGTCCACAACGCTGATCCTAAAACAGGTACAGCATGGAGGTAATCTGGCTAGGTACTTAAGTTGTTGGCAGATCATTACAGATGATGTGTAATACTAGATTGGGTCCAAGGTTAACATATACCTTTCACATCTGCACCGTTCCAAACTAGAATTCCATCCAATAATTTCTCTCAATCTGAGGAACTTAATATTAATAAATCAATAAATTAATTATTGAAACTGGGTGCTATTACACCCAGCGAAGCAGATAGAGATCAATACATTTCAAACATATTTTTGGTACCTAAACCTAATGGCAAATTTAGAGTTATTTTAAACTTTAAAACCTTTAAATAATTTTATCTCCACATCTCATTTTAAGATGGAAGATTTACGTACCTCTACTGGGTTGATACATAAAGATTGGTTTATGACCATTATTGATTTAAAAGAATCTTACCTTTTAGTTCCAATTTATTGCTCTAGAAGATAGGAAATATCTTAGATTTAACTTCAAGCAGTTGTATGAATTTGCAGCTCTGCCATATGGCCTGTGTACAGCACCTAGCGTGTTCACAAAATATTAAAACCTGTGATGTCATACATTAGGAGTTTGGGCTATGTAACAGTTATATATTTAGATGATATTCAATGTATAGTAAGGACATATGAAGAATGCTTTGCTCAAACTCGTCATATCATACAGATCTTAGAATGTTTAGGTTTTATACTTAACCATGAAAAAAGTTGCTTAATCCCAAGTCGACAATGTAATTTTTTAGGTTTTATTATTAACTCTCAAAATTTAACAATAAAAATTGCCATCTGAAAAAATGGAAAAAAATTATTAATATGATAAAGCAGTTTATGTCACAGAATAAATGCAAAATTAGTAACCTTGCTCAACTACTTGGAACATTGTCTGCAGCCTGTCCGGCAGTTACTTATGGTCGACGACATACCAAACTTTTAGAAAAGGAAAAGTTTTTAGCCCTACAGTCATCTAATGAAAACTTTGAAAAATACATGAATATTTCCTCAGAATTAATGCCTGAACTAAAATGGTGGCTGTGTAACATACCTAAAGCTAAAAATCATTTACCACACAAAAAATTTGTTTATAAATTTTCACTAGCTCATTGTCTAGGTGAATCAATTGGGGGACTTTGGAATTCAGTTGAGAAAGAGCAACATATTAACTATTTAGAAATAGTAGCAGCTTATTTTGGCTTAAGATCTTTCGCTAAGGACTTGTCAAACTGTCATGTATAATAGACAACACGACAGCTATAACTTGTATTAATAAAATGGGTAGTGTCCAATTTATATACTTAAATACTATTACTCAAAAATTATGGCAATGGTGTTATTATAGGAACATACGGGTGACAGCTTCCTATACATATAAAACACCAAGTGTGAAAAGTATGTTTCTTGGAAAACAGACCCAATGGCTTTTGATATAGATGCATTCACATTAAATTGGACAAACAACATCGCCTGAGCTCCTATCTTACCCTGGCTGCAGGACATGTCTCCGGACGGCACTTCAACTGAGATTACTCCCTCAAACTTCCTTGGAGGTAATGCTTGGATCCTTAGTGCCAGGTACCCAAAAACAGTATGATTGCTGTTATAAAAAATGGTGAGCACACTGCCACAATAACAGTATTGACATTGATAAAGCTTCAATACCACAAATAATAGGCTTCTTGTCCGAATCATTTAATAATGGCTGTAACTATTCTACATTGAATACACACCGCTCAGCGTTGTCCCTGCTAATAAGCTCTGAAGTTGGGAGGGACGAGAATGTGAAGCGGTTGCTGAAGGCTTCCCTGCCTTCAGACAGAGACCATCTCTTCCTAAGTACACAGAAACTTGGGACCCTACAGTGGTATTAGATTTCATTAATAAAATGCCAGTTATCTTATGATATAAAGGAACTAACAAAAAAATAATAATAATAATAGTTACTTTATTGGCCCTTACTACGGCACACAGAGTTCAAACTCTGGCGTCAATTAAGGTAAAAGATATTCACTTTACTGCTGATTATGTCATCATTAATAAATAAATAAATATAAATAATAAATATTGCTGGACATTACACACAGCACCATCTAGTGCCACACTAAGCAACGAGGCTTGTGTCGTGGACACCAGATAGTTGATATACTACATAGATACTTTTTGTTTGTAAATACATACTTATTATAAACATCCATGACTCGGAAACAAATGTCCATTGCTCATCACACAAACATTTGCTCCGACCGGGATTCGAACCCGGGACCCTAAGAATGTAAAGCAGCCTCACTACCGCTGCGCCAATCGGGTCGTCGAAATTTAATATCTCTGATGTTCTGAAAACATCTGTTATAACTAAAAATAGCACTACTTTGCACTTACCTTATTTTGTCCAAAACCAGTCAGTGTGCCCAGCTAAGACCTTAAAATTGTATATGGAAAACACTAAGGAAGCTCGAGGAGATAATTATGCCCTACCTATTAATTACCACTAAAAAACCTTTTAAAAAAAAGCTACACTGCAAACCCTAAGCCGTTGGATTAAGGAAATCCTTACAGATAGTGGCATCGACACTAGTATTTTTTCTTGTCATAGTACTAGACATGCATCCACATCTAAGGCAAAAACAACAGGGGTGTCAATTGAAATTATCAAAAGACTGCCGGCTGGTCAGACAAGTCAGCTATCTTTGCCAAACATTACAATTTACCAATAATTAGTGGTAGAACTGACCTTACATTTGCCAATACTATTTTAGAATAACTTGGTTAATTTATTACATTTCTCAAGAATGTCAATTAAGATTGAGCTTTTACCTTTTAATAATGATTAACTTGTTAAGTTTGAAAATTATAACACAATAGTGATAGGTTGCTATTAATTGATTTCTTTGCTATTTAATTTTAACTATCATCACAATGTGATGTTTGTTTTAACATAATTATTTAGTCTAAATAGATAAGCTTAAAAAAGTTTGTTAAGTACCTTTGTTAAGTTATAACAACTAGATTATCTGCTTATTTCTATTTTAAAACTTGATATATATATTTTGATTGTATCATAGATAATACATTTTTTTTTGTTATAAAAATACAATCGGATTTAACTTTTAATATGCTTTTACACATACACACACACATGTATAGATATTGCCATTACCTATCTCTAAACATCTACCATGTAAGATAATTGTTTTCAGGATGAGCCGTGTAATAAAATTAGGAAATCAGACTAACTTACCTTAAGTGACGTCTGATGGTAATTTTATGAACGGCTCATCCTGAAAACAATTAGATTCCCACCCTGTCTCATACAAGGTATCACCCACCCATCAAGTAATGGCAACCCTTGTTTGTTACTCTAAAGAAAGTGATTTGACATTTGTCACTGCTGACAGCTAGACCACACTAGCTGCGTTCAATTTGTTTTTTTTTTTATGTTTTAGAACTCTAAAAACTACGCGACCGAGTTCGTTGGAGACGAATACTACCATGTAAGATAATTGTTTTCAGGATGAGCCGTTCATAAAATTACCATCAGACGTCACTTAAGGTACAGTCTGATTTCCTAATTATGTAGTTCCTTAAATACGAAAATATTTACCTATACTTCCTTACACTTGTGACTAGATCAGTTCGAATACCATTTTTGATGTAACGATACCGATCTTAAGTGTAATCGTTCGTAAGAATAAAATTAGGTCTACACGTATTTGAAATCTACCGAATATACCGAATTAGATAATTACGGATACTATTATTTAACAAATAGAAAATCTCGTCCCAGAACAGTTACAATTAGACACAAAGAAAAGAGAAAAAAAACCGATAAATAAAAGAACGTAGTTACATTCGAATATATTTTCCTTGATATACAACGTATTTGCCTGGAGGATGATTATGTTCATAATTAGCAGAAATCATTTTATTTTTGTCGTCTGTGACGAGCATAGCTTTGCACTTCTTATTATTGTGAGTAGAACAGTACCAACGAGAAGTTTTTTTTTTTTGGATTTTACATACTTATGGCGATAATAGGTGTAGCCATTAATAAGAATTAACTGCGCCCCTTTCTAGGACTCGACGTACTTGCAGTCCTCTGAAAAATAAGACAATTACAGATTTTAATATTAAATTTTGGAATTTCTACTCTGGTTACAAAAAGAAAGAAAATAAAAGAAAAAGCAAAAAATTATAAGTGATAATATTTTTTATTTTCTTTTTACAAATGTACTGAGTAAGTGCTTAAAAACTATCTTATGGAAAAGTTTACAATAATTTATAAGAGACTGTTGCCTGAAATAGTCATTGCAAGCAACGCCTGCGATACAAAACGCCAGGGTCCCACGACGCTATATGTGTATTTGGGTATTTTTATGAGACCGAAGTGAATCTAAAAAAGTACATTGGTACATAGTTACTTAAATCCGAATATATTTCCCTTGACATACAACGTATTTGGCTGGAGGATGATTATGTTCATAATTAGAAGAAATAATTTTATTTTTGTCGTCAATGACGAGCATAGCCTTGCACTTCTTACTATTGTGAGTAGAACAGTACCAACGAGAAGCGTTTAATTTTTTGGTTTTTAAATACTTATGGCGATAATAGGTGTAGTCGTTAATTAGAATTAACTGCGCCCCTTTCTGGGACTCGACGTACTTGAAGTCCTCTGAAAAATAAAACAATTATAGATTTAATATTAAATTTCCACTCTGGTTACAAAAACAAAGAAAATAAAGGAACAAAAAGCAAAAAATAATATTTACATGAGTGATTCTATTTTTTATTTTCTCTTCACAAATGTACGGAGTAAGTGCTTAAAAACTATCTTATGGGGACTTACAGGAGCCAAACGCGAGTTTTATAATGCAAAAAAGTAATGATCTCTGCAATAAACACTGACATAATAATATATGCCATTGCGTACACGATATTTGGGCGGTACAATTCTAGATCAACCGGAATACATTATATTATACCCTATAGGTTTTGGGTCGAAAACTTATAATGGTAGTTCCCGTTGATCTAGAATCATGAAATTTGGTGAGAAGCAATGTCTTACAGCACATGTAAAGGGAAAAGTCTAAAAACCGTAAATATGTAGTTTAACACTTCAATACCCGCAATTACAGACACAATTAAAATAACAATGCACTGTGCCTCTGGAGGCACGGCCGGGAGCATACGGGTTAATAACAAAATACCTACAATATTATACGGAACCCTCGGTGCGCGAGTTCAACTCGCACTTGGGCTGGTTTTTTTTTTCCTTTTACTACACAATTTTCAGCTCAAGGAAATTAAAGCACTATGGGCAAAAACATGTAGGAGTTTTGAAGGAATATTGTCAAAAAATATATTTTTGCTGAAGTGTTTCTCCGGTTTCTTGACTCAATAAAAGTCACGACATTAATTCAACCAAGTTTTAAAACACCAGGTATTTTTCTAAAAATACAACTATTAGATTACAAACTATAATTTCGTTTACATAGTATTTACGTTAAACATTGACTCACACAACAATAATATGGAAGATACAAACAACACGAGCAACTCGAACATCTGAGCGGGTGTTGAACTTCCATACTCATAATTACAGTTTGTTACTTAAAAACTTCAAACTTGTCACTGTATAAAACATAAAACTATCGATATTTAATATATTCCCCATTAGGAATACAATACTTATAGTCCAGTCAAATTAGCTCAAAAAATAAGGGTAAGGTTACAATAATTCGCATAGAGCTAAAAATTGGTACGAATGTTGAAAACATCATTACAAATGAAATGTCAAAAGTCCCCATCGATCCGACCTTTGCAAAAATAAATATTCAAGGTCAAAGGTCGTGCAAATAGGTTTTTTGCATTTTTCAGCCGAACGGTAAGTTTTATCATAAAAATGTGTCGGACAAAATTGTAAATCGTACAATCTAAATATATAAAAGAAGAAACTGACTGACTCATCTATCAACGCACAGCCCAAACCGCTGGGTCTACAGATTCCAAATTTGGCAAGTAGGTTCCTTATGTGGTCTAGGGGTGCACTAAGAAAGGATTTTTCAAAATTCATCCCCTAAAGGGGTTAAACGGGGCTCCAAAGTTTGTATGGGGAAACAAGATTAGTTAGACTATTTTATTCGAAACTTCACAGGAGTGCTCCTAATAATAAATGAGTTGAAACGGGTTTCAGGATTTTTCAGAATTCAACCCCTAAGAGGGGGAAATGGGGTAACAAAGCCTGAAATTCAACATAGGTATTGTTTGTATGGTGAATTGGGTCGGGTGTAATACAAAAACAACGATTTTAAGGTTTTGATGTGGCGGACCTGAATTACCATCATTCCCTGTTGGGGTTCGATGGGGTTGAAATGTCTAAAAATCAATATGGGTGTCGAAACCGAGATTATCAGGGGTGCTGATGAAAATGGCATTTATTTTGAGATCCAGAAGATAGCGGATTCAACTTCTATACAGGGTTATAGTTGATTTATTGTGATGATTGTGATAACGATGATGTTGATTGTTATAATGATGATGATGATTATGATGATGATGATTGTGATTACGATGATAATGTTTAGATTACGATAATGATTGTGATTATGATTTTGATTACGATGATAATGAGTTTAATTACGATGATGGTGATAGCGATGGTTGTGATAACGAGGATGGAGATTGTGATGATGATGATTAAGATGATAATGATTGTGATTACGATGATAATGATTGTGATAACGATGATGGTGATTGTGATAGTGATGGTGATGGTGATGTTGATGGTGATAGTAATAGTGATTGTGATAGTGGTAGTAATGGTGATTGTGATAGAAATGGTGATTGTGATAGTGAAAGTAATGGTAATTGTGATAATGATTGTGGTTGTGATAGTGATGGCGATTGTGATCATGATGATTGTGATTAAGATGATAATGATAGAGATTACGATGATAATTATTGTGATTACGATGATAATGATTGTGATTACGATGATAATTATTGTGATTACTATGATAATGATTGTGTTGACGAGGATGGAGATTGTGATGATGATGATTGTGATTACGATGATGGTGGTTTTGATTACGATGATAATGATTGTTAAAATGATAGTGATTATGATTGTGATGATGATTGTGATGGTGATTGTGATGGTGATTGTGATGGCGATAGTGATTGTGATGGTGATTGTGATTGTAACAGTGATGGAGATTGTGATTACGGTGATAATGATTGTGATTACGATGATGATGATTGTGATTACGATGATGATGATTGTGATAACGATGATGGCGATTGTGATAGTGATTTTGATAGTGATTGTGATTGTGACTGATGGTGATAATGATGAAGGTGATTGTGATTACGATGATAATGATTGTGATAGTGATTGTGTTTGAGATTTAATGATGATGGTGATTGTGATGGTGATTTTGATTGTGATAGTGATAGATCACTATCAAGTGATGGTGATTGTGACGGTGATTGTGATGGTGATAGCGATGGTGATGGTGATTGTGATTGTGACTGATGGTGATAATGATGAAGGTGATTGTGATTACGATGATAATGATTGTGATAGTGATTGTGTTTGTGATTTAATGATGATGGTGATTGTGATGGTGATTGTGATTGTGATAGTGATAGTGATGGCGATTGTGATCATGATGATTGTGATTAAGATGAAAATGATTGAGATTACGATGATAATGATTGTGGTGACGAAGATGGAGATTGTGATGATGATGATTGTGATTAAGATGATAATGATTGTTAAAATGTTGATAGTGATTGTGATCGAGATTGTGATGGTGATTGTGATGGTGTTTACGATGGTGATTGTGATGGTGTTTGTGATGGTGATGGTGATGGTGATTGTGATAGTGATGGTGATTGTGATTACGATAATAATGATTGTTAAAATGTTGATAGTGATTGTGATCGAGATTGTGATGGTGATTGTGATGGGGATTGTGATGGGGATTATGATGGTGATTGTGATGATGATTGTGATAATGATTGTGATAATTATGGTTTTTGTGATAGTGATGGTGATTGTTATAAAGATGGTGACTGTAATAGTGATGGTGATTGTGATAATGATAGTGATAATGATGGTGGTTGTGATAGTGATGGTGATTGTCATGATAATAATAAATTGTGATGATTATGAAATTTGGCACATATATATAGTTTATAACTCAAAACTCAAAATCAAACTCAAAGCATTTATTTCAATTAGACCATTACGGCACTTTTGAAAGTCAAAAATACAAAAAAACCTATAACCTGGATTATAACCTGGATTAACATGTAGGACACTATTTATCCCTTTAGTATGATTCAGTGGGACAATTACCGAACTGCACGCGGGCGAAGCCGCGGGCAACAGCTAGTTATCTATAAAAACTGATTTTATGCTTTTTCCTGAGAATCACCATTTCTGAGATATAGCTGTTCAAAAAGATGAACAAGTCGTGTTCTTCATAAAAATCAAATGTTTCCACGGCACCGCTGTAGTGGTGTACCTGGTGGGTTTTTTTAACGTGATGAGCCTATTCTACGATCTTAATCAGAATAAAAAAATATTGTATTGAATAAAAAATTGAACTATTGGGAATTGCGGTGAAAATTATGAGTAAAGAGCTTATGCCCGCAGCTTCGCCCGCGTGGAGATCGATAATTGTCCCACGGGATCATACTACGAGGATAAAATATCCTATGTGTATCCAGTCATAAGCTATCTGTGTGCAAAATTTCATCCAAATCTGCTTAGTCGTTTTTGCGTGAAAGAGTAACAAACATACACAGTTACACACATACAAACTTTGTACTATGAGTGTGAAGTGTGATTGTAGAAAATGATTCGTCTGACTGAAAAATAATTATTTAGTGGAACTAAAAACGAGTGCAATCAGCTTGTCCCATAACCTCTGCTTCTGCTTGGAAATTAATTGACATTAATTACATTGTAACCAATACAGACATTACTTCAAAACGCATGATTAAGGAGTTTTTCCGGTGCGGGTGGCACAAGAAAAACTCCGTAATACAATATTTTGCAATTTCATTAAGGGGTGTCATGCTAGATGCAGCTGCAACAAAGTTGGGTTGTTTAGTTTATTAGCATGTGCCGGTTGTTAGGAACAGTCGTGCTCCAATGTTGAATCGCCTTTAGAAAAGTATTCTTACGATATCAGCGAGGAGATATCTGATGTATCGGCCATAGAACAATTTACTTGTACTTAGCAGGAAGAAGATGAAGAAAAGAAGAAGACATTGCATTTGAAGTTCCATTAGATAATTTTATCGATCAGACGAATGATATTCTTTAGGTGCCCATAGTTTACACCGCTTTCATCTTTTCCAATAGGCATGACGACAGTATCAAAAAAATGCAAATCTAATTAGTCCGTCAGTTAGAGTATTGGAAATTAATGGACACGTATTTTTTGTTTTTGTAAATCAATGAACATTGACAAAGATAAAACGCATCAAAACTCGGGAGTGGGGGCTCGTGACGTCAGAACTACCTAAAAATTATACCTAGGCGTGACGTATTGAGCATTTTAAAAGCGTCATATCTTCGTTAATTTTGGTTTACGCCACAAAAGAAAAAATACGGGTCAAATATTTTTTGATAATCTAACTGACGGACTAATTAGATTTTTTTTGTCATTTCGCCTATTGTACCATCTTTTATTTGATACAATGTCTTTATGGTCCCTTTTCAAAAAGGTATCCAACGGGGCCTTATTACTAAGCCTTCGCTGTCTGTCAGCGGGGTGTATGTCATGATCGTGCTGTAACAGCTATGCTGGGGTCGGCTTCCAGCCTAACCGGATGCAGCTGAATAAAAGTATTTTACATGGAGCGACTGCCTATCTGACTTCCACAGCCCAGTTAGTACTGGGTAATACGATTCGACCCTTGGTAAGACTGGTTGTCAGTCTTTTTGGGCCACCGACTACTTACGACTGTCAAAGATCTACAAATGACAGCCGGGACCAACTGCTTAACGTGCTTTCCGAGGCGCGTAGGAAACTCAATATGTAATGGGTGGTCACCCATCCACAGACAAACCTAGGCAAGCACGGCTTAACCTAAAGATCGACCCGAGCGGCTTTTATTATTTAGCCACGAGCTCCTCGTCCTATAACAACAATAAATAAATTAAAAATTAAAGGCTCACCGCACCACGATGGTACGGAACCCTTCATGCGCGAGTCCGATTCTAACTTGGCCGGTTTTTTAACGAAACAGGGCCACAACAGATCGTGGAATACGCTTACCGGGGTAACCACGTTTAAAAAAAACACGCCAGGTACACTACATCACCAGTGGCGTGGAATGGTATAGATTATTATGAAAAACACAACTTTTTCGTCGTTTTTTCGACTTGACTGACTCGAACTTTTTCGATTCTTACGAAAAAGTAATGAATCAGTTTTTATAGACAACTAGCTGTTGCCCGCGGCTTCGCCCGCGTGAAGTTCGGTAACTGTCCCACTGGATCATACTAAAGGGATAATAGTGTCCTCCATGTTAATCCAGGTTATAAACTATCTATGTGTCACATTTCATAATCATCACAATTATTATTATCACAATCACCATCACTATCACAACCGCCATCATTATCACAATCTCCATCACTATCACTATCACAATCACAATCACCATCACAATCCCCATCACCATCACTATCACAGTAACCATCATTATCATCAATTATCATCATTAACACAACCACCATAATTACCACAATCATTATCACAATCACCATCACAACCACCATAACAATCACAATCACTATCACAATCACAATCACCATCACAATCCCCATCACTATCGCTATCACATCACAATCCCCATCACTATCGCTATCACAATCACTATCACAATCACTATCACCATCACCATCACAATCACCATTAAAATAACTATCACAATCACCATCATCGTTATCACAATAATTATCATCGTAATCACAGTCATTATCACACTCACCATCACCATCACTATCTCAATCACCATCACAATCACCATCACAATCACCATTACAATCACCATAAAAATCACAATCACCATCACTATCACAATCACAATCACTATCACAATCACCATCACCATCACAATCACCATCAAAATAACTATCACAATCACCATCATAGTTATCACAATAATTATCATCGTAATCACAGTCATTATCACACTCACCATCACTATCTCAATCACCATCACAATCACCATCACAATCACCATCACAATCACCATCACAATCACCATCACAATCACCATCACAATCACCATCACAATCACCATCACAATCACCATCACAATCACCATCACAATCACCATCACAAACACCATCACATTCACCATCACAATCGCCATCACAATCACCATCACAATCACCATCACAATCACCACCACAATCACCATCACAATGACCATGACAATGCCATCACAATCACCATCACAATCACCATCACAATTACCATCACAATCACTATCACAATCACAATCACCATCACAATCCCCATCACCATCACTATCACAGTCACCATCACAATCCCCATCACCATCACTATCACAGTCACCATCATTATCACCGATTATCATCATTAACACAACCACCATAATTACCACAATCATTATCACAATCACCATCACAACCACCATAACAATCACAATCACCATCACCCTCACAATCACCATCACAATCACCATCCCAATGACCATCACAATCACCATCACAATCACCATCACAATTACCATCACAATCACCATCACAATCACCATCGCTATCACCATCACAATCACCACTACTCTCAGAATAACTATCACAATCATCATCACCATCACAATCATCATCAAAATCAGTATCACAATCACCATCATCGTTATCACAATCATTATCATCGTAATCACAGTCATTATCACACTCACCATCACCATCACTATCTCAATCACCATCACAATCACCATCACAATCACCACTACAATCACCATAACAATCACAATCACCATCACTATCACAATCACAATCACTATCACAATCACCATCACCATCACAATCACCATCAAAATAACTATCACAATCACCATCATAGTTATCACAATAATTATCATCGTAATCACAGTCATTATCACACTCACCATCACTATCTCAATCACCATCACAATCACCATCACAATCACCATCACAATCACCATCACAATCACCATCACAATCACCATCACAATCACCATCACAATCACCATCACAATCACCATCACAATCACCATCACCATCACAATCACCATCACAATCACCATCACAATCACCATCACAATCACCATCACAATCACCATCACAATCACCATCACAATCACCATCACAATCACCATCACAATCACCATCACCATCACAATCACCATCACAATCACCATCACAATCACCATCACAATCACCATCACAATCACCATCACAATCACCATCACAATCACCGTCACAATCACCATCACAATCACCATCACAATCACCATCACAATCACCATCACAATCACCATCACAATCACCACCACAATCACCATCACAATGACCATGATAATCGCCATCACAATCACCATCACAATCACCATCACAATTACCATCACAATCACTATCACAATCACAATCACCATCACAATCCCCATCACCATCACTATCACAGTCACCATCACAATCCCCATCACCATCACTATCACAGTCACCATCATTATCACCGATTATCATCATTAACACAACCACCATAATTACCACAATCATTATCACAATCACCATCACAACCACCATAACAATCACAATCACCATCACCCTCACAATCACCATCACAATCACCATCCCAATGACCATCACAATCATCATCACAATCACCATCACAATTACCATCACAATCACCATCACAATCACCATCGCTATCACCATCACAATCACCACCACTCTCAGAATAACTATCACAATCATCATCACCATCACAATCATCATCAAAATCAGTATCACAATCACCATCATCGTTATCACAATCATTATCATCGTAATCACAATCGTTATCATCATTATCACAATCACTATCATTGTAGTCACAATCATTATCATCGTTATCACAATCATCATAATCACAATCATCATCATCGTAATCACAATCATTATCATCGTAATCAAAATCATCATCATCACAATCATCGTCATCATTATCACATTCATTATCATCGTAATTACAATCATTATCATCTGGATCTCAAAATAAATGCCATTTTCGTAATCAGCACCCCTGATAATCTCGGTATCGACACCCATATTGATTTTTAGACATTTCAACACCATCGCACCCCAACAGGGAATGGTAGTATTTCAGGTCTGCCACATTAAATCTTAAAATCGTTGTTTTTGTAATACACCCGACCCAATTCACTATAAAAATAATAACTATGTTGAATTTCAGGCTTTGTTACCCCATTTACCCCTTTAGGGGTTGAATTCTGAAAAAAAAACTGAAACACAAACGTTAATTCATTTATCGATAGGAGTACTCCTGTTAAGTTTCGAATAAAATAGTCTAACTAATCTTATTTCCCCACGTAATCTTTGGACTCCCGTTCCAACCCCTAAGGGGGTGAATTTTGAAAAATCCTTTCTTAATGCACCCCTAAACCTCATAAAGAACCTTTGTGCCAAATTTAGAATCTCTAGACTCAGCGGTTTGGGCTGTACATTGATTTTTATACTTTGCCACCCCATTTCCCCCTCTTAGGGGTTGAATTCTGAAAAAACCTGAAACCCGTTTCTACTCATTTATCAATAGGAGCACTCCTGTGAAGTTTCGAATAAAATAGTCTAACTAATCTTGTTTTACCCATACAAACTTTAGATTCCCGTTTAATCCCCTTAGGGTTTGAATTTTGAAAAATCCTTTCTTAGTGCACCCCTAGACCACATAAGGAACCTACTCGCCAAATTTGGAATTTCTAGACTCAGCGGTTTGGGCAGTGCATTGATTTTTATACTTTGCCACCCCATATCCCCCTCTTAGGGGTTGAATTCTGAAAAACCCTGAAACCCGTTTCTACTCATTTATCAATAGGAGCACTCCTGTGAAGTTTCGAATAAAATAGTCTAACTAATCTTGTTTCCCCATACAAACTTTGGAGCCCCGTTTAACCCCCTTAGGGGGTGAATTTTGAAAAATCCTTTCTTAGTGCACCCCTAGACCACATAAGGAACCTACTTGCCAAATTTGGAATCTGTAGACCCAGCGGTTTAGGCTGTGCGTTGATAGATGAGTCAGTCAGTCAGTCAGTTTCTTCTTTTATATATTTAGACTAGCTGTTGCCCGCGGCTTCGCCCGCGTGAAGTTCGGTAACTGTCCCACTGGATCATACTAAAGGGATAATAGTGTCCTCCATGTTAATCCAGGTTATAAACTATCTATGTGCCACATTTCATAATCATCACAATTATTATTATCACAATCACCATCACTATCACAACCGCCACAATTATCACAATCACCATCACTATCACTATCACAATCACAATCACAATCACAATCACTATCACAATCGCCATCGCCATTACTATCACAGTTACCATCATTATCACCAATTATCATCATTAACACAACCACCATAATTACCACAATCATTATCACAATCACCATAACAATCACAATCACCATCACTATCACAATCACAATCACCATCACAATCCCCATCACTATCGCTATCAAAATCACTATCACAATCACCATCACCATCACAATCACCATCAAAATAACTATCACAATCACCATTATCGTTATCACAATAATTATCATCGTAATCACAGTCATTATCACACTCACCATCACCATCACTATCTCAATCACAATCACCATCACAATCACCATCACAATCACCATCACAACAACCATCACAATCACCATCATCATCACAATCACCATCACAATCACCATCACAATCACCATCACCATCACAATCACCATCACAATCACCATCACAATCACAATCACCATCACAATCACCATCACAATCACCATCACAATCACCATCACAATCAACATGACAATCACCATCACAATCACCATCACAATGACCATCACAATCACCATCACAATCACCATCACAATTACCATCACAATCACCATCACAATCACCATCGCTATCACCATCACAATCACCACCACTCTCAGAATAACTATCACAATCATCATCACCATCAGAATCACTATCAAAATCAGTATCACAAACACCATCATCGTTATCACAATCATTATCATCGTAATCACAATCGCTATCATCATTATCACAATCACTATCATCGTAATCACAACCATTATCATCATATCATAATCATCATCATCACAATCTCCATCCTCGTCATCACAATCATTATAATCGTAATCACAATCTTTATCATCGTAATGACAATCACTATCATCTTAATCACAATCATCATGATCACAATCGCCATCACTATCTCATTCACAATCATTATCACAATCACCATCATTATCACAATTACCAACACTATCACAATCAAAATCACAATCACCATCACTATCACAATCACCATCAAAATCAGTATCACAAACACCATCATCCTTATCACAATCATTGTCATCGTAATCACAATCGCTATCATCATTATCACAATTACTATCATCGTAATCACAACCATTATCATCATATTCACAATCATCATCATCACAATCTCCATCCTCGTCATCACAATCATTATAATCGTAATCACAATCGTTATCATCGTAATCACAATCACTATCATCTTAATCACAATCATCATGATCACAATCGCCATCACTATCTCATTCACAATCATTATCATAATCACCATCATTATCACAATTACCAACACTATCACAATCAAAATCACAATCACCATCACCATCACAATCACCATCACCATCATAATCACTACCCTCGTTATCACAATCATTATCATAGTAATCACAATAATCTACATCATTATTACAATCACCATCACTGTCACAATCACAATCACCATCAAAATCACTATCGCAATCACCATCATCGTTATCACAATCACGATCATCGTTATCACAATCATTATCATCTTAATCACAATCATCATCATCACAATCTCCGTGCTCGTTATCACAACCATCGCTATCACCATAACAATCACCGACACTATCACAATCACCGTCACTATCACAATCACCATCATCGTTATCACACTTTTTATGATTGTAATCACAATCATTATCATCGTTATCACAATCATCATTATCACAATCATCATCATCGTAATCACAATCATTATCATCGTAATCAAAATCATCATCATCACAAACATCGTCATCATTATCACAATCATCATCATCGTAATCGCAATTATTATCATCTGGATCTCAAAATAAATGCCATTTTCGTAATCAGCACCCCTGATAATCTCGGTATCGACACCCATATTGATTTTTAGACATTTCAACCCCATCGCACCCCAACAGGGAATGGTAGTATTTCAGGTCCGCCACATTAAATCTTAAAATCGTTGTTTTTGTAATACACCCGACCCAATTCACCATAAAAACAATACCTATGTTGAATTTCAGGCTTTGTTACCCCATTTCCTCCTTTAGGGGTTGAATTCTGAAAAAAAACTGAAACACAAACGTTAACTCATTTATCGATAGGAGTACTCCTGTTAAGTTTCGAATAAAGTAGTCTATCTAATCTTATTTCCCCACGTAATCTTTGGACTCCCGTTCCAACCCCTAAGGGGGTGAATTTTGAAAAATCCTTTCTTTCCCCTAAACCTCATAAAGAACCTTTGTGCCAAATTTGGAATCTCTAGACTCAGCGGTTTGGGCTGTGCATTGATTTTTATACTTTGCCACCCCATTTCCCCCTCTTAGGGGTTGAATTCTGAAAAAACCTGAAATTCGTTTCTACTCATTTATCAATAGGAGCACTCCTGTGAAGTTTCGAATAAAATAGTCTAACTAATCTTGTTTTACCCATACAAACTTTGGATTCCCGTTTAACCCCCTTAGGGGTTGAATTTTGAAAAATCCTTTCTTAGTGCACCTCTAGGCCACAAAAGAAACCTACTTGCCAAATTTGGAATCTCTAGACTCAGCGGTTTGGGCTGTGCATTGATTTTTATACTTTGCCACCCCATTTCCCCCTCTTAGGGGTTGAATTCTGAAAAAACCTGAAACCCGTTTCTACTTATTTATCAATAGGAGCACTCCTGTGAAGTTTCGAATAAAATAGTCTAACTAATCTTGTTTCCCCATACAAACTTTGGAGCCCCGTTTAACCCCTTTAGGGGATGAATTTTGAAAAATCCTTTCTTAGTGCACCCCTAGACCACATAAGGAACCTACTTGCAAAATTTGGAATCTGTAGACCCAGCGGTTTGGGCTGTGCGTTGATAGATGAGTCAGTCAGTCAGTCAGTCTGTCAGTCAGTCAATCAGTCAGTCAGTCAGTCAGTTTCTTCTTTTATATATTTAGATTGCACGATCTACAATTTTGTCGAACCTATTTTTATGATACAACTTACCGTTTGGCTGAAAAATGCAAAAAACCCATTTACACGGGCTTTGACCTTGAATATTTCTTTTTGCAAAGGTCGGATCAATGGGGACTTTTGACATTTCATTTGTAATGGTATTTCCAACATTCGTACCAATTTTTAGCTCTATGCGAATTATTGTAACCTTGCATGTCTAATTTGAGTGGGCTATTAGGCGGAGGGTGACTATGGTCTAAAAGTGAAAACACGATTCTCTGTTTATTATCCAATAAGATTTTAGCTTTGCATTTACTGTTGAAGTGAGACGTGCAATGCAAACCCATCGGCCTTTCTTCTCTGATCGCGTAGCAAACGTGTAGGTAAACTCGTTCAGCATTATCAATGGTCTGCCCTTTTGAGATTATACGAACTTGATTACTGGAAAAGAAAAACAAACAATGAATAGCTTTAGCTCATAGTATTGCGCCTGATGTTCAGAAATGATTAGGCAGAGGCGTTCCAATAATACCTTCATCCAGATTTTGCTAGTTATGTCTTTAGATCTGGATATGGTTTTAAGTTTCAAGATTTATTTTTACTTTTGTAATTTCTTGTATTAGCCTTTCTCAAACAACTTAATTTCTATTTGATTTGATTGTCATCACTTTATTTATATTCTTTTAACATCACCATCAGAGAGATAATACATGACTGGCGGATGGTTATGGTGTCCACGTTTGAAAACAAGCTTCTGATCAGCATCCAACTGAAGTTCCGCTTTACAATTAAGTTTGTTGTAAGATGTGCACACCCATTGATGAGCGCCTTGCTTTCGGGACAGTTGGCTATGGAAAGAGAAGGTATAATCTTGGCACAGAAGCAAAGACTGGCCTCTTTCGGATTCAACGAATGTTATGTCACAATCTGAAACAAATGAGCACGGTCAAGGACTATGTAGTTGTACCGAATGTGCTGTAATGCTAAGCGACAAAACACATAAAAGAAATAAAGATAACATGGCAAAATAATTGTTAGTGTATGCCAACAGGTTTTTATACAGTTCATCTACTTTTTTTAAACTATTTTAACGTGTGTATGCCAACAGGTTTTTTATACAGTTCACCTA
Source organism: Xestia xanthographa (assembly GCA_905147715.2). NCBI lineage: Eukaryota > Metazoa > Arthropoda > Insecta > Lepidoptera > Noctuidae > Xestia > Xestia xanthographa. Next base: position 7,438,573 of record LR990646.1, read on the forward strand.
ATTTTTTATCTATATTATCGTGTGTACCTATGAAAAGTGTGTAAAAAACATAAATCTGGACAATTGTAAACGCAAATGATATAAATAAATTGGTAACAAAAGAAATACAAACGATTTATGTAGTTTTTTGCACAATTTATTTAGCTATTTACTTAAAATACAGTTACAAGAAAACAGACAATCATTAAGCAACCATCTTGCCCAAACTCTAATAATTATAATATATATGTTAAAAAGAAAACTAAATAAAATACTTAATTTAGTATCTGTTTAGGATTACGTCAACTATTTTTGATCTGCATTTCCCATTTGAGCCGTGTGGTATCCGGCAGAGTAGAATAGAACCAACCCATTACACTCACGGGTGTCGTATAAGGCGACTAATGTCTGAGGCAGAACATCTTGCGCCTCCGTAGACCAGAGAATGGGCAGCAGCGTTTTCTGTTAGTCTTTCATCACTGCGATCTCCAATCCGCCTGCCAAGCGTGGAGATTACGGCAAATTCCTCCCATCATGGGAGAGGCTTATGTCCAGCAGTGGACTTTATGGGCTGTTGTAGTAGTTGTAGTATTTCCCACTTGTTCATATTTACCTTCAAGATCTGATCCGAACCAATCTAAACGCTTAAATATCACGCGATACAAGAAATACGGCTCTGGCATTGGCTAATGATTGTTCCCTTACCCCATTCTCCTCGGTTTATGTTACGATTTTTAATTTTTAATACACACGCCACTATGGTTTTCAACATCGAAGCATTTTGATTTATTCTACACCCGAAATTTACCTCAAAAAGGCCCAAGAAATCAGGCCACAGATTCGCCAAAATCCTGTACCGGCGCCTCAATCCATTAGGATTGAGGCGCGGTACCGTATCACATATTTGCAAGGAGGAAGATTAATGTTCATAATTAATAACAACACTTCCTTACACTTGTGAGTAGATCAGTTCCAACGAGTAGTATTTATGTTCTGTACATAACGATAGCAATCAAAATTGTAGTCGTTACTAAGAATTAAGTAGTTGTGAGCCTTTCCGGACTATTATTTAACAACTTGAGAATCTCGGAAAAGAAAAAGCTACAAATACCGTTTACAATGTACATAGCTATATTCGAATATGTTTCCCTTTACATACAACGTATTTCCCTGGAGGATGATTATGTTCATAATTAGCAGAAACAATTTTATTTTCGTCATCAATGGTGAGCATAGCCCTGCATTTTTTACGATTGTGAGTAGAACAGTACCAACGGGAACCGTTAATTTTTTGGGTTTTTACATAATTATGGCGATAATAGGTGTAGTTATTAATTAGAATTAACTGCGCCCCTCTCTGGGACTCGACGTACTTGATGTCCTCTGAAAAATAAGACAATTACAGATTTTAATATTAAATTTTGAAATTTCCACTCTAGTTACAAAAAGAAAGAAAATAGGTAAAGGATGAAAAAGCTACAAATAATAATTATGTGAGTGATTATATTTTATATTTTCTTTTCACAAATGAACGGAGTAAGTGCTTAAAATCAAGGAAAAGTTTACATTAATTTATGAGAGACTGTTGCCTGAAATAGTCATTGCAAGCAACGTCTGCGATACAAATCGCCAGGGTTCCACGACGCTATATGAGTACAAGCCCACATTGGGTATTTTTATGAGACCGAAGTGAATCTAAAACAAAAACAAAAAGAAACAAAAAGTATATATGTAGTATATCAACTATCTGGTGTCCACGACACAAGCCTCGTTGCTTAGTGTGGCACTAGATGGCGCTGTGTGTAATGTCCAGCGATATTTATTTATTTATTTATCTAAAAATTACGTAGGTACATAGTTTCTTAAATCCTAATATATTTCCCTTGACATACAACGTATTTGGCTGGAGGATGATTATGTTCATAATTAGAAGAAATAATTTTATTTTTGTCGTCAGTAACGAGCATAGCTTTGCACTTCTTACTATTGTGAGTAGAACAGCACCAACGAGTAGCATTTATTTTTTTGGTATTAACAGACCTATGGCGACAATAGGTGTAGTCATTAAGTAGAATTAACTGCGTTCCTTGCCGGGACTGGACGTACTTGAAGTCCACTGAAAAATAATACAATTACAGATTTTATTATTCAAGTTTGTAATCTACACTATGGTTACAAAAGCAAAGAAAATAAAGGAAGAAAACACAATAAATAATAATAATCATATGAATGATTATAATTTTAATGTTCTCATTACAAATGTACAGAGTGGATAAACAAAACAGAGAGAAAGAATAATGACGTTAGCTACAAAGACGTAATATAATAAAATTTAAGTATATTAGAGAAATCAGTGCTTTTATTTGGCTTATATCGAACAAATCCAACATTTATTATAATAGTATAATGTGTGTTAGTGTATAAACTTAAAACTATGTTAGTAAATATAGTAGTTATGCCACCACAACCATGAGGTTATTTATTTTATAACACATTTGTTCGTAAAGGGTCTCTTATTTCACCCATTTCAATATCGTAATGTATCTCATTACGTACTTGTGCAGTAATGTAATGTACAACGCACGGTTTATCAAAATGCTCCGTCAAAAAGGAACGGTACTTTTTTAAATCTTAGCAAAGAGTTTCTATGTCAGAAAAGTGGTCAACATTTTATTAATAAAATTAACTGTGGGAGATGAAATATAATAAATAAACATTAAATTCTTTAATTTAATTAATTTTGACAATAAATTACAACCATTTCTCTGTAACAAAACACAAAAATATTAATTTACTTAATTAGTAATACTGGCTGTTTTTTGTGTCTTTGCCTTAAAAAAAAGCGCTGATGCGCGCGCATCGCTAATTTGTGAACAAGTAAAAGATTTATTCGTTTAAGAAAGTCCGAGTTTTATTTATTTCCTCGCAAATCTAAATATATAAAAGAAGAAACTGACTGACTGACTGACTGACTGATTGACTGACTGACTGACTGACTGACTGACTGACTGACTGACTGACTCATCTATCAACGCACAGCCCAAACCGCTGGGTCTACAGATTCCAAATTTGGCAAGTAGGTTCCTTATGTGGTCTAGGGGTGCACTAAGAAAGGATTTTTCAAAATTCATCCCCTAAAGGGGTTAAACGAGGCTCCAAAGTTTGTATGGGGAAACAAGATTAGTTAGACTATTTTATTCGAAACTTCACAGGAGTGCTCCTATTGATAAATGAGTAGAAACGGGTTTCAGGTTTTTTCAGAATTCAACCCCTAAGAGGGGGAAATGGGGTGGCAAAGTATAAAAATCAATGCAAAGCCCAAACCACTGAGTCTAGAAATTCCAAATTTGGCAAGTAGGTTCCTTATGTGGTCTAGGGGTGCACTAAGAAAGGATTTTTCAAAATTCAAACCCTAAGGGGGTTAAACGGGAATCCAAAGTTTGAATGGGTAAAACAAGATTAGGTAGACTATTTTATTCGAAACTTCACAGGAGTGCTCCTATTGATAAATGAGTAGAAACGGGTTTCAGGTTTTTTCAGAATTCAACCCCTAAGAGGGGGAAATGGGGTGGCAAAGTATAAAAATCAATGCACAGCTCAAACCGCTGAGTCTAGAGATTCCAAATTTGGCACAAAGGTTCTTTATGAGGTTTAGGGGTGCATTAAGAAAGGATTTTTCAAAATTCACCCCCTTAGGGGTTGGAACGGGAGTCCAAAGATTTCGTGGGGAAATAAGATTAGTTAGACTACTTTATTCGAAACTTAACAGGAGTACTCCTATCGATAAATGAGTTAACGTTTGTGTTTCAGTTTTTTTTCAGAATTCAACCCCTAAAGGGGGAAATGGGGTAACAAAGCCTGAAATTCAATAGAGGTATTGTTTTTATGGTGAATTGGGTCGGGTGTATTACAAAAACAACGATTTTAAGATTTAATGTGGCAGACCTGAAATACTACCATTCCCTGTTGGGGTGCGATGGGGTTGAAATGTCTAAAAATCAATATGGGTGTCGATACCGAGATTATCAGGGGTGCTGATTACGAAAATGGCATTTATTTTGAGATCCAGATGATAATGATTGTGATTACGATGATGATGATTGTGATAATGACGACGATGATTGTGATGACGATGATTTTGATTACGATGATAATGATTGTGATTACGATGATGATGATTGTGATAATGATGATTGTGATAACGATGATAATGATTGTGATTACAATGATAATAAGTGTGATAACGATGATGGTGATTGTGATACTGATTTTGATGGTGATTGTGATGGTGATTGTGATGGTCATTGTGATTTTGATTGTGATGGTGATTGTGATGGTGATTGTGATGGTGATTGTGATGGTGATTGTGATGGTTATTGTGATGGTGATTGTGATGGTAATTGTGATGGTGATAGCGAAGGTGATAGCGATGGTGATAGCGATGGTGATTGTGATGGTGATTGTGATGGTGATTGTGATGGTGATTGTGATGGTGATTGTGATGGTGATTGTGATGGTGATTGTGATGGTGATTGTGATTGTGATACTGATTTTGATGGTGATTGTGATGGTGATGATGATGGTGATTGTGATGGTGATTGTGATGGTGATTGTGATGGTGATTGTGATAGTTATTTTGATGGAGATTGTGATGGTGATTGTGATTGTGATAGTGATTGTGATAGCGATAGTGATGGGGATTGTGATTGTGACAGTGATGGTGATTGTGATTGTGATTGTTATGGTGATTGTGATGGTGATTATGATAATGATTGTGGTAATTATGGTGGTTGTGTTAATGATGATAATTGGTGATAATGATGGTGACTGTGATAGTGATGGTGATGGGGACTGTGATGGTGATTGTGATAGTGATAGTGATGGTGATTGTGATAATGATGGCGGTTGTGATAGTGATGGTGATTGTGATAATAATAATTGTGATGATTAAGAAATGTGGCACATAGATAGTTTATAACCTGGATTAACATGGAGGACACTATTATCCCTTTAGTATGATCCAGTGGGACAGTTACCGAACTTCACGCGGGCGAAGCCGCGGGCAACAGCTAGTATGTTATAAAACGTCGTATGACATACGTGCGCTTTGATAATTACAGCCTCTGCTTTATTATAGCCCTCGCCTACGGCTCGAGCTAGCAATATCGCCTCGGCTGTAATTTTCAACTTACCGCACTTATACCATAATGTAATAGTAAAAGTTCTCTGAACTGAGGGAATCCTTTGCAAATATTTTGAGACTGTTATGAAAGTGCTAGTGAGCTCTGAATCTTTACCTTTCTTTTTGGTGATTGAACCTGAAATTTCGCTAGTAAAAAACAAAATATTCATCACCACAAGTTTATCATGTACAAGTTTATTATTATACGTCGTAACTACTAGTTTCATTACAAAGTTTAAAAAAGTCTACATCAAAACTTACCAAGTAAATTACGTGCAAGTTGGCTACGAACGTCACTTTGTTATTGAAATATACATACGCGCAATTTTAGCGACCGCGCAGTCTTAGACCACCCTACCCCACAGCAAAAATAGCATACCATTAAATTTTAACATAGTATCCTTCTGCTATGATAAATGCTGACGGTGCATGGGAGTGATCCAACCTAGCTGATACCAGGGTCCTATGCGATGCTATAACGTCATTGGTGATGATGAGCCTTGCTTTGCAATACCCCCCTTTAGTGCAACTCCAAGTCTTTGTCTTTACATTACTCTTGTGGCAATAGAAAGTGTAGCCGTTAAGAATCGCCAGTTCCTTTCCATTCTGCTTTTTCACAAATTGCAGCTCTGGAAATAAAGTAGGAATGTTATGCTGTTCTGACATTTTAGAAAACGTATCGTAGTCTGACTGTGTCATGCAGTATTAGGTTAATGAACAAATGTATAGGAATACAGAGGGGCTTGTGGATCAAGGTTAAGTTACGCTTGCCATCGTCGTTCCGTAAATGATTCCCCGATTCGTATCTAGACCCCGCAGTGCCACGGAAAGAACGTTCATCTACGAATTAAAACCAAGAAAAAATTCCAAAGATCACACAAAACGCATTATTTAATTAGGTTTAACTTATTTTACATTTGACTTATTTCATCACATATTACACGAATGAAAGTCTTGATCACACATGCAAAAATACTCATTGTTATATAAAAAAAAGTTTAATTGTTAATTTTAACATTCTCGATAAGCAAAAGATAATTCTACGATTAAATAAGGTAAGTTAAGATTTTATTTGTTGACCACATTACGAAAATACACGAACACAATGTTTTATTTTGATTGATTTTGTCACTTATTTGCCCTGAGACAATTTTTTTTGTTTGCAGAACAGGCCACCCACATAAATTGTAGCAGATATTAATGAAACGTATATAGATTTCTTCCTTGTAATCTCTAGATTACAGTGGTAATATTGGCTAAGCCATGTCTAACCGGAATGATAAGAAATTCGAAAATGAAAACGTGAATCCAAAGAGATTTAAAAAGACTATACATAGAGCGGACATTGGGACTAATGTCGACGCTTATTGCAATGTATGTAATTGTATTCGCACATTGCGTTGAAATCTTACTGCACAATTGACACAACGACCAGCAGATACCATTTTCATAAAATAGTTTTTATCAAATGCGAAAAAATCGCAGAAACAGTTTCACGAAAATTGAAATAAACAGAAAGAGTAAATGTCAAATGAATTTGTCTGTCAAGTGTCAACCACCAAAAAGACGGATTTAAATCGTTCCGTGCCATGATGATTTTTTTTAACATCTAAAAGATTTTAGCGGAAACCTTTAAAAATAGCATTATAAAGCTCATAGTTTAATATTATTACTTTTTATATTATATTCCATTTCTATTATAATTAAAGCAGATACCGATAGACCAATGGATACCGTACTTTTTTTTTGTAAACGGAAAAAACGCCCCTATTTACGTAAGTATTTTCTGTCAAATGACATTGACCACAACAGGAATGATTTGACTCGCAAAAAATATCGTAATATAACTTATTAATTATGATTTTAAGATTCCGGTTTCGTTTTAATGTAATCTTTCGTTTATTACTATAATAAAATGGTTACTTGTTTTTTGGTGTAATATGAATAATATTTAACAACATCGAAGAGGGCCTAAAAAAAACTGTCTCCAACATCCGTTTCTAATCCTAAACTTGGGTGGAGGATGAGCATGAGTGTTTTGAACTGTTCTTATATGACGCTCCGAGAGTGTGGCGCTGTTTGTAAAAGTCAGCCTGGCACTACAAGAGTATCCTTTGGTACAGTACCAGACCCTTGTCCCCAAAGTTTTTCTTTTACAGAAAACAAAGTTCATTACTATGAGGAGCTAACCGTTAAGTTACATTACAAAATAATATAATGATGAATATTTATTTACATTAACATTAGATAAAAGCATAGAATATTAAATGAAAATCTTAAATAGAGTTCTAACTTACAGATTACCCGAATAAGATCAATTATGTTTAAGTATTTATTTACGATATTACAGAAACTACAACACTTGCTCATTACAACTTGACATCTCATCAATAAATTTTGGAGGTGCATGATTGTTTTCTAACGTAGCTCTGACGAGCCGAGCATCACTGTTGGTGGTGATCAGCTGAGCTTTGCAGTAACGTCCGGAACAACTTCAAGTATCAGTGACTATTTGCCGTGATGGTAGCAGGGGTGCAATGCACCGACGCACAATTAAGTATTGCGCTTGAATTGTTACATCGAAAAAAAAACCATGTTTATTATGTAATCAACAGATTTATTATCTTAGCAAAGAAAAAGCAATGTACGTGTCGTACTTAAGCGACCAACGCTCTGATGCCAACATAGTGGTTGCACTGGCTCAACATCACATGATCTTATTTTTCGGGAAACTCACAGCTAATATAAACAATGTTCTTTAACTGTACGGTTTTGAAGGCTATTTACAACATTACGCAGACAAAAAACACTCGAAAAAAAAAAGAAAAAACAAAACACAACAAAAGTAAGAGGTGATCTTGCACTGAGAACGCACCGACATATTATTATTCAATAAGGTACAAACGCACTTACACGTGGCTTGCTTAGCACCTGGATGCACGCTACTATGATACACGCTAGGCGTCAAGCGTGGCCCAAACGCAAAATGCGACGGGATGCGGAGATTCAAGAACGTTTGTGTCACTTCGCTACTTGCTAAGCGACTCGCTAGCCTCTATGCGCATCTAAACAAGTCACTTGTATATATAGTTATGGACGGCCCTTAAAGCTACGAAAGCACTAGCTTTCGTAGTTTTAAGGGCCGTCCATAACTACGACGCGACGACGGTCCGACGCAGTGGACATGTTGTTTCAATCGGTGCTTATACAGAAATGGATTTTAATAAACAATTGCGCGACGTCAGATTATACATAGTTCAGATTAATAACATATTGCTACAATTATACACTTGCTCATTCGATTTCGACAAAACAACCTTTGGAAATGACAAATTTTGTAGGCGCATGGCCGGAGTGAGCAGAACTAGATTCCGATTTTACCAAGAGCCTGGACGTAGCAGTGTCTTCATTGGTGATGTTCAGGTAAGCTTTGCAGGGCGCGCCGAAGGAGCATCTCCATATGTTTAGTTTCAATCTTCTTTTCTTCGGGAAAATGAACACTTAAACTATAACCTACAGGAGGAAGTGTCGCAGGAAGGGAGGTTATGTCTTTGGGTGGAATAAGCATGTAGCGGGTTCACATCGGGAGGCGCGGCTTAAATTTCAGTTGTGGAATTTAGCTGGGCGACCAGCTAATGGTCGAATCTTTGAGGAGATGTCGGAGGCAAGGAAACGTTTTAAAGCTAAATTAAGATGGTGCCAAGTCAGTCAGGAGCAATTTAAAATGGACATCATTGCGTCCGACCACTCCTCTAAAGATTTTAAGAACTTTTGGAAAAACACTAACAAAATGAATGTTAAGCCTAGCTTCCCGATGAGTGTTGGCGGTTCTGCTGACCACAAGAGCATTGCTGAGGGTTTTAGGGAACACTTCACTGTGAGATCGCCCTTAGGTCCCTCATCTGGTGAGGTGAGCGATGGTGAGCTAGTTGTGACGGGGAAGAATTTAAAGATACCTGCCAAGAGTGTGGCTGAAATAATAAATAAAATGCAGCGTGGAAAATCTCCTGGTCACGATGGGCTCAGTATCGAGCATTTTAAATATGCGGGGGTTCACTTGCCGAGAGTACTATCTATGTTTTTCAGTCTGTGTTTAGGTCACTCGTACTTGCCGGAGCCGCTAATGCGGACAGTAGTCGTGCCGATAGTTAAAAATAAGACGGGTGATACGTCTGATATAAATAATTATCGGCCCATCTCACTCGCTACCACATCAGCCAAAGTGCTTGACAGTCTGCTGAATAGTCGCCTCACTGCACAGGTTGAGTTGCACGATGCACAGTTCGGGTTCAAAGCAGGAGTCTCAACAGACAGCGCTATTCTAAGTCTAAAGCGAACTGTCAAGTACTACACAGCGAGGAGGACGCCGGTATACGCGTGTTTCCTGGACTTGTCAAAAGCTTTTGATCTAGTATCGTATGATATACTGTGGGACAAGTTGGGGGACGCGGGTGTATCGGCGGAGTACGCATCCCTCCTCAGATACTGGTACGCTAATCAAAAAAACCGGGTGAGGTGGGTGGGTACTCTGTCGGACGAGTACAGACTGGAATGCGGAGTTAGGCAGGGGGGGTTAAGCTCACCTTTGCTATTTAATTTGTACATCAACCTGCTTATCGAGCGGCTCAGCAGTACACATGTCGGTTGCCACATTTATGGAATATGTGTAAATAACATAAGCTATGCAGACGCTATGGTGCTGCTCAGTCCATCGATAGGTGGGTTGAAGAAGCTGCTTTCGATCTGTGAGGCCTATGCGGGGGAGCATGGCTTGATATACAACTCTAAAAAAAGTGAGCTTCTTGTTTTTAAAGCCCCTAAGCAGCAGTCACGCTGTGTTCCGTCCATAGGTCTCAACGGCGTAGCACTTAAAATTGTCAATAGTTTTAGGTATCTCGGTCACATTATTACGAGCGACCTAAGGGACGACGGAGATATTGAGAGGGAGCGCAGGGCGTTGTCTGTGAGGAGCAATATGCTTGCCCGCAGGTTCGCTCGTTGTACCAAGAACGTAAAAGTAACCCTCTTTAAGGCGTTCTGTCAATCGTTCTACACGAGCGGCCTGTGGGTGTCATACACGCGTCGAGCCTATAATGTCCTGCGCGTCCAATTTAATAACGCCTTCAGGATGCTGTTGGGACTGCCGTGGCGTTGTAGTGCATCGGGAATGTTCGCAGAGGCTCGCACAGATGGCTTTCACGCTATCATGCGAAAGAAAGCGGCTTCCTTACTGCAGCGCCTGCATGGTAGTGACAACAGCATTTTGAAGATGATTGCTGCTAGACCGGACTGCCCCTTCCAGAGACACTGGGTGGGGACTGTCTTAGGTCTAACTAAATAAATATTTAAGTTGTAAACACTAACAATACTAACCTAATTAGATAAGCACCATTGTTACTAACACTAAAATACTAACAAAGTTATGGACTGTAGTCTGAAAATAAAGGTTAATTTATTTTTATTTATTTATAACCTCAATACTAGTTACATTTATTGTGACGTCACAAAAAAATATATTCATAAAGTCTAAATTATTTATATTAGTTTTCAATAAACTCTGCTGATTACCGATACCTATAATAAGTGGGTATCTACTATATGTTATATTTGTGTGATTAGAATATCCTTTCCTTGTTACTTAAGTATGTTATTATGAATTGAAAGTAAGTGGGTATACCGTATACAATAAAAAATCTTATGATCGGTTACAAGAGAACTTTTTTACATCTAGGTAGGAATGTGACGTTATAATTATCATGAAAGTTTGTTAATTTTATAAATAAATAAAACGAATAAACATTTTTGTTATCATTCACCACGACTTTTTTATTTCCACCTTCCAACACCGAACAGCTAAAATAATAAATAAATAGTTGAATAATAATACTATGTTTTTTTTTACTAATATTTAACTTATTCTTATAAAAAATAAATAATGAACCAATAACTAATGTTACCAAGAAACAAAAACCCCACACGTTGTTAACAGGATTTGAACTCGGATCTCTTTGATCGTGAATCCTACTGATTACCCCAACAGCTATCAACACATGGTCAATAGATGTGAATTTTAACTATCCAATGGTAAGAACAGGTCGCTACACAAATAAGGTTTGCTGCGTGTATAATAAAAGAAACGGAAATATATTCTTATGTTTCGTGGAGTGTGACGCGCGACATGCGATTGGGCGAACTCTGTGGCTGTGGTGTGCGTACTGTATTGAGACCACTTACACATATAGACGCACGGACGCTCGACCGTGCGTTCACAGCAATACAATCCTTAGCGTACCTCAGCACTTATAAACGCTTACTGTAGATTTAACTTAGTGCAAAAAAAAACATCATCAGGAGGGATGGTACTTAAACTAAACACACTTGCTTATTACAGCTTGATATAACATCCTTGGGCAATGACATATTTTGTGGGCGCATGGTTCGTGTGATCCATTCTAGATTTAATCAACCTGGACGAAGGAGCATCATCATTAGTGAAGAACATCTGAGCTTTGCAGGGCCTACCGAAGGAGCATCTCCAAATGTTGGTGGACCGTCCTCGCGAGTGACAATAGAATGTGTAGCCTAATGGCTACACATTCTATTGTCACTCGCGAGGACGGTGTTATTGTTAATACAATAACCACTTCTTTGCCATTCTGTTTCATTGTCCATGTCTCTGAAACATAAATCCGATTATCTTAAGTATTGTTATCTTCTATGAATCACTTTGCTACTCAGCAAGGTTGTAGCGGGGTTGTAATCTCCGCATGTAAATAAATAACCAATGAAATATAAAATCATATATTTTTATCATCAAATATAACCGTACTACTAAAGGTAAGCACTACTTCGTCGGCATGAGAAATTCCTAATACCTGCGTTTATTCGATCGGCGAACCTGCACCGGACTTTGGCCGAAACACCAATCACTACCTATGTGAGTTTGCGACGTAAGATTTCAACTAGTGATAATTGTGATACAACAAAAACCATTGGATAGTTTAAATATGAAAATAGACCTTGCACGTTTACTTATTGCGTAATTTTACAAAAAATGGTAACAGCTGTTTTATTATTAAACAAATTTCACGCAAAGAACAATTCTCAAGTATGACTATCGACATATTATTAACTCTAGTAAGCTTTTTGTATTTTGGTGCATCCTCTAAATATCGTTATCCTGGGCTCTCTACGAAACCCTTCCGGAAATATAATAGCTATGTTATAAATAACAATATAAAAATTAGTTGATCTTCACATAAAACCCAGAAGTAATTCTAAAAGTTGGCGGCTTATGATTATGCTCCAGTTTAGATGTCAGGACCGTTCGTTGTGCTGGGTCGGCTCTGATAGTGATCATCATCCTCGCTTTGCACCTCATCGCGCTAGTACAAGTCCAGGTGCTCTTGCTCATATTCTTTGTGTGGCAGTAGAAGGTATATTTATTTATTTATTAAAACTTTATGCACAAGTAAAAAAACTGTACAAAGGTGGACTTAATGCCTTGGGCATTTTTTACCAGTCTACCTTAGGGTGATGCAGAGGTAGTACACAGTAGGTGCAATAACAGAAAAAAAGACTAGAAAATATTTATAAATTTATAACTAAAACATCAGAATAAATACATATATACATACATATAACAAATATATATAAATATAAAAAGTGAAGCGATAAACAGGAAAAAAAAAAACTGTAACAACTTAGTTCTTAGACGAATCTGCCTACTTCTTGTGAATATGCTCTCGAGCTTTCACTTTGAAGGTGAAACGACTAATCAACGTCCTGATACTCTGGGGGAGTGCATTCCAAAAAAAGACCGCCTGAACAAAGAAAGATGATTTTGTAAAGCCAGATCGGACAGCGTAGAAGACGGTTATTGGAAGAACGAAGATTTTTGGTATGCGCAGAGCATAAATATTAAAAATGAGAAGTCAGATAAGAAGGAGAAGTGGGTTTGTGAAGAAGAGAAAACAGGGTTGTCAAAGCCCTCAATGCTCTGCGTTGCCGGATGGGCAACCACCTTAACAGCGATCGATGTGCAGATACATGATCATACTTGCGAAGATTGAAGACGAATCGAATGCAGTTATTAAGAAGTCGGTCAAGTTTATTGAGGAGTTCTGCATTCAGGTCATAGTAGCACACATCACCATAGTCAATTATGGGGAAGATTAGGGACTGTACAAGCCTATGCTCGCCTTGATGTGTGATGGGAGAATATTTTTCAGCCGATAGAGCGACCGCAATGTTCCGGTGACTTTCTTGCTCACAATCGCAACCTGCTTACGCCAGTCAAGACAAGTGTCCACATGCAAACCCAAATCCTTGACGTCAGAGCTAAACGGGATTGCTGTTCCATCAAAGGTAACCGGTGGCACCGTTAAACCATTCAGCCTTCTCAGGCTATGAGGGCTCCCTACAATGATGGCCTGGCACTTGGTAGGGTTAACCACCACACCGAAACGATCAAACCAGTTTTTAACTACGCTTAAATCCCGGTTTAGCTCCTCGACCGCACCGGGTAGGCTGTCAACACCCGCCTGACAGTAAAGCTGTAAGTCATCAGCGTAGAGATGATACGCACACTGAAGTTCGGTAGTTATGAGATCAATAAACATAGAAAACAAAAGTGGAGATAAAATACCGCCTTGAGGGACGCCAGTTTCAAGATTACACCAGCTGGAGTTAGACTCACCAGCAAGAACCGACTGCTGACGCCCCTGAAGATAAGAAGAAAACCATTCCAACGCCTCGGGAGAGACCATGAGATAGGAGAGAATGGATAAAAGGACTTCGTGACTGACGGTATTGAAGGCATTTGAAAAATCGATCAGCACTAAGACCGTAACTTTAATGTATAGTTTTTTTTTGTTGTATATCCGTCCACAATGGCCAATTCCCTGCCGTTAATTTTTTTTACCCATTGTATTTGTCCTAAAATATAAACAATTACTGATTTATATCACAGGTGTTTAGCTTACATGCTTAGCATTATAAATCTATAAACCTGTAAATATATAAATCGAAGGACAAGCAGTTCCCCGGAAACATGGGTTTCCGTGGGTACAGCACCAACTGTTGGTCTTGTGATGAGTATGGCAATAGAATGTGTCGCCATTCAGAATAACTAGCTCCTACCCATTCTGTTTTGTCACCCAGGTTTTGTGACCAAAAGAAACGTAAAGAATTTTCGCTATTTGGCTTTTAGAGCAATTTTGAGAAGGTTTACCCAATGATAGAAAAAAGTGGAAGTGGCGCCGGAGGCTGAAACGTTGTGTGGTAATCAGTTGTCGTGGTATGGATGTGATGCGGAGGAACGAAGAAAATGTCGTGAGGGAAGTTTTTAGTATGAATGTGGAGGGGTATAAGAGAATAGAAAGATAAAAAAAAACGATGGATGGACTATGTGAAGGAAGATAATTATGGCAAGAAAGAGGAGGTGTCTGATGAGATGTCAAGTAATAGAGACGTATGGAAGAAGGAGACATGCTTCGCCAACCCCAAATAAGATAAGGGCAAGAGATGTTGATGACGATATCAGTATACTGCTATTTTTAGCGGGCGGGTTATTTGCGTCAGAATCAGCTTAAATGACGGGTACTCGTAGCACACTCCGCCCTTCGCGTGAAAAAGTCATGAGGATTAGCCATCAATGAGAAAAATATACCCAAGTATTCTTAATAATTTTGCGTAATTAAAACATTTTTATTTTTATTTTACAAACATTATTTATTGTGCCTGTAAATAATAAACTAGCGGACGTCACGCGGTTTCAACCGCGTAGTTCCCGTTCCCGTGGGAGTACGAGGAGAAAATATAGCCTATGTTACTCAAGGTGAATGTCAAATCAAATCAATCGAAATCGCTGCAGTAGTTTTTGAGTTTATTTATTACAAACATACACACACAACAATACAAATCTTTTCTCTTTATAATATTAGTGTAGATATTGCTTATGAATGTGGTCGTTTTTCAGAACAATAAGTCAAAAGATCATGTCAGTCGCTATAAAATAGAACGTGCCTAAAACAGAGAGGAGATAATATTACTGACTACGTATAAACTCACAACACTACTTAACATAATATAATTGCGTAGAACTGACTCTCGAGCTACTTCGTAACTTAACACTTCCATCTTTTTCTCAGGAAATGCTTTGATGTAGTATCGGGACAAAGGATACACCACAGCGGGGCGGAAGTTAGCGTTTACCTATATCTAGTTTTTTCAGAGACATGCGCGACCGTGCTAACTACGTGCGTCGGGTTGTGCTGTCAGCGAAACTGGAACACAAGCACGAACCTCCTAAGTATTGTATCAGCAATGGATATTGTAGCTTGGTAATTAAATTGGTAATTAGAAAGCAAGAAAAAGGTTATGCATTTGACTAGTATAAACTAGTCAAATACATAACCTTTTTCTTGCTTTCTTGAAGATTGTTAAAAGTGAAGCGCACGCCTCTATAATCTAACATTTCAGCACCCCTAGCCAAGTTACAAACGTTTCGTATCGATTCTCTTTCTACAATCGTAAACGCCTCGGCGTAAGCGATGTAGAAAGCGCTAAATTGGTAGCCAAGTTGACACGACTGAGTCGATCGCTCGTTCTCTAATGTCTGTAGAAAAAACCTACACTTTAGTCTATGGTGAGCGTTCCTACCAAAGAGTTTAGCGATCAACATTGTAGAAACGATAACATTCTATTCTATCATTTTGAACAATGTCAACTTGTCTACGAATTTTCTATTCGTTTGTGTTGATCACGTGATTTAACGTTGAGATGATGTCATTCTCATTCATTTGAATAGTTTTCTACTAGCGTTAACGATTGTAGATTGTCAACTTGGCTAGGGGTGCTGATATACACATTTCAGACGTTAGCTACAAACTACAATTACTTAATTACCAAGCTACAATACCCATTGCTGATACAATACTTAGGAGGTTCGTGCTTGTGTTCCAGTTTCGCTGACAGCACAACCCGACGCGATGGTTTCGCGTTCTTGGTGATCTCCATCCTGGCATGACAGTCCCCTCCATAGGTACAGTTCCAGATCTTCGTAGACCTCTTCAAACTCTGCTTGCGACAATAGTAAGTGTAGCCGTTCACTAGTGCCACTTCTTTTCCGTTGAGTCTCTTCATAAATGTTACTGTAAAAATGTTTAATGTGTTAATAACGACGTAAAAATTTTGATCACAAATAATATGAATTTGTTTCATGCGTAGAATATAAAATTATGTTGTAGTTGTGGACATTTAAAAGAGCTTTTACAGGTAAGAAGCTCTCTTGGTATAATTACGGAAACTTTTATTACTAAGCAACAATGAGTTTACTAACGTAATATCTGGAGTAGGTCTGAAAGGTAGGTGAAGTAATATCTGGTCTATTGTAGGTACATAATGAAAGAAAAAACAAAATAGAAAATAATAGTAGGTATTTTGTTTCTCATCGTATTATATTTTGCAATAATATTAAAAAAACTTCTTAAGTAATTCTTCTTCTTAATTACTGATACTGATACTGTTAGCCTGCGTCATCCCACTGCTGGGCAAAGGCCTCTCCCCATGACTTCCAGTTTTCTCTATCCAGGGCTAATGTAGACCACTGGTCGTTGGTTTTATCCAGCTCGTCAATAAATTAATTGCTATCATATAAATGTTACATCAAACAAAGTAGACACTGTAAAGGATCTCAGGCCGCACGGGTTGATTACAAGAGAAAACCACAGAAGATGAACTGATTTAAACACTGTATATTGATTTACTTGATTAATTACACTGATTTTACACTGATACGAAATAGTTTTTATAAAGACACAGAAACACACAATTATCAATAAAAGTTTGCAATCACATAGAAAATACAGTTTATAGAGAGTACACAGTTAATATAGTTCAATACTTTTACCCAATTTGCACAGAATTTACGACGACTTTTACACTAGTAAGTTATAAGAAACACTGAGGACTGCTGACTGAAGACTGGCTATGCTCAAAAAAGTCGCCTATTTTATTCACATTTTTATTAGCTCAAGTAGTGGCTGACCTAATACTTGGTATTTATCTATTTTCCTATCGGTAGCGTGGAAGCCGGCATTTCCCGTCCCTCGACTCCCCTTTCCTCACCCCTGTGACCTACTTAACTTTGATTGGCTAGATATAAAATACTAAGGGGGCTCTTTTAGCCAATCAGCTGACCTGAGTTTATACATACTTAACTACCTACAAATAGTTATTATATGTTATTGCTGTTTTACATAATGTTATTATCCTATTATTCTGAGATGACCTAGGTCATAGGGTATCTATTCAAGCTAGGTAATCTTAAAACTACGATGTTATTTAAATAATTTAAACAAATTAAGTTTCAAATGGCTGTGCTTCTCAACAAGACACCGTAACAGAAATTCTACATTGACATTAAATCTTAATCTATGAGGTCACATATTACTTTTATATATTAATTGGGAGTAAAGTTTTAATCATGGTTATGCTCTTTCTTATGTGAAACTATTTCATTGTCAATAGTGACGATAACCGATTTACATCCTAATGACGTCTGAGTACAGGGCCATCGCTGCTTAGACCCTTTATACCGAGTAGCGCGATTATACCGATAGGGGCCGAAGATGATCACAAGGTTGCCACTCCTCGTCGTGCTGAACACTGGCTGTAGTTCTGTAGCTGTAATAAAACATCAATGTATTGAAATGTTTTGTCAAAAAATAAAGTGTGAAAAGTTGAAAGTCAATATTATATTTGCTGTGTGTTCCAGCCTGTCAGTGTCTGCGTAATGGCTTGCAGGTAGCGGTCCATAGACCCAGCAGTGGGAACAACAAGGAGATTAAATGATCTATAAAAGCACTTTTTGATTGGCACTACCTTTTAATTTGTTCAAGAACGAAACAAACACCACTTGCGATAATTGCTCAGAAACTTCGTATTAAAACTACTGAAATGAAAGTTTAAGATTGTTTTACTACACACACTCTTTTAAATAGGTTGGAAACACAAGACAATCTCGTTTGTGTCTGATTGTAAACATAATTTATTAACTTATATTTATCCGAATCATGTCATACTTAACTACAAAATAATAAATCAGTTCATTGAAAACTCTTTGAATTTGACCGTCAATGGTTATGCATATCGTTCATACGACTAACGAGGAGATTATTGAAAGTGACCACACTTGCTCGGCACCCACTTTTGTGACTCGTGCAGTACCACCGGACTCTGGGCCCGGCTTTACAACGTTTCTTTCGAGTATACCGGTAGCTTCCCATAAAGATCACAGGATTCCCTTGCGCCGCCATGCCGAAAACTGGCACTGGATCTAAAATATAATAAAACACCATGTAAGTCTTGTTGGCGTAGTCACAGTAATAATTATATTTAGTGTTTTGATAGTGGAGGAAAACTCAAAAATACTACATTCCAACGAGTAACGAATGGGTAGAATAAAAAACAACATAAGTGAGCCTAAACTTCCGAGGCGGCGCTAGATCAGTTTCAGTACAAATTAACGCCATTGGATCGCTTGTAATTTCACAAAAGTTTCCATGAAGGAAACAGAGGTCCTGTTTCCTTCATACTATACTTTTTATACATTTAGGATTCCAAAGTGATCCCAGAATTCCTATTTCTTGTTGAGCTACAATTACACAAATATATCTGATTAAAATTGGGTTGCTAAGAATTCTGTCTCAAAAAAAAAACAGGTTTTAATGAATCGCAGAATATTTTATTCATATTTTATTTGCTTTTATGAAATCTTACATTTTGTATATAATGTAAATAAAAAAAAAGTCTACACACATAACTTACATCGAAAAAACATTTACCTAGTTTACAGTGAGCACAATACTGAAAGTTCGCCGTTGTTAAGATATAATATAAAGCGTGATCAATAAACCTACGCTAACATCTAACTAAACAATGAATCTTATTTACATAGTGTCAAAACAAAAAATATTGATTAATGATTATGCTCTTTCTCATGGCTAACAACGATACCTTCAAAAGTAAGGATACTCGATCGGCAGCCACGTTGGTACTTATTACAATACCACCATATTTTAGACCCTTTACTGTTTTTATTAGTTATCCGATTATACCAATAAGGTCCAAAAAAGATCACAGGATTTCCATGTATAGTCGTGCCAAAAACTAGCTTTGGATCTAAAACAAGAGTCTAGAGTGTGAGTCTCAGTAGCGTAGTCTCAATAAAATTATTTTTCTTCTTCCTTTCGTATCGACGTTACATCCAATATTATACAGTTTGGGCCCAGTAAGTGGCCACGTTTATCGCAGCGTCAGAGGGGTTGTTCAGTACGTATTGTCAAGGGTTTAGTTAGTCTCAATAATTATGGCATCTACCATATTCCCTTTGGGATCTTACAATACTTTTCCATTTTTTAATGATTTTTTTAACAAAGCATTGAAATAAAAATCAAACAGCTTAAATTAAATTGCTTTAATTAAATTGCTTTTTACTGAATATGCTGTATTATTATTTGCAAACATTTTTCGACTCGTCCCTTAGTTAATAGCGCATAATTTGACCAAAATGCATACATATTATGCATTGTATTTTATTATAACTATGTATGTATGTGTGTATGTGCCGTGTGGTATCCGGCAGAGTAGAATAGAACCAACCCATTACACTCACGGGTGTCGTACAAGGCGACTAATGTCTGAGGCAGAACACCTTGCGCCTACGTAGACCTGAGAATGGGTAGCAGCGTTTTCTGTTAGTCTTTCATCACTGCGATCTCCAATCCGCCTGCGAAGCGCGGAGATTACGGCAAATTCCTCCCATCATGGGAGAGGCTTATTAGTCTGGTAAATGAATGATTGTGGTTGGAAAAGTTGAAAGCAGAAAATGTGACTTATGAACTTTGTTTGGACTAGTTAGAAGATAAACATATTAAAAGTCCTGACCCCTCCGAGGTGAGCCCGATTGGCAAAGAAGGTCCCGTTTTTTGGTTTTTTGCTTATATCTCGAAAACGATGCGTCGTATAAAATTTTGTTGTACTACATAATAAAACCTCATAAAATTCTCTTCAAGTTTGCTTTTCAAATTTTTTTTCTGAGGATTTTTTTGATTTTTTTGATCTTTTTTTATCTAAATTTTTTATTTTTTAAAATAAAAAATGTTAAAAGTATTATTTGGTAAACAAGTTCTAGTTTGAACGTTCATTTCCCAAACATTAGGTTTGCGTTAAAATTTTTTGTGAATAGGTTTTTTGCTTAGTAACCATTTGGCAAATGAAATAATGCGAAACATTTTTTTGGATGTGAAAATTTATTAAATTCCTTTCGGTCAAACAAGGGAGACCCATGTTTATCTTCTAACTAGTCCAAACGAAGTTCATAAGTCAGATTTTCTGCTTTCGACTTTTCCAACCACATACCCCTTTTGAGCACTCATTTACCAAACTATATGTCCAGCAGTGGACGTTATGGGCTGTTGTAGTAGTAGTGTATAACTATGTATGTTAGTCTGTAAGGTTTATGTCTATGGGCAAAAATTGCCTGGAAATAAATTAACGTTGTTGTTGTTGTTGTTTATGAACGATGGATTAAAGTGAAAAAATAAAATTGTAATAAGTGTTCATCCATTTAATGATTATGCTTATGGCTACTTATCATCTTATCAAAGGTAACAACACTAGATCGACATCCATAGCTGTATCTGTTACAATACCACCGAACTTTACCCCCTTTACCTTGACCTCCTCGAGTATACCGGTAGGATCCCAGAATCAGCACCGGATTCCCATGGATTGACGTACTGAATTCTGGTAATAGATCTGAAAGCAAACGTCAGAGTAAGGTTAACATTGTGATGATATGATACTTTTACATACTTAACGCAACCGATGATGAGATGTAACAAACGTGGACGAAGCAAATGGCACTTAGCTAGGTATTGCGAAAAAGTATCAGCTGTTCCGAAGCAATCTCTTAACACAATCTCAACAGTTATAACGAGTACCTACACGAAAGATTTTCACTTTTTTCCTCGTTCTGCTGGACTTTTTGTAAAATAAGCATTGGTTACCATAACATATATTAAATTCGGACATCACGAAACAAATTTAGTTGTCTTTTAATGAAATTGAAATAGAAATAAAACAACACTACCCCTTTTAAATACATTGCAGACATTTTAATGGTTATGGTCAGGCTTACAGCTAACTATCACATTATCAACGGTAACGACACTGGAGCGGGCCGTTCAGATATATTTGTCTGATTGTACCGGTAGTGTCCTAGAGTCATCACAAGATTCCCATTCCTTGTCGTACAACATAATATTTTTCAATAATAATAATAAACGTAGGTATAGGAACAGTTTTAGGCATGATTTTCAGCAAAAAATATTAAAATTTAGCAATGCATAAATATGTTTAATATACGGCTTGGCCAAGCACGTAATTAGGTATGACAACTGAAAAACTTCATTAAAATCGAATTCATCTGAAACACACGCGAAGGTTTCGTCAAGTGGTAATCGTTTTCAAAACGTTTCGTATTTCTGCGCCGAGTTTCAACCGGAGTGACGTCATATTATGCTTTTCGGTACCTTATGTCAGTGACATACATTTTTGAGTTTTCCAGGTTTATCAAATTATCAGTTTATGAAGAATGCCATCAGTGACATTCTAGCTGGGTCTAGACACTAGTGTTTGGGCCCTTAATGATTCCCATTTCTAAGTATGTGTATGTTTTTGCTTATGTAAAACTATTACATTGTCAACAGTGACGATAACTGATTTACATCCCGACGACGTGCGATTACAGTGCCATCGCTGTTTTGATCCTTTGTATCTTTTCACCCGATTATACCGATAGGGACCCCAGAGGATGGCGTTATTACCAGTATTTGTCGTACTAAAAACTGGCTCGTAATCTGTAACAAAACTTGATCGTTAAAAAAGAAGAACTACCTCCTTTCCTTCATCATGGTTAGCGGAGTCGGTGTGCCTTTACAATGGGCTGTGATCTTGCGTAGGCATTACGGTCTACGAAGTGGTCACGCAGGGTTTCATAGCTCCTACGCAAGTTTTACGCGTCATACCTACCTACGTTCTTTTTTTTCTGCAAACCTAAACTACTAATAGTGCAAAAACACTTATAACCAAATAGTTTATTTATATGATTTTATCAATACTGCATATTGAAAAATCTTTTATGTGTTTTCTAGCATTTAATCAAAAACAATTCAATGATTGTAGGTATTCAAATTTATAACTAAATAGTTCATCATCGACTGTGATCAGTACTAATTTACGTCCTCTCGATCTACTAGTAGGTACATCGCCATCGGATCGTCGCTTTGCCGATACGCGACTGATTGTATCGATAGGAGCCAATGATGATTAAAGGAATTCCGTGCCTAGATGTTGTAAAGGTAGCTTGTGTAATGTTAGCGTAAAATTTGTTACAAATAATGCTTTTAATTGTCTGCGTTCTGTGTAAAGCTCTAACATACAAAAAAAATTGGTACTCAAAAGAAAATAATACAAATTTTAGTGGTTATGTTCATTCCTAGTTAAAATCACCATTCCGTTGACTGTTACAACGAAGACTTTACATCCAGAATCTTTTCTCCTACATCTCCATCGCATTTTCCCCATGATATCCCCGGGTTTAGCCTGATGATATCGATATCCACCATATTGCAGCGCCGAATTGCCACTCCTTGTCGTCGTGAACGATGCCTCTGTAAGTACCATAAACTCTTCATGAAGTCACATTACATACAAACAAACTCATGATGGCCTAGTACAATAATTTATACGTCAACCTTTGTATAAAGATTATAAGATGAAAATAAAGCAATAATTTAATATACATTTTTACTTATGCACAAAAAAAACATTATGTACAGCATTAATACCAAATGATAAACAATCGGATATTAAAATGGTTTAGGAAATCGTTTAATGATTATGTTTAGACTTATGGCTTATAATTTCACTGTTAAAAGTAAAGATAGTTGATCGGCACCCGCTTTTGTATCGTGTACATGTCCATCGCACTTTGGCCCCTTTGCAACTTATAACCCGATTATACCGATAGGGACCAAGAATAATGTCAGGATTGCCACTGTACGTCGTGCTGAAAACTGGCTCCAAGTCTGCAATAACACATACAATAATTACTATACAATTGCTTGATACTATATTTTGGTATTATTCTGACTCGAACAGGTAGAAAGTTTTGCCAGAATTAAGGTTTTTTATATTAGAAAACATTTATTCATAGCTACAAGCAAATTTCATAGCATAGCATAATTCACAAGGTAATTGGTAATTCACATTAAACAGGAATCATCTTAGTGGTTATGTTCACTTCTGTGGCTAACCATGACACTGTCGATAGTTACTATCGTAGATCGGCATCCCAGTGAGGTCCGGGAACATGTCCATCGCACTTTGGTCCCTTTACAACTATTAACCCGATTATACCGATAGGGACCAAGAACTATGACATCTTTACCAAATCTTGAGTTGCTGAAAACTGGCACGTGATCTGTAATTAAACATAATAGTATTATAATGTGCGCGTACTAAAACACAATAGTAGGGATAATTTCATTTCATTTTATTTGTCATTAAACTGGTGTTGAAAATGATATTATTATGTTTCACCACACAGACACCGTTTGAGCCAATCGTGTTGGGTATATTGTTGTGATTGCCATGTCCACATGAAGAGTAAGAACAACAAGCTTTTCTTTTATAAAAATTTTTATTCATTCACACACAAACAAATCTTTAAATTGAAATGGTTCAAATAATTAACTTACTACCTACCTACGTTCAGATTGTAAAATATAAGCAATATAATACAAGTTAACTACTAACGAACACCATATTCTAAAATAAAATAATATAACTATTGTGTGTTCAACAATTATCTTAGATTTAAGGTCAACGCACAAATAGTAAGGGCAGCAAGGGACCAGCACCGTCTAACTCGAGCCATTCCGGATTCTATATCTGGAATACAATATCGTAATATCCATACTGCAACGCGTACTTATGAAAATCGTAACCGCCTCGGCTCCAAATCAATTAGTCAACAGCAGTCACCGAGCTCACTGAAACTGATCCCATGCAGTATTTTAAAGTGTGTGTTGGTCTTTAAAGAGCCAGTTCTAATGGTTATGTTCAGTCTTATAGCTAATAATCACACTGTCAACAGTAACGATAGTAGATCGGCACCCGTGTGGGTACCGGGTACATGTCCATCGCACTTTGGGCCCTTTGCAGCTTAAAACCCGATTATATCGATAGAGACCAATGATGATGACATCATTACCGTTCCTTGTCTTACTAAAAACTGCCGGGCAATCTGTAATTAAACACAAAGATTTATTTTTTAACAATATTTACTAATACCTACAGTAGCAAGCCTTACAATTAAAATACAACAAGTTACATAGATACTAAAATCATATAATCTGGAATGAAATTAAATACTACTCATTTATTGAACAATAAGTTTTATTCAAAAAACTACTCCTACTCCCATGTTCAGTCCTATAATTAACAATCACACTGTCAACAGCACTGCAAGTACGTAGCAATCGATAACGATCGAATCGATACGATTCGATAAATCCGACTTTTCGATTGGTTAAAAACTCATTTTATCGAGAATAACTGTCAGATTTATCGAATCGTATCGAATCGAGTGCTACGTACTTGCACTGCAGTTACGATAAGATGTATGATTAGGTACCTACATAATAATATTATCTACCATCTAAAGTAAAACTAAATAAATGTTTGAGATCATTTTATCACACTATCTTGAATAGGTTTGAAACACACGACAAAATGTAAATATGAGTGCATTTGTATGAGTTCATCGAAAAACCTTTGATTTTGACCATCAATGGTTACGAATATCGTTCACACGACTAACGATGATATTTTTGAATGTATCCACCCTTGCTCGGCATCCACTGTGGTGCCTCGTGCAGTACCACCGGATTTTGGGCCCTTTAGAACCATTCTTTCGATGATACCGGTAGCTTCCCAGAAATATCGCAGGATTTCCTTGTTTAGTCACGCCGAAAACTGGCACTGGATCTGAAATAAAAAAACCTAGTGTGAGATCTTTTGGTGTTGTGATAATAAGTAAGAATTACATAGTTGAATTGTGAAGAGGGAAGATCTTCTTAACTAGAACCACTTTAGATTCCTATATGAACTTTTATCTCGAGTGCGTTCTCTAAAGCAAGTAGGGTACGGGAGTGACCACCGAATTCAAATTTTTGTCGGATTACAATGCAAAAAAGTTTTTCTTACAAACTGAATGCTTTTTGAAAAGACCAAACAGTTTTTTTTTTTTACTTGTCGTGTAAAAAATTAAACATTTATTATTTAATCGCGGATATTTTATTCATGCTTATGTTC
Organism: Xestia xanthographa; assembly: GCA_905147715.2. Taxonomy (NCBI): domain Eukaryota; kingdom Metazoa; phylum Arthropoda; class Insecta; order Lepidoptera; family Noctuidae; genus Xestia; species Xestia xanthographa. Next base: position 7,464,179 of record LR990646.1, read on the forward strand.
GGGCTGATGGCGAATGATTACATTATTTAAAGTGAGGATTCTCGATCGGCATCCCCTGGGGTACTTATTACAATACCAGCGCATTGTGGACCCTCTACAATTATTTGTCCGATTATACCGGTAGGGTCCTAGATAGATCACAGGGTTCCCATACCTAGTCGTGCCGAAAACTTGCTTTAGACCTGAAACAAAAGTTTTGTGTAAGTCTTTGTAGCGTAGTCTCAATAATTATGTTATGTTATGGATTATTTTAGTGCGAGATAATTTCATCAAAGACTGCAGTTACTCCTTTTTTTTTTTGTTTTTTTTTTCGGATGGGAAATCATCAAATAACCCCTCCCGCTCTGGGCGGAGCAGGAGGGAGTGTCAGACTTTTACTGACTAAAACCCATCCATGTTCCTTCATCGCCCTTTGTGTTCCGGGGCCACGGTATCTCTTTCGAATAGTCCCGCAACCACTGCAGTTACTCCTTCAGTTTACTTCTTAAATCGTTTCTTAAACATTTCTGTTTTCGATCTCGAAATATCCTTTTATTGTTTTGGCGAATAAAAATATTCATATGTCGTGGTCACAATTGGTCTTGGACCTGAAATAAAACTTAAATGTTAGTCGAAACTATTAAATTTGAATGTGACAACGATAGTCTGGACATCGCGAACTGAGTCGTAATCTTACTGCAAGCGCCAACTGATTGCTGTTGGTATCAGAGCGACGCGACGTGGCAATCTTGTCTTTAAGACGTCACTGAGACATGGAATTACATTTTGTCTACGTCGTTTCATTTGATTAACCTGTAATAGTTACCTAATGATAATTCCTGAGTAAGACCCGACACATGAACATGATATAAGTTGAAAATTAGAAATGCAGACACCTAAAATTTACTGTAAAAAACAATGTAACAGAAATAAAACAAAGACAACTTTGAATATAACTCAGAAATTTTAATGGTTATGTTCAGATTTATGTGTAAACTAGCTTCTGCCCGCGACTTCGTACGCGGATCCTGTTGCTTATGCCAGCGACAACGGGGTCGTCAAAATCGGAGATCTGAAACGTCTGATGTCGAATTTTAAGAGCCCGGGGACGGGAATACAATGCGTGAGACGATTCGAGACGTTCCAGATCTTTCATTTTTGTAAGTCAACAGGAAATGCCCAGCAGACTAAACATTTTTTATAAGTCAACAGGAAATGCCCATCAGACCAAACAACACTTGCTGAGACGTCATTCCTATGTGTTATGGTGTAGCTGGGCTCTTGGAGTTCCACAACAGGTGTTCCAGATCTTCGATTTTTATAATTCAACAGAGAGTGCTCATCAGATTGAACAACTTTTGCTAAGACGTCATTCCTATATGTGTTATGGTGTAGCTGGGCTCTCGGAGTTCCACAACAGGTGTTTCAGATCTTCGATTTTTATAAATCAACAAAGAGTGCTCATCAGATTGAACAACTTTTGCTAAAACGTCATTCCTCTATATATGTTAGTGTAGCTGGGCTCCTGGAGTTCCACATCAGGTGTTCCGGATCTTTGATTTTTATAAGTCAACAGAGACTTTTGCTAAAACGTCATTCCTATATATATGTTAGTGTAGCTGGGCTCTTGGAGTTCCACATCAGGTGTTCCAGATCTTCAAATTTATTCTCTCAGCAGAAAATGCCCATCACGTGGAACAATTTTTGCTATGGTACCATTTTTGTATCTCTTATAGTTCAGCTGGTCTGTTGTGGTTCTGCATCAGGTGTTCAAGTTTCCAAGATAAATTATAGCCTATATCTTGCCCAGACTTAATACCTATACAACAACAAAAAAATCATTCAAATCCGTCCAGTAGTTCCGAAGATTAGCGTGTACAAACAAACAGACAAACAGACAAACAGACAGAATTTTTTTTTTTGATTCGTGTTCTTTTCCTGTTTCTAAACCCCCTCAATTTTTTTTTTTTAATATATTCAATGTACAGACACAGTTTTTCTACTGTTTTATTATATGTATATAGATTTTTTTTTTTGATTCGTGTTCTTTTCCTGTTTCTAAACCCCCCTCAATTTTTTTTTTTTTAATATATTCAATGTACAGACACAGTTTTTCTACTGTTTTATTATATGTATAGATTATGACATTATCGAAAGTGACGATACTCGATCGGCATCCTTTGGTGTATCTGGTACAATACCAACGCACTTTGGGACCTTTACATTTAGTTGCCTGGTTATACCGGTAGGATCCAACAATGATCACACGATTCCCATGCTTCGTCGTGCTGAAAACTGGAAATGAATCCGAATCTGAAAAAACTTTAATGTCAGTACATACTAGTGAAAATCTCAAGTGGCCAAGTAGTTTGGATAAATTCAATACACTTTAATTATACCAATTACATTTATTTCCATCAAGTTTATGAAAACACACGTTACTTAAGTTAAGTTCAGTACCTATTAATATTATTATTTATTATTATTATTACCTATTATAGGTACTGAACTTGGCTTAAGTAACGTGTGTTGTGTGAAACGTTTCTGTTCTTAACATGAGTACTTCTTCTTTGACTCAGTTGTCCCATCATCTCGGTCGGATAATTGGAGACATTTCAATGTGTATGCTCAGACTTATGTAGAACGATGACATTATTGATAGTAAACACACTTGCTCGGCAAGCACTCGAAGTGCGTCTGCTACAATACCACCGGACTGTGGACCCTTTGCACCAAGTTGCCTTATTGTACCGGTAGGATCCTATCGTGACAACACGATTACCCTTAGCTGTGTAGCCGAAGACTGGTAACACAACTGAAAAAAAAAAACGCAAGAAACAAAGTTTAGATGTTAGGCTTGTTATAAGTATGTAAAAGACATATTTTATTATTTCTAATAATAAAATCATATTTTAGTGGTTATGTTCATTCTTAAAAGCAATAATAGCGTTTTCGACAGTAATGACAATGGCTCGACATTTGGAAGTCTTCCTAGCGCAGGCCCAACGCAGTTTGGACCCTTTGTAGCCGGACTACAGATTGTACCGCCTGTGATGAGAACAAGTTTGCCCATTCTTGTCGTACTGAAAAACGGATCTGCAAAAAAAAAAGATTTAAACAATTAAAGCACAGCTTATTTGTTTTTTTTTCTGTTATAATGGGTTGAGTAAATTGAAAAAGAAAAGGTAAACATTAATTTTATTTATCAAAATATAGATATATCCGCAAAACATCATAATAATAGGATAAAACCAACCAGTACTGTACATGTCGGATCAGCACCCCTAGCCAAGTTACAAAAGTTTCGTATCGATTCTCTTTCTACAATCGTAAACGCCTCGGCGTAAGCGATTGTAGAAAGCGCTAAATTGGTAGCCAAGTTGACACGACTGAGTCGATCGCTCGTTCTCTAATGTCTGTAGAAAAAAACCAGGTATGGTGAGCGTTCCTACCAAAGAGTTTAGCGATCAACATTGTAGAAACGATAACATTATATTCTATCATTTTGAATGATGTAAACTTGTCTACGAATTTTCTATTCGTTTGTGTTGATCACGTTGAGATGATGTAATTCCCATTCATTTGAATAGTTTTCTACTAGCGTTAACGATTGTAGATTGTCAACTTGGCTAGGGGTGCAGGTCATGAGTACGGACGGGCGAATGTATCGAGAGCGCGCCAGTGGTGACATCACGCGACCTACTTACCAGTCTACCCCACCATGGCGGCTTCTACAGAGTCCTGATGTTAACATCACGCGGCGAGGCGGACATTCTATGTCTGATGGCAGCGGAGTTAGGAAGTCTTGAAACTGTACCCGAATCATTGTGCCCAATGTTAATGTGTCAAAGTGTAATGTCAAGTAATTTGTTAGACTCAGTGTATCTGTTTCAAAAGAGTAACCATGGAGTTTCTTGCCGGTTCTTCTCAATGGAAACTACCATGCCGAACCGTGCAATGTGAAATAAAATAGTGTATCGCATCCAGTGAGTTTTCATAGCACGAAACCCGTCTTCTGCCCACATAAGCTCGAGCCTAGCGAAATAAATTCCTGACAAACCCGACATACATACAGGCTAGTGTGTAGCAATTAAACAGTCACTAAAAATATAATTAAATCTTAATTTTACAATCCTTAGAGGGATAACTTCGCTTTTACAGAATAATTGATATATCTATTGTTCGAATTAAAATAACTTTTACCTACTTGTCATGGTTTTATTTTTCGTACAAGTGCAAACAATTAAATAACTGAAGCAATGTTTAGCGTTAGCGCTGGCTGACTTTAGGACTTATCCTGATAAATCAGTGCATATTTTTTAAAATAATGTTTGTATTGTTACTAAATGTTTACATACACACCATTACGTATTATATACTTAGGGGGTAGATGATTGTGTTCCAGATAACTTGATTTGACAAATTGTCTATCCTTTGTGACGACAAAGTAGGCTCTACACTTCCTGCTGAGGGCGCACTTATACCTTTCGGTTGACTTATATATTATACGGTCGACAGAGAATGTGTATCCTTGTATCACTGCTATCTCTTTCCCATCCAGTTTTCGGTACCATTCAACTGTAAAAAAACTACGTGAATTTAAACAAAATATGTTAAAGAATTGGGGTTTAAACATCTAATTAGATTTGTGTAGGTACATTTTCAGATCCGTAAAGAAACTAAAAAGTCTCTTATTTTTAGGGTTTTAATAGTCACATTATAATACTTTACTACATGCTTATTATAGAAGAGAAAGAGCTACATAAATATTCAGAATAAGTTTTTTATTTGTAGGTAGGTCAGCATTGATGTATCAAATTACTACAGACTAAAGTAATAAAATCAAAATACAATAACAATAGTTTTATTATGGAAGATAAAGTAGGTAAATGAAAGTAAATGTTTCTTTCGATAGCCCAGAACTTAGTCAGTTCTACAGAGACGTCGGCGGCAGCATAGAGGTCACTGACTGCATATTTAGTGGCACATGATACTTCTATCTTGTACCACACTTGTGTGTGGAACAGTCCTTGACTTCAATGAATGTGTTCATTATTCTGGTTAATGATGTCATTGTGATACGTATAGATATTCGCTTTACAACCACTCTTCTTTTTAATACAGGTCATTTGGGCCCTATATAGGTTGTATCGGCAAGGGCCTATGATGAGAACAGAGTTGCCAGCTGTCGTAGTGCTAAATATACGTAAGCTCTCAAATAGAAAAGAATGTCTTTTGTTTTTCGTCTAATAATCAAGTATTGACTACGTTAGACGGGCCTAAACATATACTGAACGCAAGTCTAATTAATAAAAAAAACATCTTTCGATAGCCCAGAACTTAGTCAGTTCCACAGAGTCGTCGGCGGCAGCACGGAGGTCTCTGACTGCATATTTTGTGGCATAAGATACTCATACTTCTATCTTGTGCCACACTTGTGTGCGGAACAGTCCTTGACTTCAATAGTTGTGTTCATTACTCTGGCTAATGATGTCATTGTGATACGTATAGATATTCGCTTTACAACCACTCTTCTTTTTAATACAGGTCATTTGGGCCCTCTATAGTTTGTGATCAGGTTGTATCGGCAAGGGCCTATGATGAGAACAGAGTTGCCAGCTGTCGTAGTGCTAAATATACGTAAGCTCTGAAATAGAAAATAATGTCTTTTGTTTTTTGTCTAATAATCAAGTATTGACTACATTAGATGGGCCTAAACATTATATACTGAACGCAAGTCTAATTAATAGAAAAAATATATGACTGGATACTCAGTACAGTGTTCTATGGTTCTTATGGAGCGTAATGACCACCAACAAGGGGGCACTGTTGGGAAACTTTTGTGAACTTGTATTGAAAAAACAAGATGGTGGCACGCGAAAAGATCCATATAAAACTATGCTAATGATTATGTTCAACTCTATGGTTAATAATAACGTTGTCGAAAGTGAATATTGCCGCCCGGCAACCTGACGGCTGCCTGGTACACTACCAGCGCACTTTGGGCCCCTTGCAGTCACTGGCCCTGTTGTACCGTTAGCTACCTAGCTTGATCATATAGGATTCCCTTGTCTTGTAGTGCTGAACACAAGCTCTGGAATACAAAAGACTTATTTGTTTTGCCAGGATAATAACGGGTTAGTGCAAGAGACTGTAAATCAAATCAAATCTGTATGGTTCTTTCTTCAAAAGACCATCTCAGACACTAATCTGCATAGTCCTCATGTGAATTGAGCAAGATTGTCTGGACTTTAAAAGAGACTATGACTTCTGAGTTTGTTTCGGCTGTTTCTTCTCAGAGTAGTCAGGTACGAAACACCGGCCCCATCTAGTTTAAAAAAATGGCGTGTAAAAGTGTTTGTAAAAACTTATTTATCATTTATCAAATCAAAGGTCATTTGATCTAATTTGGTTGAGTATCAGCACTTTTTGGACAGTACACAAAGTTTTCATGAGACCGAATGCCCACCCTTCGCCACTTCCTAGTGTTGTAGCTGGGAAGAAGAAGTGGTGGAACAAACTCCCCAGTAACACATCTAAAGCCGTACATAACTACTATGATGATGCTAAAATATGTTATCCCGTTCACATACTGTAAAGTTTTTTAAATAAACAAAATCTACGTATAGTTTTAACTTTGTCTAGTGATTTTAGAGTAGCAAATACCTACTTTACTCAAGCTAGGTACCTAAGTTAATGTTTTCATAAGCGAAGTAAACAAAGCGAACATAATATACGAATATCTAAGGGTCATAATCTTGTGAAACGCTTTCTATGCTTAGCTACTTGATCTCACCCTTCGTCGAGAGACTACTTACATAATTGTTTTACGAATAACAAGGTCTTCAGAACTATATAACAATTTAGGAGGTTTATGTGAGTGATTGAGATTTTTTTATCAAGCACAATTTTATTTTTTCTCTTTGTCTATATAATAACGAATGACGGCCTCGCCTACGGCTCGGGCTTCAAACGACACCCTCGACGGTAATCGGTCACTTTCTCCTCTCGGTGAACAATGTACTATTGCAGAACGTAGGCAAGAGATTGAATTAACCCAATTTGGAATAAAAACAACTTTACATAATAATATCTTTATTGTTTTTCTTAAACTAATGGCTTTGGCCTATCATATATGTATAACATCCCAAAACTGACCCACGTCATTCAGTTGATATGCTTCTAAACAAAAAACAGGTGCCTGAGTTCTTATACTTTTAAAATAATAGTAGATTATGCACCGAGGGGCTAAAGTTATGTCTTTGCTCGTGAGGTTAATACAAGAATCCTGAATGCAGCGAGGGATTCAAGCTAGCCCAAGGCAAAGACACCTTTAGCCCAGAGGAGGATACTCTACTTTTTACACCTACTGTGAGAAAATAATAGCCATAGTACGAAAAACAAAGTATTTATTAAATAAACAAACAGTAAGAATAATTAACTAATGTTACAGCCAATTACTATGACGGTATTACGGCGCGGTACGGTATTTGTTATTATTAATGCCAGTTTTAATGTTATTCCATTCCTTTTAAAAAATGGTTCGTAGTTATCTAATTATTCTTAAAATATTATGTCTTCGAAAACATGGCAACGATATGAAGAAGCAGTCGTTATGATTTTGTAGGAAATCGAGAATATCATCCACGCGTAGTAAAGGTATCGAGAATAACTTTCCTCTTTCTGGCACCAATAGTAGATTGTATCATAAGGGAGCAAAATAATATTTTTACGGCGAGGGCGCTTTTTTTAATCCAGAGCGAAGTGAGGGATTCTAGAGTAGAATCCCGAGCGTAGCGAGGGATTCTTTAATAGAATCCTGAACGTAGCGAGGGATTCAAAGTACGTCGCCCGAGCCAAAAATATATTTTGCGCCCGAGTGATACACTCTACTTTTCATCAACCACTATGAGAAGATAAAAGGCGCCTTATAATTTTAACCGACTTCAAAAAGGAGGAAGTTCTCAATTCGACTGGTTTTTTTAAATGTATTTACACCGATTACGCTGATATTTATGAGCCGATTGACGTGATTATTTTTAAATTGATGCGGAATAGTTGCCATTTGGTCCTATAAAAATTTAACATAGTTTGGCCCAGTAGTTTTCATTTTATGAACATTTTTACTTCAGTCGTGTGGTCTAATTTCAACATGTAAAATAAATGCATACCTAATTTTTGGATAGGATATTACAACTAAAAATGGAACAATAAAAAAAACTTTTTTGAAAAAATAAAACGGACTTCACAAAACACAAAAACGTTAAAAATAACTTTAGCTTCAGAATTCGGCGACAAAAAAAACTAAATTAATCAAACAAAGGTCACCGACTTCTGAAGATCTAAAGTTATTTTTCACTTTATTGTGTTTTTTATTCACTGTCACTTGAAGAACTCATTTTTCAAAACAAAACCATGAATTTCTAACAATTCATGAAAATTGACGAAAACGCGGTCTGTAGTTCGCGCGTTTTTAATTTGATTTCTTTTTTTTATTCAGCCAGCGCGGCGGCGGCGCCGCGGCGGCGCGACTATGGGCCGTCATACCAGCCAGTCTTTATTCAAACAATATTTGCGTTCGATTTCTTTCGGCGCTGAACACTAAGATGTTCCAAATTCAAAAAGTGCGCCGCAGAGATAATTGCGGCGCACTTCTAAAGAGGATTAAAAACTCATTACTGCCCGCAAGAAAACACCACCTTTGGGTGCACTTAAAGGCGAACCAAGTCGTCCTTTTCGAATAGATGGGATGAAAAGGGTGTTTGTTAGTACTATACTGCCAATTTAGCTGAGCATGTGAGATTCCAAATTCAAATCACATTATTGACCAGCGGGTCATAATGAAATCCAGTACAACATTATTGACCGACTGTGCCCCCGGCCACTAATGACTCACTTTAGGTTAAGGTTGCTTGACATATAATTTGACATTTTCGAGAAGGTGGTGTGAAAACACCATTACGTATTACATGATTAGAGGGTAGATAACCGTGTTCCAAACTACCGGATGTTATTACTTTCTTGTCTATAGTAATACTGAAGCGAGCTTTACATACTCTTCCCCTAGAGCACGAATACATCTAGGTTGTGTTACTTTGGTGAAAACGACCAAATGTATATCCTTGTATCATGGCGATCTCTCTCCCGTTACGATTTTGGTAATTTAATAAGAAATTTTGAACTTACACATATAATTAGGCACGGTTGAACAAGCTATTTGGTTTACATTTTACAATGTAATTTGTGGATTAAACTGTAAAAACCAAATAGCTTGTTCGACCGTACATCATTTAAAGACGGAGTTTCTTGTTATTATTGTACATATTTTTTTTAATAAATGCCATTACGTATTGTAAATGTAGGAGGTGGATGATTGTGTTCCAGATTACTTGATTTGATAAACTTTCTGTTCATTGTAACATTGAAGCGAGCTCTACACTTACTGCCGTGAGAACACTTATACGTAACACTTGATTCATACTTATGGTCCACAGAGAATGTGTATCCTTCTGCCACTGCTATCTCTCTCCCATTCTGTTTTTTGTACCATTTAACTGTAGAAAATTAAACAGTTATTAGTCTAAAGCAATGAAAAAACATGCAACATAAAATAAAAACTTTTCAACTAAAGAGGTATTATTTTTTATAGACTCGCCAAAACCAGTTACCAAATAAAGAAAATACCCATTGTTTAAAATAAAACAACTTGTTCGTTGACTACAGCAGGAAAAAATATAATTTATAAAACACAAAATAGGTATATCTTGTACATTTAAAAGTGAAATAAATGAAAACAACTTGAACTAAGCTATTTTTTCTTTCTTTCTTGCTTTCAATCTAAGCTGAGTAAATAGACAAAATTGACATTTACAAAATTGTTTAAGCACAATCGCAACTTAGCTGCCTATGTTTCAATCTCCTTGTTCGACTGTACTTTGACCAAGTATGGAGATATTTTGATCGAAAATTCATTTATAAGAATTTATATTAAATAACAATAATAATACCAGCCTATTACTGTCCCACAGCCTAGCAAGGGCCTCTTCTCATACAGAGACTGCCTGAGCATTGATCACCACGCTTGCTCAAGACGGGTTGGTGATTTCAGACTTTTCTATATTATTTCGTCAAGGGGACGGTAGACTCGATCGAAACCTTACCTGAATAATAAAACTTTAAAAAATAAAGAATTTCAGTCGACAACATAATTATATCCGCAAAATTCCTCACTATGTTTTTTTTTAAGTGTTTAATAAAGTTTCGTTAAATAACTAGGCAAGTTACTTAGATACTGTAAAATTATACAAACTCTACAAATAAATCTAAAACAATAATAAAAAATTAAGACTAAAAGTAAACCATTTTAATAAAGCATCGTTTATCAAAGCAAACTGGTAATTTAGGATATCTTGAACTACTAAAAACAGATTTCCTAAAATATAATATACTTTAAAAAAATAATTCTAAGTTCTAATATAAAGACCGTTACGTATTACATAAGAAGGAGGTGGATGATTATGTTGCAGACGAGAGGATTTTAACTCTCTGTCCTTTGTCACGACGAAGCGAGCATTGCATTTTCTTCCAAGAGAGCATATATACGAATCGGTAGTCTTATTACGACCGTCACAAGAAAATGTGTATCCTTGAAGCACGGCGATCTCTTTCCCACTCATCTTGCGGTACCACTCGACTGTAGAACGACAAAAACAAACATTATCACTGCTACAAAAATAAGTAAACTTTCTTCTAAGGAAAACCTTATCAAATGTTCCAATTTTGTATTAAATTCGTCGTTACTTTACAGTGTAAATAACGCAATGACCGTTTGTTGGTCTGTCAAATTAATGGCATTACCGTTGTACGTGTGTGATGTGATAATATTATCATCATCGTTATAACATCGCAGACCTTGTTTGAACAAAGTCTGCAATGTTATGACATAGTGTTCCGTAGTGGCGTAAAAAATATATAGGTATATAATATATTTATATACTAAAAAATAAATAAATAAATTTTATTTTACATTAAATATGGCTACAGTACAGCTAGTAGCACTCAGAGAACGTATTGGTGCCGTCAGTGCTACAAAAATATATGCTTTTAGCAACGCAAATAAAACAATAAAAAAAAAATATAATGCACTGATGTGCATTGTTACTCTAAAGTTAACAATACAAAATCTAAACAGTTTTCACAAATAGGTACCATTGATCTCAAACAAAAAAAAAACAATTCGACTGTTCTCACATCTTTATACAGGCTGTAAAAGACCTCATCACGAAGCCGTCAACCAAGCATTATGTACATCAAACTAAGTAACTTTACGCAAAAATTATTGCTGGGAAACGACTTTTTTTTTGGGGTGAAAAATCATGTTTTGTGGTAGAACTCAATGTAACGCACTCAAAACATTGTACTGATGGATGGATTGAATAAAGCGGGGGTCGTGGAGGTGTTTAAAGTAATAATCTTACATTAAAAACTTGTATTAAAAAAAAAACTTGTCGAAATTTGGAACTTTGACCCCCAATAAGTCTCCGTAACTAAAAAGTTCCCAGGGATGTCGTAGCACAAAAAAACAACGCAATGACGAGGGAACAAGTGACTTTCAGCTTCGTTAAGAGGTGTTTCACACCCTTTATACACTCCGTTACGTATAACAAACTCATGGGCTGGATGTTGGTGTACCAAATGTAAGGTTTTCATAGAAGTCCTGTCCTTATTGAGGACAAAACGAGCTTTGCATTTGGTGCTTCCCATGGAGCATACATACATATCCGTTGTCTTACTTACGACCGTTTTTTAAGTAGACTGTATACGGCAATCTCTTTACCATTTGGCTTTAGGTACCGTGTACCATTTCAGTGTAGAAAAATTTCTATGTTATTAATGGGAAAACTCAGAACTGACATCAGGATGCTATGGCGCTTCAATGACATTGACAGGAGCATTATTTTTAAGTTTGTTTAAGTCTGTAAATTGTACCTATTGAAAAAACGAGATGGCGTGAATAGTTCTGATTAGAGCCACGCGCCAAAATATCCTTGTACATTCATAAATGCAAAAGCTTAACCCAGTGCGTTGACTACATCTTATACAGCACATTATGATGTAACACAAATTTCGGTGGTTCGTGGTTATGGTTCAGCTGAGCTGATGTGAGTCCTCCGACGTTATCTGTGATGAACTTTGCGCGGCACCTCGCCCACCGGGTGCACCGCCATAAAATGGTGGAGGTGCTTCCTTTGCAGGAGTTGAACGAATGACCTTGAAGCAACGCCAACTGTTTGCCAGCAGCGTTGCGCACGTACTTCACTAAGGAACCAAGAGAAAAACGGTAAATAAAAAAAATACTTTGGTAATCATTGAACTGCGTGGAAGAAATATTGTCGGGATTTCAATTATTTATTCATCATTTGGCCTAAACCGCCGTAAACTCAAATACCTCGTTGAAAAACCCGTCAATTCTAAGACGTTCAAAGCCATTACCAAATAATAAAGCATTTTTTGACAGTAGTACTTTCTCAAAAACAACAAACAAAAACAATAGCTCTCCAATTTATACGAGCTACCTTAAAGTTCGCAACAAGTGGTAAGCTCAACATGCGAACTGAATATTTCGTCAAACTGGCACGAACAAGTTGCGGACCTGCTGTAGACATCGGACACTGACAGATAGGTACTTCGGTAAAGTATCTGCCAGTGTCTAATGTCCGGAGCCGTGAATGAACGAATATATCTAAGGCAGTGACATTGGCCCAACATCCAGCCTTCGTCTTGCTACATCTCCAAGCAACCTGAGAATTCTTCTTAGCGCGATCTCTACTATACTTCTGCCCGCGATAGAGCAAAATTACATTTCCGCGAGAGTTCTGAAGAAATGTAGCTTCTTATGTGAAATACAAATTAGCTCGTTACTACACTACTACATCAGCCCATAACGTCCACTGCTGGACATAAGCCTCTCCCATGATGGAAGGAGTTTGCCGTAATCTCCACGCTTGGCAGGCGGATTGGAGATCGCAGTGATGACAGACTAACAGAAAACGCTGCTGCCCATTCTCTGGTCTACGAAGGCGTAAAGTTTTCTGCCTCAGACATTAGTCGCCTTATACGACACCCGTGAGTGTAATGGGTTGGTTCTATTCTACTCTGCCGGATACCACACGGCTTATTAAATTAGCAAATTAGCTTGTTGAACCACACTTTTCTTTCAATACAATAAAAGGGAACGCTCTCTAACTGGTTAACGTCATCAGAGTACATAAGAGCCAAACTTTTTTTTTTATTTAAAAAAGGGGCCAATCTGTGAGTTTTCAATGTCATCAGATTTCCGTCGCGGAAAAGTATGACGCTATTGGTCATGCATAGCTTCATTTATCTCTAGCACTATAACATGGCGGCTCTAATACATCAAAATTCATGGCTCAAAAACTGTTTTAGCACTTTTTCGAATAATTACAGACGAATATCAACTATGTCTACATTACGTTGGTTATTGCGGTGGTACACATATGATAGAGAAAGTCATAATTAGAAATAATGATTTAATATTATTTTACCGTTTCATACAAAATTTTTTTTGGGGTCAGCACAAAGTCTTATTCCATACTTTCCCAGTTTTCACAGAGTCCGTCCATTATTTCTTTGAGAAACATTAAGCATGATTATGTATATTCATATAAGCAATAACAACATCGTCACGAGTGTGGACAGTCGATTTGCATCCTGATCTCCTCCGGTAACAGCGCCACAATATAACGTTGTGTTTAGTCTGATAGTCCTGGTTGAATTTTTGTTCTTTATCTATCTAAATAAATAAAAGAAGAAACTGACTGACTGACTGACTGATTGACTGACTGACTGACTCATCTATCAACGCACAGCCCAAACCGCTGGGTCTACAGATTCCAAATTTGGCAAGTAGGTTCCTTATGTGCTCTAGGGGTGCACTAAGAAAGGATTTTTCAAAATTCACCCCCTAAGGGGGTTAAACGGGGCTCCAAAGTTTGTATGGGGAAACAAGATTAGTTAGACTATTTTATTCGAAACTTCACAGGAGTGCTCCTAATGATAAATGAGTAGAAACGGGTTTCAGGGTTTTTCAGAATTCAACCCCTAAGAGGGGGAAATGGGGTGGCAAAGTATAAAAATCAATGAACAGCCCAAACCGTTGAGTCTAGAGATTCCAAATTTGGCACATTGGTTCCTTATGTGGTCTAGGGGTGCACTAAGAAAGGATTTTTCAAAATTCACCCCCTAAGGGGGTTAAACGGGGCTCCAAAGTTTGTGCGGGGAAACAAAATTAGTTAGACTATTTTATTCGAACCTTCACAGGAGTGCTCCTATTGATAAGTGAGTAGAAACGGGTTTCAGGTTTTTTCAGAATTCAACCCCTAAGAGGGGGAAATGGGGTGGCAAAGTATAAAAATCAATGCACAGCCCAAACCGCTGGATCTACAGATTCCAAATTAGGCAAGTAGGCTCCTTATGTGGTCTAAGGGTGCACTAAGAATGGATTTTTCAAAACTCACCCCCTAAGGGGGTGAAACGGGGCTCTAAAGTTTGAATGGAGAAACAAAATTAGTTAGACTATTTTATTCGAAACTTCACAGGAGTACTCCTATTGAGAAATGAGTAGAAACGAGTTGAAGGTTTTTTCAGAATTCAACCCCTAAGAGTGGGAAATGGGGTGACAAAGTCTAAAAATCAATGCACAGCCCAAACCGCTGAGTCCAGAGATTCCAAATTTGGCACATAGGTTCTTTATGAGGTTTAGGGGTGCATTAATAAAGGATTTTTCAAAATTTACCCCCTAAGGGGTTGAAACGGGGGTCCAAAGATTACATGGGAAAATAAGATTGGTTAGACTATTCGAAACTTAACAGGAGTACTCCCATCGCTAAATGAGTTAACATTTGTGTTTCAGGTTTTTTCAGAATTCAACCCCTAAAGGGGGAAATAGGGTAACAAAACCTGAAATTCAACATAGGTATTGTTTGTATGGTGAATTGGGTCAGGTGTATTACAAAAACAACGATTTTAAGATTTAATGTGGCGGACCTGAAATACCATCATTCCCTGTTGGGGTCTTGGGGTGCGATTGGGTTGAAATGTCTAAAAATCAATATGGGTGTCGATACCGAGATTATCAGGGGTGCTGATTACGAAAATGGCATTTATTTTGAGATCCAGAAGATGGCGGATTCGACTTCTGTACAGGGTTATTGTTGATTTATTGTGATAACGATGATGATGATTGTGATAATGATGATGATGATTGTGATGATGATGATTTTGATTACGATGATATTGATTGTGATAACGAGGATTGCGATTGTGATGATGATGATTGTGATTAAGATGATAATGATTGTAATGACGATGATAATTATTGTGATAACGATTATGGTGATTGTGATAGTGATTTTGATGGTGAATGTGATGGTGATGGTGATTGTGATAGTGATTGTGATTGTGATAGTGACGGTGATTGTGATGGTGATAGCGATGATGATGGTGATTGTGATTGTGATTGTGACAGTGATGGTGATTGTGATAATGATGAGGATGATTGTGATTACGATGAAAATGATTGTGATAACGAGGATAGTGATTGTGATGGTGATTGTGATGGTGATGGTGATAATGATTGTGGTTGTAATAGTGATAGCGATTGTGATTATGTTGATTGTGATTAAGATGATAATGATTGTCATTACTATGATAATGATTGTGATTACGAAGATAATGATTGTGATTGTGTTTGTGATGGTGATTGTGATGGCGATTGTGATGGTGATTGTGATGGTGATTGTGGTTGTGATAGTGATGGCAATTGTGATCATGTTGATTGTGATTAAGATGATAATGATTGTGATTACGATGATAATGATTGTGATTGTGATTGTGTTTGTGATGGTGATTGTGATGGCGATTGTGATGGTGATTGTGATGGTGATGGTGATTGTTATAATGATTGCGGTTGTGATAGTGATGGCAATTGTGATCATGTTGATTGTGATTATGATGATAATGATTGTGATTGTGTTTGTGATGGTGATTGTGATTGTGATGGCTATTGCGATGGTGATTGTGATTGTGATGGCTATTGTGATGGTGATTGTGATGGTGATTGTGATGGTAATTGTGATGGTGATTGTGATGGTGATTGTAATTGTGATAGTGATGGTGATTTTGTAACGATTGTGATTATGATGATAATGATTGTAAAAACGATGATGGTTATTGTGATAGTGATTTTGATGGCAATTGTGGTGGTGATAGTGATTGTGATAGTGACGATGATTGTGATGGTGATAGCGATGGTGATGGGGATTGTGATGGTGATTGTGATTGTGACGGTGATTGTGATGGTCATAGCGATGGTGATGGGGATTGTGATGTTGATTGTGATGGTGATGATGATGGTGATGGTGATTGTGATGGTGATGGTGATTGTGATAATGATGGTGGTTGTGATAGTGATGTTGATTGTGATAATGATGGTGGTTGTGATAGTGATGGTGGTTGTGATAGTGATGGTGGTTGTGATAGTGATGGTGATTGTGATAGTAATAATAAATTGTGATGATTATGAAATTTGGCACATAGATAGTTAATCTCCTGGATTTACATGTAGGACACTATATATCCATTTAGTATGATTCAGTGGGACAGTTACCGAACTTAACGCGGGCGAAGCCGCGGGCAACAGCTAGTACATATAATAAATCTGTAGAAAAGTCATTTTTGTACATTGAAGAAATTGAAACAAAAAATAGCCAGCGTGTGAAAAAATAAGTAACAGAACCCATTTCCATCATTTTTGAAATTTTTGTCTGTTTGTCTGTTTGTTTGTGCGCACAAACAAACAGACAAACAGACAAAAATTACTAATTAATTATTAATTAGATTTTACGTGATGTGCGCACATCACGTAAAATCTACGAATTCAATGCTGACAATGTTTATACATAAAAATTGTGTGTAATTTGCGGTATGATTTAGTGTTTGTTTCATTGAAATCGGTTAATTCTATCAAAAGATATATGAACTTAAAGTTTTCAAGAAGAACTAATCATCAAATGTAAGATACATACATGCAGCGACATCTGTTGAACTAAAATGATACCAATGACTAAAAATGTGCTCACCACAATCATAACTTTTAAATCGACTGACCACCTTTAAAAAAAAATTATAGCATAGGTAATATACTTCAGCAGTTTAACATTTTGGTCGATAGACGGCGTTGTTTATTTCACTCCATTTTCTGAATTGAATGACCCTCGCCCGTGTCAGTTGCCTATTTTTTGTTTTTTTTTTTTCGGATGGGAAATCATCAAATGACTCCTGCTCTGGGCGGAGCATGAGGGAGGGTCAGACTTTTACTGACTAAAACCCAGCCATGTTCCTTCATCGCCCTTTTGTTCCGGGGCCACGGTATCTCTTTCGAACAGTCCCGCAACCCCGGCAGGCATCGGTCCTTGCGGATCGGCCCTTCCTTTTTGCTGACTCTCTTTTAGGCGCGCGTGGAACACGAACGCGCCGTCGACACGGCCTGTCGTCATGAGACGGACGGACGGCGAGCTAGCCCATAGCCCACCGTCCACAGGCCCGCGCCTACGGTGGCCGGGGGCCACGTGGTTGCCCCGGAAACCCGGGGCGTCTGCCGCGGCGGCCGGGACGTTGAGAGGTTCTCTCCCTCTCACGTTCCGCCACCTCCTTCTCTAGCATTACTGCTTCGCAGAAGGAGGTGACGGCGTCCCATTCCGTCTCGCTCCGGACCATGGCTTGCACCAGGGCCGGACGCGAGAGGTCGCCGCCGCAAACGTGTAAGTTGCCTCAAGATTGGTTTTTTAACCGACGAAACAAAAAGAAGGCAGTTCTCAATTCGACGCGTATTTTTTTTATATATGACCACGGATAACTTTTACAGAGAAGTCCGTACATGGTCCTTTTGTTTGTAAAAAGCGTAGGTACATCTCAAAGTTGGTCCCATTTATAATTGAAAAATCGTGTTTGGGCTAATTTCTTGCACCTTTGATGAGAACTTTCGACCTAGCTGGAGTATGACTGTCATCGAGTGTCTAAGGATGAAGGAGGTGGCGGAACGTGAGAGGGAGAGAACCTCTAAACGTCCCGGCCGCCGTGGGAGACGCCACCACGTGGCCCCCGGCCACCGTACGCGCGGGCCTGTGGACGGTGGGCTATGGGCTAGCTCGCCGTCCGTCTGTCTCATGACGATAGGCCGTGTCGACGGCACGTTCGTGTTCGACGCGCGCCTCAAAGAGAGTCAGCAATAGGAAGGGTCCGCAAGGGCCGATGCCTGCCGGGGTTGCGGGACTGTTCTAAAGAGATACCACGGCCCCGGAACACAAAGGGCGATGAAGGAACATGGATGGGTTTAGTCAGTAAAAGTATGACACTGCCTCCTGGTCCGCCCAGAGCGGGAGGAGTCATTTGATGATTTCCCATCCGAAAAAAAGGCTGTCGAGGTAAGCCCTTTTTTGGAAAAACATAAGTAGATTATTTTAGCGATTAATGCAAATATATCGAAGAAATTAAATTGTTACCCGGTACTCCCTTAATTCTCCTAAAAACTTTTGTCCGAAAATCATTATCCATAAAACGTTTGCTATAAACTTCAGTAACCATAATGTTCAAAATTCCGAAATTTTGTTTTACATAATTATCTTTATTTCTAAAACTGTTCTGTCATAATATCGAATACTATAATAATTGAATCTTCTAATTTTACATGCCGTAAAGTCAAATGTCCTAAGTATTTTATTATATAATGTGTATTATTCCGAATGTTTCTATAAGTATAATGAAATTTTTGGTCCTAAAACATTTGCTAAAAATTAGGTTTTAGTGACAGAAACGAATCGCTGTAAATCTGACCCCACGCAGTCTTGTCTGCCCTACCCCAGGAGTGTAATTTAAAATCGCGTAGGCGCGGAGGAGCCAGGCGGCCCGCGAGTTGAGGAGCAGGTGGTTGTAACACTCGCCGCCGCTGCTGAGGCTGGCCGGCGAAGCCGGCCAGCAAGGCGAAGCTGCGGTGGTGAGCGTTAAACACATCTGCGACGATAAGCTCGCGTGGGACCGCCGGAGCCCCGCAGGGCCGGAGCCGTGACAGAAACCATGCCTGCTGCATGTTGCTTGCTTGCTTGCATGCTGCATGCTTGCTTGCATACTGTATGAGTGCTTGCATGCTGCATGGTTGCTGCAAGCTTGTTGCATGCTTGCTGCATGCGTGCTGAATGCTTGCTGCATGCTTGCTGCATGCATGGTGTATTTTTGTTTGGTGTATGTTTGTTTGGTGTATGTTTGTTTGATTTATTGATTTTCTGCCTTTTAGTGACTACCGATATGAAATGTATGCCAAAAGAAGATTCTAACTGTGAACTTTTTGCGATATTATGATGGTTCTACTTTTTAATTATTACAAATTTCATAAGAGCAACATTGTATAAACATGTGTTGTGTTGAGAGAAGTTCATAGCATTGCAAAAGCTAACTAATAATTAACCTGTAGTTACCCGTAATTACAGACACAATTAAAATACCAATGTTCTATTCCCTTTTGGGAACGTCTGGGAACACACCGGTTTGTTTTAAAAATATTATTAAGATCAAAACATTGAATATTTTTTTGAATTTAGGATTTATAACTATTATTGAAAACGGTTTTTAGTCTTTTGTATATTATTGATTGTAATATTTATGACAAACGGGTTTAGGGCATATTGTATTTAGGGATTTCAATTTTATGGCATGTTATATTATGTGATATTAAGTTCGGGTAAGTTATCATTCGGACAAATGATGACTAGGACAAAAAAAGTTATGGCACTTTAAATTATGAATAAAAAAGTTAGGTAATACAATAGAGAACCCGCGCTAATTACAGGAAAACTTTTAGTGTTGAATAGTTATCGAGGATGGCTATAGGTTATCTAACATCACGCTATAATTAAAAGGAGCGGAGCATCAATGATAAATGTTGCAAAAACAAGGAAAATTTATATTTAGGTCTTTTAAGATTGCCTTTTTCAGCCACCTCTGTAATGCTTAAATCGAAAATTAATGGAGTAAGACATACAAACCAAATCGGGGGGCACGGCAGTGCCCCCGCCAAGTCGAGCGCGAAGCAAACACTGCCGTAGCATCCTTTACTGGAACCATTTCGCCGCATTTTCAGGCCCCTATTTGAGAACCTCTGGATAAGACCAGAACGCAGAAATTTTCGTCATCCAGTAAGCTATAATCACATACTTAAAATCCAAAATTTAAAGTCTGTAGGTCATTTAGTTCCGAAGTTAAGCGTAACAAAGTTTCGCATTTATGACACTCACTCACTCACTCATGATCATCAGAATAGAACCAGTACTTCCCATAAACTCAGAGAGCTGAACTTTGGTACAGAGTTAGGGTTTAATGGCCACATAAAGGGAAAACTATAAAACTAGGATAATCGAAGATCTGGAGTACCTGGTGACTCTGATTAAAAAACACAAGAGCCCAACCAAAATATTAGAGATCGACATACTGCCTTTACAAAAAATATTCAACTTGGTGGGCCGCTTCATTTGATGTCAAAAATCGATGGTCTGAAGTATCTGATGAAAAACCCTCAGCTGGTCTCAGCTGTATTAGAGATATGGTAATGCCCGCTTTTACTATTGGTACATAAAAAAATCGTCTGACATTGCAAAAATCCAGCGTAGTGGGACACATCTTCTAATCTAATTTAATCTAGCCTATAGCGTCCCACCGCTGGGCGAATGCCTTCCCTTCTGCAAGGCAATACAAAAAACTGTTGCTACTGTACAAGAATCAGAACCGGAAAAATGGAAAAGAAAGATTTGTAATAATAAAAAACCGGCCAAGTTCGAGTTGGACTCGCGCACGAAGGGTTCCGTACCTTATCTATACAAAATTAGACAAAACTTGAAAAAAAATAACGTTTGTTGTATGGGAGCCCCCCTTAAATATTAATTTTATTCTGTTTTTAGTATTTGTTGTTATAGCGGCAACAGAAATTACATCATCTGTGAAAATTTCAACTGTCTAGCTGTCACGGTTCATGAGATACAGCCTGGTGACGGACAGACGGACAGACAGCGAAGTCTTAGTAATAGGGTTCCGTTTTTACCCTTTGGGTACGGAACCCTAAAAACTACTCCTAAAAAGAAAAAAAACTGAGTCAAATAAGAAAATCTAATAAAATAAATCAATATCGTTTCTACAAAAAGAAGTGAAATCCCATCAAAAACAGTCTGTAAAAAACTAGCCAAGTCTCGATGGAGCTGCTTGTTTATCTCTAAAAAGTAATGAAATCTAGACAAAGTCGTACCAAGTCTAAGGTTCCTTACTGCGATTTCTTTATTATTATAGTTAATGCTGTGTGACTTGGCCGTTGAACATTCTTTATACGTTAGTAGGTACAAGTCAATTTTGTTTACACGTAATGTTATATAGATCTGTTGTAACTAACTATGTTTGTTAAGCGAGATAATAGCCCATACAGGTATTGGTAATTGGAATTTTTGGTATATCTTCATCGTTAACTTTTTTGTCCACTACTTCGTATTCCTCGGTTGTTTGTTTTGCGTCATTTTTCTTCTTTTCATTTTGTCTCCTTTTTTAGATTTCTCTTACTTTTTCAATTTCTCTCATTTTTGCTCTTTCTTTCATCTTTTCCAATTCCGTATTTTTTCTCTTTACCCGCCATTTTTTCTAATTATTTCCTTTTATCTTTTTCTCTAATGATTTTTATGCCTCTCAAGGTTTCTCTTTGTATTTTTTTCTAGAATTCAATTTCTCTCCTGAGCTTTATTTCTCTCATGGTTTCTATTTCTTTCTCATTTGCCGTCACACAATCTGTAACAAAACACGATACACGAACACAATCAGTCTGATGTCAAATACCGAGTGGCAAAAGCAAAATGGTTTAGGAATTGTTAAAATTGCTATGGATTATATTTCTTCACAGAAAATCCTTATTATTCCATCATCAAAACACAGTTCCTTTTATGCATACGCATTTTAACAGTAAACAAATAAAGAAGTAAATAAAGGTAAGAAGAAGTACAACATTTTACACAGATTCCAACAATAGGACTCATATTTTCATTTGAATTATACGTAATGTTCGGAAGACATAATAAATATCATTGCCATTGTTACCATCATCATTGATGAAGGAATGAAGATTTACTCATGATTATAATCTTCTCGTTGTCTGATGATGATGTCGTCGATGGTCATCACGAACGCTTGGCAGCCGTCGTTTCTCTTCATACACCGCCACCTGGTCTTCAAACCCTCGTTCTGTATACCTGTTTAACCCGATGTATAAGCAACGTTTGCCATGCCATTGTTGTTCCGAAAAACGCTGCAATATTAATTGCTTGGTTATTGAAAACTAATACAATTTTGTTTAACCCGTATGCTCCCGGCCGTGCCTCCAGAGGCACGGTGCATTGTTATTTTAATTGTGTCTGTAATTGCGGGTATTGAAGTGTTAATCGTAAAGCGGTCAGTTACTCAGCAAATAAAAACCAATATTAAGCCAACAAGTATTTAATAAATATACACACTTACAGTGCTAAAATAACCTGTAGTGCTAAACGGACGTACTCAGCGTCAAACGTTCCCAATGCTAGGGCACGGGCCTCCTCTCCGTCAGAGGGAAGACCATAATCCACCACACGAACCCAGTGCAGATTGGAAGATAAGTTGCAAAAAATATTACGAATGTAACATTTAATCGTGATTGTGTTTGTTGACTATGTTAATAATTGTGTTATCGACAGTGAGCACGTGTGCTGGGCAGTTGTTGATCCTCTTCACGCACCGCCACGTGACCCGCCTGCCTCTCGTGTCATTGCGCATGTTGTACCGGTGCCGCCCGACTATGATCACAGGTTTCCCTTGGTTACTTGTTCCAAAAAATGCACCTAAAATAAAATAAAAATAATTTCTTCAGTTAAGATTTTCGATTTTTTATAAGATATTAACGAAGGTAAGTTTTTTCTCTAAGAAAAGCCTTTTTATTAACAAAATTATATTTTATTTTATATAATCTAGTATATTAGGAGATATAAATAATATAATTAAACTTTATGTATTAACAATGAAAGGTTTAATATTAGGAAAATAACACACAATTAAAATTTGCTTACAAATTTGCATATCACCACGTTTGTATTTCCGGAGCGTGGCAGGAAAATTATGACTCTAAGACACCCACCTATAACTAACATTCCGACTGTGTGAAACACTACTCAATGATTGTGTTCACCCCTAATGGTCAATATAGTATCACCGATAGAAATTATGGTCACTTTGCAATCATTAGACTTTTTTTTTTTACAAATCCAGTACTCTCTGTCACCTCGCACTTTATTTCTGTAGTACTGTCTACCGTCGTGTAAGAGAGAATAGGCACCACGCTTAGTCAACACGAAATCAAGAAGACTTTCTGAAAAAAATTGAAAATTATAAAAGCTACTATAGGAATTCGTCTGTGCACGAAACATGAGTCAACCCTTTCTATAGGCCAAATATCACATTTCAAACGCGCGCTTGCACCGCAAACTCTTAAATAATACACGTTGAACGAATTGAAAACATAATAATTTATTAGGTAAGTGGTAAAATAAAAACTACTATTAGAACAAAAACATGAATTCTATTTAAGAACGAGTCTTTATCGAAATACATCATACCTACATACTGTATAAGAAATCACTTCTTTTGTTCCGCAATACAAAAAAAAAACAGCTGATAACTTTATATTAAGCTATCAGTCGTACGTACACCGAGTTCAGGTGTTTTGGTAACTAGACTAATGTTGTTGTGTTACGGCAATTAAGATGCAATGCAGATTTCGTAAGTTAAATTTGTCAATTTAATGCACTAGAAAGTACTATAAAGTGTTCACTCGTAATGAGAATGTTCTCCCCTAACTTTGGTAACATTGGTGCCATTGGTGAGTACTGTCATCCTGCAGCCATAGGCTCTCCGGCGACACACCCAGTAATTGCTGTCACCCCGTTGCTTGTTCCTGATGAACACAGCATTGTCCATTAACAGTCTCATGGCTCCTCTAGTAGTGGGAATTAATAAAGCATCTGAAATAAAATAAAATTATGAAGTCAATTAACAAGAAAATTACAAGTGGCAATACTTAAATCATATAGGTACCCAGGCTTTTTTTACTGATATTTGTAACAGCATGAAGATTCAAAAAACTAGAACACCTATCGAACAGTTTTTCTATTGAAACTGGCTGGTTGGGTTAAAGAATTTTAATTCATTTTTATAGTATAATCTTTTATTTTATTTAAACATTTGTGAAAAACAGTAGTGGTAAAAATGCCTTATAATCACCACAGGCACATTGTAGAATTAACAAGAATAGAGATTTTTTATTGTATTGTATCGTCATTCGCCCTGCTACGGCAACGCATCGCCGCATCGATGACATCTTGGAGGTGCTGCACTGATCTTGAGTTAAATTGACGTCTGAATAAGACGGAGAGGTGATACCAACCGTGCTTATATTATGTGTGCAATGACCTCCAAACTTACTCAATCGAATTAACATGACGTGATTGAATTCTATGATCAGTAAACGAACATGTCAGTCATGGTTATGACGATTCCTAATATCAATGACTTCTTTATTCAGTCACAATGAATGCTGGACACAGCAGTCTCCCTTTCTTGACACACCGCCAGCTCGCACGAGGCCCGGGTGTGTCTGACCGCGTGTTGTACCTGTAACCACCTAGTTCTAAGACCGGACGTCCGCACCTCGATTTCAAGAATCTCGAAAAAGTCTTTAATGTACTCACTAATGTTGCAAAAAAGTAACACCAGTCTTACAATAGATATATCTGGCTTCGGATAAGTTATGTACTTGTACATCTATCTACACCTAACGCGATAATCTATATACATGTACATACCGATAATAAGAAAAATATTTTAATGGTTATGATTGTGTTGAAGTAAGACGAGCTTGTTATCAAAATTAAAGCCAGTGGCTTTGCATCGTCCTCATTAACGCACACCCAAAAATCCCGGGCTCTTTTACTGTAAGTTGTTTTATTGTAGTGATGAGTTCCTATCGTCATCGAGGGATTTCTGAAACAGGTCGTCGAGAAAATCTGAAATATGATATAAATCTAGAAGAATGATTGATAATAAATGCCTGGCTATAATAATATCACGAAATTCCTAATAGCATTATTCCGCCTTTGCAGATAATAATTTTAGTATTTCATTAAATTAGCTGTCTCAGATACCTTTCAATTTGATTATGTAGAAAAAACACTACATGGAATAAATATAACGTCATTATATTTCGTAACCAGAAATAATAAAACCATCTAAAATGATCATCATTGCAGCCGAAAGACGTCCACTGCTGGACATAGGCCTCCCTCAAGTGTCGCCACATTGATCGGTCCCGTGCGACTCGCATCCAGCGGATTCCCGCAACCTTCACCAGGTCATCGATCCACCTAGTGGGAGGCCTTCCAACACAACGTCTTCCAGTTCGCGGTCCCCACTCCAGAACTTTTCGGTCCCATCGGCCATCCGTCTTGCGAGCAATGTGCCCTGCCCACTGCCACTTAAGTTTGGCAATTCTTCGGGCTACGTCGGTAACCTTGGTTCTATTGCGGATGTCTTCATTTCTGATTCGATCGCGCAAGGAAACTCCGAGCATAGCCCTCTCCATTGCCCTTTGGGTGACTTTAAGCCTTCTGATGAGGCCCATTGTGAGCGACCACGTTTCGGTCCCGTATGTAATCACAACGCTCACTGGTCATAGACTTTCGTCTTGAGACACTGCGGTAGGTTGGACGAGAAGATACCGCGCAACTTTCCGAACGCTGCCCAGCCGAGTCGGATTCGACGATTGACCTCTTTCTCGAGGTTAGACCTACCTAACTGAACCGTTTGTCCCAGGTACACATAATCGTCTACAACTTCGAGTGTAGTGTCTCCGATCTTGATAGAAGTGGGTGTGACATGGGCCTTTAACATGGCCTTGGTTTTGTCCATGTTCATTGATGACATTCATGATCAAAAATGATACTGTCCGCCTATGTACCACTCTTGTACATGAAGTTTAAATAAATAAATAAATACTGAATCATAAATATTTCAATATTCATCTAACATTGAAACAGACTTTACAGACCAAAAACTCATAAAATATTTGTTATTATGTATTTTAACAACTAAAAACCCTTTAAAAACTACATAGTGTAGCTTAAAAGTACAAGTACATGTCAAATCTCTGATATATTTTTTGTAGCTATTACTCTAATTTGATTATTATTCATCAAAAATTACTTCAAAAATACGTAACAATTAACTTAATAATTTAATTGCACCTCAATTTAAATTTTATTTTCTAATCATACTATGGTCTAGTTTACAATTCATCATTCATGATTATGTTCTCCATTAGTCCTGATGATGACTCCTTCCACCGTCATCAGTGATGCCGTACATCTAAGACTTCTCCTCTTGACACAGGTCCACCGGATAGTCCTGTCAATGTTCGTGCGTTCTTTGTTGAATCGAAAATGTCCGATTAGGATCATAGGTTTCCCTCTCGAAGATTTCCCGAATCTGGGTTCTGAAATAAAAATAATAAATTATTTTAAGCGCACTTCTCAAATCTTCTAAGGCTTGCCATATCAAAGCATTACTGTGGTTTGTATTAATTGTCAGTGAATATGATTACATTTTAATTAATTCTAAAATTTAATTCGCAGAAAATGTCTTATTTTCCTGACTACCCAAATAAATTAAAGATGAAAATATGAAAAACACTGAAAAGTTTATTCGAAGCATTTGATATTTACAGAGAAAATCAATCGTGCACATTTTATTGAGAAGTTTATCATAACATAGGTACATTATAAAATCATTGCTACAGTGCAACATTTTGATTATGGTACTAACTGAAACGAATGTATTAGGAGAGACTAGAGAAGAGGAAGATTGACTCTGCCTGCTTTTCTACAGACTTGAAGAACAACTTTTTAGATATCGTGGACCTCTTTTTTTACTAAATAGGCTTGCGTTTGGCCGCAACTTGATTTAAAACTAGATTTGAGAATCACCTATATAAACAAAGACAATAATGTTTACTCAAGTCTTCAGCTCAGAAGCCCATCGAAGGCTTTCATCCAAAAGTTCTGCTCATGGGTATGACGAGAGACATGCTCCAATTCCCCTGCATCTGTGATGATGGAGCCGCTGCACCTCAACGAGGATCTCTTGTAGCAGACCCACCAGACGGTAGTCTCTATTTCTTTGTACTTTCGGTACCAGAAACCTTTGTACCAAAGATAAGTCCTACCGTAGCAGTTCTCATAGAAAACTGTAAGGGTTAGAAAATAGATTAATGAATTTGGGGGTTCGGAGAGTTTCAGTCGAGTAATAAAATCCTGCCAGGAATAGCTTTTGTCCGAGAAGCACGACAGACCTGGCTCGAGAATATACATAAAATTGAACCCTTGAAACTTAAAGAGATTGGAACACTTTGTTTGATTATTTAGGTAGTAAGTACAATTAAAATAAAAGACCCAGCAAATACAAAAAAAAACTTATAATTTGGTTTTTGTAGTAGCTGTTTGATTATTTAGGTAGTAAGTACAATTAAAATAAAAGACCCAGCAAATACAAAAAAAAAACTTATAACTTGGTTTTTGTAGTAGCGACAGTTGCCTATGTGCAGCACAGAATTACTGAGTTTTGCCAACGCAAGCCTGGGCGCCAGTTTCTCTAAAGAACTTAAACCTGTACAGAAATCTTCAGTCTTTAAGTGAATTTTTCATTCATAACGTTTCAATGAGGGATTTTCTTTTTAGCTCTTCCCTAGTCGCTGGATAGATGGCGCTAGGAGTTAGTATGATAATGCAAGGAACGGAACCTAAAAACTAAAAACTGATTTTAACAAAGCGCGAGAAAACTAGGTTATATTCGGAAGGTTAAGCAAATGAAAGTGGCAGTCAACGAGAGTATGTGACGTGACACAATGTTTTTTTTCCAAGCGTTTTGGCTTTGGCACCAACTATCATAGTAAGTCCAACGCCATCTATAGAGTTCTTGGAAACTAAGTTTTTTTTTTTTTAATACCTCAAAAAGAAAACCTCTCATTGAAATCCAGAATGGAAGAATTGGATTATTCCACAAATCACCCCTAAAAGTGTAAGCAACTGCCGTAAAAAAAATTGACACTTTTCGGAGTTACTTGTATCGGCAAAAAAATCAAATTGCATGGTGTTATAATAATAATGCTTCTTTCTTATAACATTTTTTTTATAATATTGCATAAAAATAAATAATTCCTGAGCAATACCTGACTAAACACTGTATGGCTCAAAATGCTGAAATTGTCACCGTGTAAGACAATGATCAGGAAACCCATCTTCTTTATTTCGTTTGAAACAACCCAGACACAATAGTTAGACACATAATTACGTAGATTCATGGGCTCAACAGTTGAAAAGTAATTATTTGATGCAGATTGACTTTAACAGAGTTCAACTAATGATTGTGCTTTCTTCTACACTTGATGATCACGTTATTGAAAGTGGTGATGGTGGCCTTGCAGCCACTACTACTTCTTCTGCTGCAGGTCCAATAACCATACAGGCCTTCACCTCTTTTGTTCTTGTTGAACCTGTAGACACCTATTAAGATGACGGGCCGGCCGCAACGAGATGTAGAGAAAATGGCTGCAATAGAAGAAATAAATTCAAGGAATGAGATGTTTTTAAAGTTTACGTAGTATACAAACTGAATAATTTGCAAGAAACTGGATGAATTTATTAAGGTTGTAGCATTGATAAAAGCAGTGATGCTGTTAGTAGCATCCATGACGCGCTATCAAATAATATACAAGCAACAAGTGTGAAGATATCTAGATTTTTTTCTTTAATGACGGACCCACTAATACATTTATACAAGCTATTCTAAATATCTTTATAATATTTTAAATTATTGTTGACTTTTGATAACTCACAGCTGTTGAATAAAGCATAAATAACATTTTGGAGACAGAAATCGAACACTGCTGTGATACAAAGTTTAGATACTCTAGGTTCATGAACATATACTACTCCATATTTATGTTTTAATCAACGGCAATAAGTGATCCTATAGCTATAGATTTCGCACAACTTTCGGTGTCCCCACGGACAGGTCAATCTTTTATGGGGGCCTAAAGCTCCTAAGACAATGGGCAATCTCCATTATCAAGAATTGACAAGCCAGTGATCCTATCCAACAACTATCGGTACAACTGACACATCCCTCATCGTAATAAGCATATTCACCAGTTCAGCAATAGGAAGCAATGGCGGTGCTGCAAGTGGAGTAAGCAGGTCTAGTCACCATCGACGGCGTTGTTGTCAAATTCATGCACCAGCGTAATCATGGAAACGCAGCTTAAGATGAGAAATACTGAAATGGGTTATTTTGAAGAGCAATATAGTAGTATTTTAAAATGGAATTCTGAACAACTCTGAACCGCTGACTGTATAAAAACAAAGAAATAGAACAAATGAATAAATCATGTTGAGAATACAGGAACTGTAAAGAAGTCAAAGTGTCTTTATGTGTGGAAGAGAAATAATCATTTCATAGCCACAGGCCTTTGTGGGCTATGTATATGTTCTGTAATTCTATTCGTTTGTTTCAGAGAGGTCAGGTAATGTCGAGCGCTTACTTTATTAGTTGAAGCGTAGTATTAGAACTGAAATTATATTTTTTGCATTACTAAACTTGTTGTTAACTATCAGTGGGGGCTATTTAATAATTTAAAAATACAACAGCTTTAATTTAAATCCTTTTTTATTTTATGTAAAATTACAAAATTCTTAGTGCTATAAAATTTTGGATTATAATTAAACCAATTAACAGAGAACTAGCAGTTGGTTATGGACAAAGCTTTAATTTCAAATAAGAGTATTCATAATTTTGGAAGAACAATAAGGTGTAACGTTACAGAATATGATGAGTCCTAATTAGTTATACTCTTCAAATCAATCACTGCTTCTTTATAACCAGAAAGGTGTTTGTTATTTACGTCTTGTAACTTACTTCTATCTCTCTCTTTCATCATATCACTCATGATTATGGCAGTTTCTAAAACCAAATAAGTGGTTATCGAAAGTGGTAACCGTCGCCTTACATCCCTGTCCTCTTGAACAGGTCCATCGCGCCTTCCGACCTCTACAAAGTGAGTCTTCATTGAAACGGTGATGACCAATTATCACCACGGGTTTCCCGAATCGCGACGATGTGAAAACTAGTCCTGGAAAAAAAACATTTAAATTTTCCATAATCATTCAAATTTTATTCTTATTATTTTAAAATCGCGTTTGTAATCAAACCCAATAATCTCAGAACCTCAAAATTATATAGACAACTCTCAAGACATGGTACCCTTTACTTGTCTCTACTTTAGGAAGGCATAAACTGACTTTGATCATCGCTTTGGGAAACGACAAATCTTTGTCAAATAAAAA
This sequence comes from Xestia xanthographa, assembly GCA_905147715.2. NCBI lineage: Eukaryota > Metazoa > Arthropoda > Insecta > Lepidoptera > Noctuidae > Xestia > Xestia xanthographa. Next base: position 7,494,736 of record LR990646.1, read on the forward strand.
TCGCAAATAAACTCTTGTGAACTTTTTTTTTTTTTTAAGTAACCGATTAAGTACAACCACCTATATAAAATTCAAATACTTTCGTAGACAACATTCATGATAAATTATTTAATACTGTACAAAAAACTTATAACTATCGACCGAAAGACAAATTGAAGTCCCCCGTGAATATCTGGCAGATTCGACACGCCTAAAAGGTGCGTCCAGGTGGGCCGCGTACTACACAGTTGTCTGAATAGCTTGGTCTTTGTTCACTAACATGGGATAGAAATCAATGTGTGTGGTCATGTTTAATCGCTATCTAACGTCATCAATGGTGATCAGCGACGCAGGGCAGCCGCCAGACCTCGCCTTCACACAGTACCACCTGACCCTAACTATAAAGGGCGCTGGTTGTATCTATAACGTTCAATAAATTAATAACCGGTTTTCCATACCTTGAAACACCAAACTCTATCTGCTATGTAACGAAAAAATTAAGCTCAAACAGTGTTGGAATGGAAGGTGTAAACGTAAACGGACCCTTTACGAAACATTCATCAAAACATTCTGTACATAATATCAAGATTCTTAATGTATGGTCATGATACTCAGCAGGCTGAAATTCATTGTATTGCTTTGGAATTTCTACTTCTTTCAAGTTTTTGAAGTGCATTTTATTTACACCTGCTGTTTTGATGCGAATTTTGTAAAAATTTTCTTTTGTGAGTAGGTATGTAGTTTTGGAGGTTCCTCGAGCAATAATCCTAAATCTTCATATTCTGCAATAGCTTCATTGTACATAGTCGATACTTTCTCTTGTGTAGACAAAAAATTATCGCGAACCTTTTGCGTTTCTTACAGTCAAGAAATGTTTCGCAATGATTGGTTCACAGATACTGTGCGCTTGTTCTCCTGATATATATCCATCCTAAATAAGCAGAAAAGAGTTTGAGTTTATAACAAACAAAGTGAAAATACATGAAGAGAGTGAAGAACAAAAAATTGATTTACAAAACTGAAGGAGAAGTAGCAAAGAAAATTTTCATAAAGTGAATACTCACAGAACTAGTGCATAATGATCCTTTGCACTTTTTTCTCCAATCCACACAGCGCCATTTCGTTGAACCATTTTTGTTCACGCGGTGTTTAGAGTATTGATATCCTGCTCTAAGTAGGACTTTGCCTCCATTTCGGTTTATGAACACTAACTCTGGAGGGTTATTGCTGCCTTCCATGCAGCCATCTAAAAAAACCATTAAAAATCAGTGATATAATCAAAAGCGCAATTTTAATGATAATCAACATTTTAAAAGAATAAAATAAAAATAAAACATAAAACGTAACGAGGTCGCTTATTATGCTAAAGTACCTTAGTTTAGTCCTTATTTTTTTTAGTAAAGTTCAAATGAAAAACATAAGGTACTCAATTTCATCACATTTATTATCATGGTACTCTACATGCCTTCTTTATATTTGCACAATGAATCACCACTTTCTAATACTGTTAAAAATTAAAAACCGGTCAAGCGATGTCGGGCCACGTGCAGTGTAGGGTTCCGTAGTAGCCCGCTATATTTTTGATTTTGTTTTTCAATGCAATTCTTCACCCGTTATAAACAAGCAACTACTTTTTGAATTTGGTACAAAATTATCCAACACCCAAGTTCAACGACTGTTACTGCTAAACTAATAAAGTTATCTTAACCACTATAGTTTTCCTTTAAAGTTCATGAAATGCACAATTTCATGAACTTTAAACTTTAACTTTAACATTTAATTAAGATTTTTTCCAGATTTTTCAATCTAAGCAGTTTAGCTTTTACAGGGGGGGCGTAATTTGCACTTTAAAGTTTAAAATTTCGTAAATGGAGCATTAAATCGAAAAATAGTAGTAGCAACCCCTACGTCATTTTAAAAGACCTATTGAACGATACCCCACACAATGGGTCAGAGCCAAAAAAACATCACCCCCATTTCACATGACGAGTTACCACGTCATACCACGTCACCCTAAAAAAAAAATAAGTATCCAAAATTTTATTTCACTACTTTGTCGGCGTAATTCATATACATACCCCTACAAACAACAGCTTTCTAGTACTAACGGTCTCTTAGCAAAACCTCGGACAGACAGACAGACAGACGGACATGACGAAACCATAAGGATTCCTTGTCAGTACTACGGAACCCTAAACACTACACAAAATTAAATGACGCCTTGAGAAACTCAAAACTCAAACTTACTCACATTTATTTCAATTAGACCATTACGGCACTTTTGAATGTCAAAAATACAAAAAAGAAAATCAAAGTTACAGTCCCAGTCACAAGTCAAAATAACTTGAGAAAGTACTGTAGTTGCCCATTCCCTAGCGTAGATCTCTATGGAGAAGAACGGGCAAGAAACTCCATGGACACTCTTTTAAAATCAAAATATTGTTACAAAATCTTGGTTACGTCATTAATTTTGATATTATACATATTATGTGAGAACGATTTAGAAAGACGTGCACACTAAGAGCGTCCAGAGTAAAATATTAGATCAACAATTTATGAATAAAGTAATTAAAATGAACCTTGGCAGCTAAGAGATGACCAGTCCCAACTGACAGCGCCCGTTCACAAACATGGCGCGTGTACCGGCGCCGTTCAACTCAACCATGTTGAAGGGAACTAAAGGACCCGACACACCCGCCACCATCAGCGAGACATTTAAGTGAGCATGACATTCTCTCAGTCACCAAGGCATATTCAAGTCAATGAAAGATAAATAAATGTAAATGGTGGCAGAACAGTACAAAGTACAGTTCACACATGTACTATGCAATTATATAATACTAAGAACTGGAATCTATACAATGCAAGTATATTTTTACAATCTTCTGCAGCTTCCACAATACATTAACATGGGAATCAATTGTGATGAATTGCCTATCTGGCAATCTCTTAACACTTAACCTGGACAAAACGTCGTTTGTGACTTTCTCCCTTTCGCACAAAAGCTAACCTCAACTAGATACACGTGTGGAAAGGAGAACGTTTATAGTTCGGTTACAACTTAATGGCGGCTCGGAAGTTAGCTGCGAGTGACGGTCTGCGCAGGAATAACGCTTTAAACTTTATGGCGATTCGGAACATCTTATGTAAAGCTGCGCAGACAACAATTTTAGGTACCAACGGGGCGCAGATGACGCATCGTTTTGTCTGTATAATGCGCAGACCGTCACTTGCAGCTAAGTTCCGAGCCGCCATTAAGTTTGAACTGAACTATACCACGTACTCAGTACGTCATTCTGAGCAAGCGAGAAAAAACAGCAGTTTCCTACTAAAGCGGAATACCTACACAATCAAAATGTATGGAACAGCTGATTTTTTTTAATAACCGATGAAAATTTTGATGTTTTTCACGTCTACATGTGATACATCTAAATATAATCAATTACTAACACTTACTTACATAGTTATATTCTTCCTTTAATAATAATTAGTTCATTGGAGCAGTGTTCAATGATTGTGTTCAGTCATGCACTTGACAATTTCATTGTTGGAAGTGGTAATTTTTGCTCGGCACTTTTCCCGAATCTTTTTAGCACAGACCCAATGAATTTTCGGCTGCTTGCTTCCACATTTGCGGTAAAACCGATGCGGACCCATAAGTACGCACAAGCCACCTTTTTGGGATTTCACGAACCTTATTCCTGGGGAACGCTTTTTTTTAAATTGATTATAAATCGCAAGTATAAGCTTTGGGACGTATTCATTTACTGCATATTAAGTGGTTAAAAATAAAGCAGTGGGGGCAGTTCAGAAAAATCAATAGCTGCTATAAGAAACCGTATTTATTTAATTTCATTTATACTAGTAAGCAGCAATATAACTACTAGTACAATAGCATACTAGTTATGCGCCGCACATTTGATAAAGTAATACATTGTTTTGATGAAACACTCAATAACACTTATAGGCAAACAGCTATTATGAAATCTAAAAGCTTAGAAACACTAAAGTTTACTCATTAAAATGTTCAATTATTTATTGTTCTTTATTCTCCAAACAGATTTAAATTATGATTATGCTCAGTCATGGCCTTGACAACTTGGTAGTTGATAGTGGTCACTTTCGCTCGGCACTTGTTCGGGATGCTCCTGGCAAAAACCCAGTGGATCTTGGGCTCCTTGCTACGGGCCCATTTGTTAAACCGATACCCACCCATGACGAGCAGCGGAAAACCTCGTTGAGATGTCGCAAACCTTATTTCTGAAAATCAATGAAGATTTAAATTACATATTTAATTATATCCTTATGTCTACTCTTATGGGTTTTCTATAAAACTAGTTTAGATAAATAAACGAATATGCTTTATTGTATGTACATCAACATTTTACTTTGCGAATAGGCTTTCTTATCGCTAATAGACCATACAAACACAAACATGTTGCACAAAAAGAACTATTTACGTCTAATAACAAAAATTCACACCCATAAAGAAACAGAAGAAACTTGCTAAAAGAACGTAGCAGTACGACCATGGTTATGTAATTGATTAATTTTGTAAATCTCGTTGTTGATTGTGAAGATCCTGGCCTTGCAGCCGACGGAGACCTTCACACAGACCCAGCTCGCTTTGGGACCCTTGCTATCACTTCGCTTGTTGTAGCGATGTCCATCGTACTCTATCACAGGATTCCCAAACCTCGATTGTAAAAACACTAAACCTGAAATTGAGCAGACAAATTAAATTCGTAGTTAAAAGACATGACAGAAAATGATGCTAGACATGTAGTGAATATATGAAATAACAACACTTGCTGCGCCGATCAAGTAACTCGGGATTGGGGCCACCGAATAGATCCATATTTATCGCTTTAGTTTGAAAGTCACAAGAAGAAATAGAATAGAACAACTTATGTTGACGACGTCCTTTTATTCTCTGTAAAAAAAAAACCTCAATGAAATAAGAAAAGCACATGTAGTACGTTTGACAGATTTTTGCACCGAAGCATGCACATGAAACTGTACGTCATAATAACACACAAAAACATGCTTAATTATATGTTTCAGTGTCACAAATAATGACATACTCGTATTTACATTGATACATGTATCTACTTCTTATAATATTACACTCGAAGTTTTGATTTCAAAATTCAATCTTCATAAACTTGTGAATTTTCTTTTTATTTCAGAACAGAAAACTGTTAATGGAAATAAAAGATACAAGTAAAATAGACTCAGTGGTTATGCTCATTCAAAATCTTCGTAATTTCGTCATCCACTAGGACTATGGTGGTCCTGCAGCCAACTTGGTACTTGTTGCAGATCCATCTAGACATCGGCGGCTTACTGTTGCTATGTTTCGCATACCGGTAACCACGCCAACAAAGAGTTTTTCCACCCCTCCGAGACCTCTCGTAATGCAGATCTTGAAAAATGTGCAATATAAAGTATTGATAAACACATTCGTCATTCATACCAAATACGAGACAGAAAGCGTTCACGAAAATATTTGTAATTTGTCACACAAAAAGCATGTAAGTAGTGTAAATTCACTCAAGTACTTACTATTTGAAAAGAAAACTAATGGGTTAGAAAAAAAACAGATGTCAACTTTATTTCAAATGGAATTTAGGTATTAATAATGCGTACTCAGGAACCTAGACAGACATAACCCCCGTCTATATTTAATGTAAAATATTTTTTTTTAAAGACTAAGTTAATGACTGTTACAGTAACAGGTAATAAAACAGAAAATATTAAAACTGTACACAACATAACCTTCAAGCAAGCGTAGGAAATGGCAGGCAAAAATATGAAAAAAACTGGCTTATAACAATTCTTACTCTAGAAAAGGCAACATATTGCTGGCAGACCCTAGCTTACTAGGCTACACATATAGGTACAGTCACCAGCGCATAACGTTACTACAAACTATCAAATTTTCTAATTATATTTTGTACTTAATTGGCAATGTTCGGTACTTTTATATATGTAAGCACAAATACTACGTATTTTTTCTTTTTCATTCTTTTAAATCGATTTATACTTAATCGTCTAGCATATTCCATACGGGACATGCCTAAAACGGAACGCTTTTGAAAGCGCGCAACACTCAACGCTGTGGTGTTGCCTACTTCTCTTCTACCCGCACGTTCGCAAAGAGCTCGCTCCGGTAGCTTGAGCCTATAAAACCAAAATTCACAACTTTCAAGTGTTCAGCAAAATAGACCACGTATATCGACTCCAGCCTATGCGATTGCTACAATCATCATCGAAGGACAGGGGCCCCTGAAGAAGCTTGCTGCGTCATACCAGGTCAGTCCCAAAATTACGGTTTATGCTAGCCAATTTTCTCCATTTATGCGACATAAAGAAGTTCGAGCCGGATATCACCATCTAGTATTGATTTATACGTATTATTTGTGCTGTACAATAACAATTTCAAGTAAATTCATTTGACTTTGTTCGTAAGTAGCGAGAACCTACCTCCGCTTACAATTTTATTAATATCGAATTTCCGACAACGTCGTGCGATATTTCTCAAAAATACCTATACGTACAGTTAGATCTCAATGAGATCATTCTAATTATATATGGTTTTATATGCTTTTGATCATTTTAGGCGAAATTACATTCGTCTATAATTTTCCGGAACCGGGCGGTATTTAGATTTACCCACCTGTAGCGGCGCGCGTGAAGTCATTTGCCTAGTACTAATAGGTCAAAATAATCCAAATATAGTTTGTTGCAACTCATTTCTTTATTGTGTACAACGTGCATTACATTACATTTAGTATTTTATGTACATAAGTGTAATTTAAGGTTCAGGTATAACATACCGGAAAAAACCAAATTATCGGTTGCTGTCATAATTGCAGTATCGAATAATCTGTAACTCGTATTGCATACGGCACAGTGTTCAAATTTCTTTAGCTCGGGTTCTACCGGCGGGAAATATTATCCTTGTATTTAACATTACATGTTATATTACAACACACCTACTTTAACTTGCCACAAACTATATAAATCTTTTAATAACCAACTAACATTTTGCTAGTACCTAGCAATTTTAGAGATCTTAAAAACTTAAAATTACGTAGGTATACACTATACAGATACCCTCTTTTATCTCGTGATAACAGTGTTATTTTCTACAGTATTTCAACTCAATTTCTTACAAAATGTCCGCTATGGAGATTGAACAATTGATGTTTGAACGTGATTTAGCGATTAACAATATTCAAAAATTTGTAGACTGTTCGAATAATGTAGCCGAATTTCGAGTTCGAGCTAAAGAGTTAGCCTCAATCAAAAAAACATTTTTCCAAGTTCAAGCGAAAATTGAAAAGTTATCAGCAAAGAATGACTTATTCAACCGCGATGATAATTTAGCCGTGAGAAATCAATTCGATTCTTTGTACTTTACGGTCCAAGTTGCCTTAGACACGTTTAAGGAGGAGCGTAAGCAAAGCATTACGTCCGTCTGTGGCGGATTTAAAGGAACGAAAACTTTTCGTTGAACAAAATAAACTTTGTACCAATTGTTTATTTTCTGGTCATGCACAAAGGGACTGCAAGTCGCGCCATACTTGCCGCGTCTGCACTCAAAGGCACCATTCTTTACTACATTTTGATGCGCCTATTCCAAACGTCTTGATAACTACGGAGTCTTCTTCTTCCCCTGAGTTGCGCTCAGTAGCGGAAACTTTCACGCCCCCTCCATTACATGGGACTACGGGGCATCCTTCGAGTCAGAACTGTACAGTCTTACTCACGACTGCTCTTGTAAATGTACGACCCTTGAACCAAGGGCCTTACACGCCGAGGTCCGTTCGCACCCTTGTAGATCAAGGTGCGCAGACCACGCTCATTTCTGAGTCGTGCGTCCAACGTCTCGGCCTGCCGCGGTACTCCGCGCGGGCAGGCACCACTCTCACAGGTATTGGTGGCGAAGTCAAACCACGCGGTTACGTGTTGTGCGAGGTCACACCTCACAACAAATTCGAACCGAAGCTTCACATCGAAGCTTTTATCCTACCTAACCTGACAAGCTACACTGCTAATATTCCTAAATCAATTGGGAATATACAGAAGTTTCAACACCTCCAAAATCTTGATCTAGCAGACCCAGAATTGCGCTCAACGCGGCCTGTTGAACTGCTACTGGGATCAGACTATCTGGATAGCATACTGCTACTGGATAATATCAAGGGTCCTCCGGGCACACCCGTGGCCATCAACAGCATTTTTGGTTATCTGTTAGGTGGTAGAATTTCATATGAAAGTATGAAACGACTAAGTGTCAACTCGAATACTTGTCAACTTGACATGAAACTTCAAAGGTTCTGGGAGTTGGAATCCATACCAGAACATCCACATCTTACAAAAGACGAATTACGCTGTGAGTCGATCTTCGTCGACACTCACACACGTGATTCAAACGGGAAATATATAGTTTCTCTACCCTTCAAGGAGAAGGCTATGCCCTTGCTATTCTCGTGCTATAGCTCTCTCGAGTTTAATTAAACTAGAGGCACGCCTGTCTCGCGACCCTGCCTTACGAGAGAATTATAACAAAGGTATCCAAGAATATTTAGACTTGGGACATATGGAGCCAGTGACGGACTTTGCGAGTCCGGGCACTCCCCCCTACTATCTACCTCACCACGTTGTGGTGAAGAGTTCCGCATCCACTACGAAGTATCGTATTGTGTACGACGCTTCATGCAAGACTACATCAGGTCGCTCTCTTAACGATAATCTCCTCACCGGTCAGAAATTGCATCAAGATATTTCTGAAATCTTGCTGAAGTACAGACTTCATAAAATAGTCTTTACGGCTGATCTCAAGATGATGTATCGCTACATCGGTCTTTGTAAAGAACACCGGGATTTTCATCGGATTCTTTGGAGATTCTCTCCCCATGATCCCGTAAAGGAATATCGTATGTGCTCTGTCACATTCGGCGTCGCTTCCGCACCTTTCCTAGCTTTGCGAACACTTCGACAATTAGCATTGATGAAGCTGCTAACTTCCCACTTGCCTCGCAAGTACTTCTTAACGAAGTCTTCGTTGATGATGTCGTTACTGGAGTTGATACGGTTGAAGATGCTATCACTCTTCAGCACCAGCTTACTTCCATTTGTAAAGCAGGAACCTTCGAACTCCGCAAGTGGACCAGTAATAGTTCCGAGTTTTTATCGCACTTAAACAATGATGCTTCCCATCATGATGACGCTCTTATTTTGTCAGCTCTCGACACTGACACTTCTGTCAAGGTCTTGGGGCTCAAATGGAACCCTAAATCTGACGTCTTTTCCTATCAAACTAACGGAGTGGCTAACTCACGCAAATGTACAAAGCGCATAATGTTAGCAGAAATCGCAAAGATTTACGATCCCCTCGGATTCCTAAGTCCAGTGACAGTATTCGTGAAGCATTTAATTCAACTTCTATGGGTATCTGGCTCAGGTTGGGATGCTGCCCCTCCACAGGGTATCTGTGACTTATGGTTTCGGTTCATCGACGAACTACCGTTACTACAAGACATCGCGTTACCTCGTCATGTGCTTCCTAGCACACATCAAGTGTCACTTCATGGCTTCTCCGACGCATCCGAAAAGGCGTACGCCGCCTGCGTCTACATTCGCGTTATTGACTCGAACGGTACCATCAGCACACACCTTCTCATAGGCAAAACAAAAATTGCGCCTTTGAAACGGCTTACCATCCCGAGATTGGAGCTGTGCGGTGCTCAACTATTGTCAAAATTGATAAAAAAGGTCCTCACTGCTTACAGCAGTAGATTGTGTTTCGACCAAGTCTACGCTTGGTGTGATTCCACCATAACTCTTGCCTGGTTGCGTTCGTCTCCAGACAAGTGGCGGACATACGTGTCCAACCGCATTGCGGATACAACAAGCAACGTGCCTGCCTCACAGTGGCACCACGTTCAATCCGCAGACAACCCCGCAGACCCCGCGTCTCGTGGTGTTCTCCCCTCTCAGTTGAACCATCAACTATGGTTCACGGGACCTGGTTGGCTCAGTAAAAACGAGTCTGAGTGGCCTAAGACTAACGTCGTATGTCACACCGACGAAGAACGTCGCAATCACGTTCTTCTCACACAAACCAATGACCCTAATAGCTTAGAGTTCATTAAGCGATTTTCATCGCTTCCAAGGATGCTACGCGTCATTTCATATATGTTACGATTCATAAACAAATGCCGTAAATCCAACAGCCCTACGACTAAACATGTCACAGTTCCTGAGACAAAACAAGCTCTCAATAGAATTATATCACTTGTCCAATATGAATGCTTTTTTGAAGACATCTCGCGTCTCAAGGACGACGATAGATGTACAAAACGTCTTCAAAAACTAAAACCTTTCTTGGACGATGCCGGACTCCTCAGGGTCGGCGGCAGAATAAATCGGGCCAACGTACCGTATGATGCCAAGCATCAGATTCTGTTACCCAAAAAACACCATTTCACTAATCTTCTCATTGATGTCTATCATAAAACACATTTACATGTGGGACCCCAAACTTTGCAGTTTGCCCTCGCACAGACCTACTGGATCCTGTGTGCTCGCGATGCTGTACGTATGCGTACACGACGCTGCGTATCGTGTGTTTGTGCACGACCTGTCCCGCCACAGCCATCAATGGCTCAATTACCTACTACTAGGGTTCGATCACTTCGTCCCTTCTTAAATACGTCCGTTGACTTTGCGGGACACTTCTTTCTTAAATCGAGTAAACTTCGTAACGCGAAAATTTTCAAATCATACGTATGCGTGTTCGTTTGCCAATCAACGAAAGCAATCCATTTGGAATTAGTTCCCGATCTCTCAACCGAATCTTTTCTGAACGCATTGCGTAGGTTCATATCCCGGCGCGGGTATTGCAAAACAATCCGCTCCGATTGCGGACGGAATTTTGTTGGCTGTGACAGGTATCTTTCCGAACTTTACACGTTTTTGCGAAACGAGTCAAATCAGACTGCTATTAACAACCAGCTGACAAATATGCAAATCACCTGGCAGTTTAATCCTCCGTATGCTCCGCATTTTGCCGGTCTCGTCGAACGAGCCGTAGGTAGTCTGAAACGACACTTACATCGTGTCATAGGTACACTAAAACTAACTCAGGACGAATTTAATACTTTAATCTGTCAAATTGAAGCGGTCTGTAATTCAAGACCTCTTTGTCAACTTAGTAATGATCCTACTGATCCATTACCCCTTACTCCCGGACATTTCCTCATCGGGGAACCATTAACGTCTTTACCTGAATTTAACTTGTCTAACGACAATCCACACCGCCTCGCTAGATGGCAGGTTATTCAACAAGCTGTTTAACATTTTTGGAAACGCTGGAGCGTAATATCTAGACCAGCTACAACCAAGAGGTAAATGGTTCCACGACAATACTAATACACCCCTTAAGGAGGGTTCTGTAGTCGTGTTGATAGACAACACACTGCCACCACTGCAATGGCGTCTCGCGCGCGTGCATCAGCTGCGTCCCGGCGCCGACGGTAATACCAGAGTCGTAACTGTACGCATCGGTAATACTCTTACTAAGCGACCTGTAGTTAAGGTCTGCCCATTGCCTGTAGAATAGGCATCTACCATTACATGTTTTTAGTCTTAAGTTAGTATAGCATTTTGTATGATAGTTCTTAGATAAAATAAGCATTATTTTATCCCCGGCAGCATGTTCGGTACTTTTGTATATGTAAGCACAAATACTACGTATTTTTTCTTTTTCATTCTTTTAAATCGATTTATACTTAATCGTCTAGCATATTCCATACGGGACATGCCTAAAACTGAACGCTTTTGAAAGCGCGCAACACTCAACGCTGTGGTGTTGCCTACTTCTCTTCTACCCGCACGTTCGCAAAGAGCTTGCTCCGGTAGCTTGAGCCTATAAAACCAAAATTCACAACTTTCAAGTGTTCAGCAAAATAGACCACGTATATCGACTCCAGCCTATGCGATTGCTACAATCATCATCGAAGGACAGGGGCCCCTGAAGAAGCTTGCTGCGTCATACCAGGTCAGTCCCAAAATTACGGTTTATGCTAGCCAATTTTCTCCATTTATGCGACAGGCAACATTAACTTGTTGTGCTGGAGATTGTACAAGAATCTATTGACGCTCGAATGACGTTGACAGGAACGCACTGACTGATTTTTCGACTGTTTTGTAATACATTTTGAAAAAATAAGGTGGAGGCGTTCGTTTCGATTTTGCCAACGTGCCACAAAATTCTTGTACAGCTTCAGACTCATTTATAATAGTAGTGAAGTCACTGTATGCTCAATGAACTAATAATTATGATGATGATGATGAGATCACCTTATCCATACAAAGCTACTTCTTTGGAATTTTCCTTAGTAGGTCGACAAAAACGTAAGTCTTATTATTCCCATGCCTTTGTCCGTTACAAATTATACAATATTATCTTGCTAGGTAATTTTTACAATAAAGTTTGATCAACAATAACTATGACTAACGACGATATTCATTCATGCATACCTACACAACAACTCAAAAATAACGATTTCCCTATAAACTAAAATATAATGTGACTTCCCATACAAATGTCATTCATAACTGCACAACACAGACGTAAGTACCTAACTACACTAAATACTAACACTAAATAAATTTCAGGCACCACCGGTAATACTTTTTGGTTAAGATAAGTAAAGCCACAAGTTTATAATCTAGACACAACTCATGAAGAAGAACACGACATGCGTGATTAAGGTACATTTTAATCTAGAAAGTATGAACAACAAAATACTTTGGCGAAATGTAAGAAATAAATTAGCAAAATGCTTCTTGTTCTTGTTATATAAGTAGTGTAAGTATACTAGCCACAAAAAAAAAACATAAAATCTATTAACGAAGATATTTATAAATTAATGAAATCACCTCTTATTAATCCCATGACACAATAAAAAAAGTCGCCAAATAAACGAGTGCCTACAGCAGATCAAACAACATAAAAAACACGCTCAACGGAGGACTACTAACAATAATTATATTTCTTAGTTAATAAAGTGCCTTTGAACCATGTTCAGTACTAGTTGGCATCTCACTAATATTTTGGTTTTTTCGATAAATCATATTTTCAACAACACTTATAACTAAAAACAAAGCGTATTTTAAGATGCATTACTTTGTGAAAATTGGTTAATTTCTAACTTTATGCAACAGCATAGCACGAGCATACTGTGACACGGGGTCAAACTATTTTCAGCCGTGGCTCAGACCTACTGTAATGTGAAATACCAGGAATAAAAAATTAAAAAATACAAATAAACTTTTACTTACAACAATTATTACGTAAATACTCCATGCAGCATGCGCAAACAGGTACCACGGTAGCATAATTATTATTGTACGAGTGGAAGACACATAAATGTGTCTTCCACTCGTACAATAATAATTATGCGCTAACGCTCTTTTATAATATAAATTTAAATAAAAATTAAATTTCTTAAAATATGTATATACGCATAATAATAGTAATGCGTAATTACTAACCCTTACTACCACTTGCCCCGTTCTGAAAAGTTTAATTACTGCTTTATAGACAACGTTTTCGCTAAATATCAATATTGACTAAGGAACGAGACCATAGTCCTATAATATAGGTATTTTATGACTAGATAGTCCATAAAATATAACGTAAACCTATGGTGTTAAAAAAGTACATTAGCAAAAACCGTCGCGCAAAACATCAAGGATGATTATGTTCCCTGGCAGTTCTGACGATAAAGTCCCCTTTGGTGTAGAGTGTGGCCTTGCACTTCCTCCAGCTACATTGCCAACGCTTACCAGTTCTCCTGGCTGTCCCGCGCGCCCAGAACTTGTGTGTGCCCACCAGGATCATCGGCTTGCCGAACCGGCTCTTACCGAACACCGGCACTGAAAGAAACCACAAGCAAACACCTGCAGTTAGGGGAGGACAAACAAACAAAAATTTGATACGGTTGATTCAATAAATGACGTGTAACATTTCTAAAAGCTTAGAATTCAGATTTATAAAAACCAAGGGTACGTCAAGAAATAATAAAAAAGGTTTTCAAGCGGTTTTTTATTAAAAAGTGGTTCATATCTACATACGAGTACTACCGAGAATAAAAATAAAACATTGTTCTATAAAAGAAATGAATGGAATAGTAATGAAACTTCATACAATAAAAAGTGAACTTCTTTAAAAAAATAACAAATTAAATTAAAAACGACAAAGTTGCATTTATTAACTCCATAACAAATCATACACGACGTAAAAACCTCTACTACTATATTATAAAAATTAAACTTTGAAAGCAAAAACACGAATCATGCCATGCTGCCATGCTACTCGACAAATTAAAAGAATACTTACAAAAAAATGCAATATTCAAAAATCACATGGAAATAAACAAAACACGTTCAATTAGTATGAAATTGTTGTACAAAATAGATTGCGCTTACGAACTATAAACTGGAAATGATACCTAATGCTGATGCTCATTGATTGTCCTGACGATGACGTCATCGAGAGTAACGATGGTGGCCCGACAGCCAGCCGATATCTTTTTGGAACACGTCCAGCGCCGCCGACGGCCGCACGCAGATACGGTTGATCTCGTAAACCGATAAGGTCCCAACTCTATTACAGGATTTCCTCGTCGACTTTCACTGAACACAGGTACTGCGAATAAAATAACCTTGAGTCAATATCTATACCTGAACATTTCCAAACTACATAAAAAAAAATAAAAAATAAACATTTTTTTTATCTGTACTCTGCGTGATAATTTAATTGAATTGGTTGGATGGTTAGGAAAAAGAAACAGAGAATAGAAATGCAATTTTTAATAAGAAACATATTATTATTTGAGTATAGGTAGGTATCACAATGTCAACGATTCTTTGTTTTAAATAAATTAAATAATTCCTAAAATAACCCTTATATGTTCTCGTTATCTTCAGCAATAAAATTGTCTTTGCTAAAGCAACATCTTAATTCAATAGAATAAAATTATCAATTGGATATAAAGAATAGAAGAATATTGGTAACATTCCTTTGTAAATCATGAAAGTCCCTCAGTGCTGCGGATCGTGATCCATCTAGTCATTTAAAGGGTTCCGTACCAAAGGGAGAACCAGAGAACCAGAACTCTAACTAAGCATAAGTATTATGCTGCGGGTCAAAATGATAAATAGAGGCAAAATCTAATTGATCGCCGACCGCAAGTTACAGCACCGACTACTGATGGCGACTGTGTCGCCTGTTGCAATGTTGCCGCAGAGTAACATAAGTAGAAGCTAGTAGAGTCACTGTGGACTGTTTGTTATAAAGATTAAGCGACTTTACAGATGCATTTTGCGGTCGGTGGTCGCTTTCAGAATTGTACCATAAGATTTATATGTTATAGCAAATATATCAGTTACAGCAGTACCAATTAAAAAAAAATGTAATATTCTGCTTAGTATAATCATGAAACGATTTACTTGAAATGATCATAGTCCAGCCACCAGGCTATAACATTTTTCTACTAAAAATGGTTGTGGTATAAGTTAGACTTGACTATTAATCCCCCGAAGGTAGTGATCCTGGCTCTGCACTTGGTTCTTGTCTTCGTGGTGCACTGCCACCAGACATGGCCGTTCCGTCCAATGACCCCGGAGCGAGTGAAGCGAAATCCGTTCGCGACCAGGCGCTCCGTTTTTCCATCAGTCAGTATTCTGTAGACTGGTGGAAGAAATGTGGAGTTAAAGCACAGTTTTCTTTATATTATCACAGAAAGTATGAACTTTGAGTTTAAGGGTTGGTAAAGAAATAACGACCCTCACTACGTAGGATTGAAACATTATTTTATTTAATTCAGTGATTGTGCTGCAAATTACTCCTTACGACTAAATTGTCAAGAGTTGTGACGTATGCCTTGCGTAGTTTTGGAATTTTTGAACATGCCCGCCGAATTGTTTTAGTACAGATCCTATCCCTGCTAAATGTGTGACTTCCTATTTTAAACATAGAATAACCCCTTCTGTTCTGTATTCATTCAACTGAAATAAAAAAAAATAACTTTGAGTACGCGTTATTACATAATAATGAACTTTTTTTAGTAAAGCAGTAACTTTCGAAATTAAACGCTGAGGTTCATTTATTTGAAAAAATGATAGCTAAAAATTACTTTTCATAGGCATACGATGAATTATAAAATATAGACAACCTATATTTTTACGAAGACAGGTTAAAAAGAAGCAAAAAGAAGCTCGAAAGTTCTTCGGAATGTCTTCACGAATTTATAATAAGCTTCATAAGCAAATAAAAGAAATTGAAAATTTTATTTTATTTAAGAAAAAGTTACATGACTTTTTGGTAAATAGACCATATTATAAAGTACATGAATTTTTGTCCGACAGATTCGTGATGAGTTAGTGCCAAACTGTTTGTTGTGTTTTGATGCAAATGCATATCTTATTTCAAATTAAAATGTATATTTGAGTTAATATAATTTATCACATAAACTTCGGTCGTAGATTCAATATTGAACATACAAAATTGTTCAAACTATTGTATGCCAAACATGGTAGAGAAGTGCAAACGCACACACAAATAACTTGATAACAACACTGTAACCACTGTCTCACAATAAAGATCTTTGACTTTGAAGTAAATTAAAAAAAAATATTTAATCCATGATACTGTGCGGATTCGTGACCGCGTGAACAAGTACACCAAAATAAGTTGTAAATAAGTAACGATTAAATTTATTAAAATATCAAGTAACTAAAGCTAGCAGTTACACTTGGCACGAAAAGGTAAAATTAAATAATGATATATGAAAGGTAAAAATTAGATATACAAGATCACGTGGAGCTTCGGCGAGTAAAAATGATCAGGGTCATAAAAGGACCTCGCACGATCTTAGTCCAAAATAGACTGCCTGCCTCGTCCGAAGCTCAGGACCACTTACTACTACTACAACTACACTACAACAGCCCATAACGTCCACTGCTGGACATAAGTCTCTTCCACAATGGGAGGAATTTGCCGTAATCTCCACGCTTGGCAGGCGGATTAGAGATCGCAGTGATGAAAGACTAACAGAAAACGCTGCTGCCCATTCTCTGGTCTACAGAGGCGCAAGGTGTTCTGCCTCAGACATTAGTCGCCTTATACGACACCCGTGATTGTAATGGGTTGGTTCTATTCTACTCTGCCGGATACCACACGGCCAACTGCAGGCCACTTCCTACATCTGCAGTTTACTAATTAAAAGACGCGGCAAAACGATTGAATTTTAAAATTATGATAAAACAGGAAATACAAATATTCAAATGGGTACAATAAAAGATAACTAAAAATAATAGAACAATGAACCTTAACTAAAGATAAAGAATCATAAAAGAAAATGTACCTATGACTTAAATTGCTTTACAGATGTGGGAACATGGGGAAAACACAAAATGAAAATATCTAAAATAATTACAATAAGTACTTCTAGAAAAATATTACATTCTTAACAACTACGCAAGGGATCGGTACGTGAGACAGTCACAACAATAAATTAAATTATTTCAACGCAATACTTCTTCGACCGACAGAAACATTAAATTATAATATAGTAAGAGACTCGGAGATAGTACTTAATAGTAAAATGGAAACATTATGAGTACCTATATTAAATTATTCAATGATTATGATTCAAATAACTACTTAACACTAAGTTGTCGACTGTTGTGACGAACGCTTTGCATCTAGTTTGGAACTTTTGTGAACATGCCCAACGAATTCTGTTGGTAAAGGTCCTGGACCTGTTAAATGTGTATCTTCCTATTTTCACCATCGGATAACCGCATCTGTTCTGTACCCATTCAACTGAAATTTAGAGTAATTTATTCATAAAGTACTCATGCGTCAAAAAACCATTTTTCTGCAGTCAAGTTGTAACTAAAGAAATCGAAAGTTGATTGAATTGAAAAAAGTGATAGGTTATTTAAAGTTAGCCAATAATTGATGCAATGAATAAACATGGTAGACTACCCGACAGTTAACGAATACAGTAGCTTAAAGTAAACGACAAAAACCAGTCAATTTAAAAAATATTTAATTTATGATACATATTCTTGATTTAATGACTATGTTTCAGAAAGCTCTTTACGATGTAATTTTCGACGGTAATGACATGCGCTTTGCATCTAGTTCTGGTCTTTCTGGAACATACCCAGCGAGTTTTATTGCTCCAACACTTAGCTCTACTATACTTGTGATATCCTATTCGCAACATGTAACCCCCTCTTGTTTGAAGCCATTCCGCTGAAAAAAAAAACCAATTGAACTGTTTAATGTCAAGAAAGAACACAACTGTTATATTGAGATAACTGGATGAGTACCTGAAAGTATCTCAGATATCCAAAATATCGTACAATACCGGGGGCAGAAAGAAACTCTGGAAGGAAAATAGTGAGACAAGAGTCCAAAATGGCTTAAAAGGAAGTAGTATGTGGTAATTATGTGCCAACTGCCAGCGCAGAACAATGATCTCTTCTCATGCAGAAAAAGAACGGTCATTAATTACCAAGTGCTCAAATCTAAGACTTAGTTCTGAATTAGACCCCAACTTAAGTAAGATAAGGCTTGTAAGATGATGATTTTCTTAATAAAATATCAGACACACTGGTTATTTTTATTATTTCGAAAAATAAATGAACTTAGCTTAATCCATATGATTGTGTATCAAATTGCTCCTTAAAATTATGCCCTCGAGGGTTATAAGAAACGCCGGGCATTTTGTGCGACTCCTTGTGGTACACTGCCATCTTGTCTTCTTACCAGTAATGTACGACTTGGTGAATCGAAAACCATTCGCCGTCAGCATCTGTGTCCCTCTTTGCGTTACCATTTCCATCACTGCAAGTATTTAAAAGAATATTTTATATGGGTAAATGGACAAAAAGGGTTCTACGCAACTTTCAATACCTAGTGTGTTTTCCTCATGTGTTGATGAAAACGTTCTATCCTTATTCTCTAATGCTTAATGTCCTTAATGCTTAATAACCCTTATTCTTTAATGCTTGGTTGACGGTTTCGTGATGAGGTCTATTTATTTCCCTGTATATTTGATATTGTTGACAAAAATATAACAAAAATAATAGTTTTGTAAAAATATTTTATTTCCTTCATTTACCAATAAGTACAATAACAATGCTTCTATGTAACAACTTCATATTAAAATAGAAAAGTATAGCTTTCTTAACTTTTCATTATCTTCTTAGGAAAAAAATATTATGATTTATTGAACTCATTGATTGTTCTAAACTACTGGTACTTTATCAACCCCGCGTTGGATTCCACTAAATACCTATAAAGCTGGTATCAAATACTCTTATAAACATAATAATACTTACCTAAGAGTTACAACATAACTATTTTGTGTGAACGTTTCGCCAGTGCGAATGCACATGCGATCTATGCGCTCCCTGACTGAGAGCATTGCCGTTCTGCGTCAACAGTCAACACACATTAAGGCACATCGAAAATGTAACAAAAACAGATGTCATTTTTGGATATGAAAGAGTTTGTTCCATTGTAAAAGTAGTTCATATTTATGATTGCTGTCCCTACTGTCTCTACCTGGAATTTAATCCAATGAGTTCCAAGCCAACCTGTTTAGTGCCGTTAACTACAGTTATTCGCAATGATTGTGATTTAAACAACTCTTCATGATCTGGTCGTCGATGGTAGTAAGAAAAGCTTTACACTTTGTCCGGTATCGCACGGAGCACTGCCATCGAATCTTCACACCCATGATTTTCTCCTTTGAAAAGCGATACCCTCCAACCAGCAACATCACTGTGCCTCTATTTGTCCTGTACTTTGTCACTGAAAAGAAAAAAGAAAAAGTTTTACGTGACAACGACTTTGAGTGGTAAAATAATTTTAATGTGAATATTCAACACACTCTCTCGCTCTTAGGCGGGCTAACCATGCCCGAGTGGAAGGGACGCGTGCCTCTCACTCGCTCTCATTGTGAGCGCATAACGTGAGCGGAGCGTAACGCAGTTTCTTGAAGTGTCACCCGGCAAACCAATTTATAAGACGTTGTCACGTCAAAAAAACAAGAATGATTATTATTTGAATACAAAGATAATTATTCCTTCTGCACTTCGGTGTATCTGCTTCACGTCAATCTGACCGCGGCTAGGGGAGAAATTACAAACCACAATGTGCTGTGTTAATAAGTGTTTAATAATATTGTTATTTATTGAATTTCTTATATTAAAAACGTATGTCAATACCGAACATGAGAGGTTCCACTCCAATACAGAACTAAATACAAAAATCTCATCCGAAACTAAATACAATATAGCTGCCTGACGGGCAACTCCTTAACTAATAAAGTAGTTTCTAGTGACTTCTAGCATCAGAACAGCTTATTTTGTTAATCGTTGGCACTGGCTCAGCCATGGTTATGATCGTAATTAGCCTTGATGATAGTTCCATCGACTGTAAAGACGAAAGCTTTGCATTTTGTCTGCCCGTAGGTGGAACATGTCCATTTGGTTTTCACTCCTCGTACAATTTTCTTGTAATAGTGATAGCCACCAACTTCCGCAGCATTACATTTCCTCTATTTGTCATTATCGTTTTTATTACTAAAATCATAAACAGCTTAATTGAAACGTTTTTTTTTATTGGGTAGGTACTGAAAACAGATCAGAAAAGGATAAAATAATTGTCTGGCTGCTCACATAATCCTTTACCTGTAGATAGATTAATTAAAATAATTTTAAAATGCATTGAAGAATTGCATTGGGTGGTCCAAATAATGACATCATAAATTTGGGGGTTTGCCCAGGGGTATCCGTAAATACCACTTAGGTATGTTCCGCAAGTCATTATAGTTGTTGAGTTGTTAGCTTCTTGAAAATTGCATGGTCTTTAAAAGATCGATTTTTATTTTAACAGGGCTTTTGTTGCTCTTGATGCTAATAATAAAAAAAGCCTCTAGTTAACGTTATAGAATGTGAAAAAGCCGTGTAAAATTAAATATAGAATTTATCTAAAGCAGTTCCTTTACAATTTTCAAGAATATATACCTAACTCGAAAACTATCAAGAATACCCCTGGGCGTGAGGAACATATTTTTTGTATGACGTCACTAGTTAGACCACCTTGTATATAAATAAAACAGTATGAGTTTTCGCAATTGTGTGGATTTACATCCGACACTTATACTATTAATATGTTAGGTACCTACGTTATTATTAATACAAAAAGAGTAAATCTTACGAACTATACATTTCGTGTACCTACCTAAATATACTGATGAACGTCTGGGTTCCCCAATGTTTTAAGTATGGGCCAAAGAGATATTTGTATCAAAATGGCAACGCGCTAGCGATGCCTTTGGTATTTGAGATGTTCAATAAGCGACCATGAACAATTTACAACAGTTCCACGAATATGTACTATATTTTTAATCACAATTCGATTTTTTTTTAAATAATCTGCTAATAATCTATTGCATGATCATGTTTAAAAAATCATGAGCAGAACAAGATCGAAATGAATATTATTGATCTTTCAAAATGAATGGCATTACCCATTGTAAATGTATTATGCAATTACCCCGCAGGGTGACCGCTAGCTTGTTTGTCACCACGTAACATTTTTGGTACGGAACAATAAATGTATGACTTAAAATGTGGGTACGGGATGGTTATGTTCAAGATTTGTCTTCACTGGGTTACCGCCAATAGTGACGACGTACGCTTTACATTTCGTGTGGTGTCTGGTGGAACACTGCCATCTGATCTTGCAGCCAGCAACCACGAGCTTGTAGAAGCGATAGCCACCAACTTCTAACACCAAAGAGCCTCTATTTGTTCTTATCAGCATTACTAAAAGGATAACTCAGTTTTGTTATTGGTTCAATATTTGCTTTAATCCTATGTATGGTGTCAACTCGCATACTGTCGCATTTTTTTTTAGTACAACGAAATTTTAGTAAACGAAGGCAGCATTAATTATAAGTAATTATTATTAATTCAAATCCAATCAAAAGCCAATAACCAAACAACAAAATTAAGTGGTACAAAATAACCTCATCCGAAATTGAACACCACATGGCTGTTTGACCAGAAACTGTTTAAATCAATAGTTTCTAACCTCTGACCCGCATATATTTTCCCACATCCAGAATCACCCACATCTTACGTACTGATGTCTGACTTTGGTACTGATGGTGACTTGGTACTGATCTTTCGTCAGTACATTTGCAAGAAAAAATAAATTTAGGTGCTGAGCAGCAGAGGGACTATGTCCGACGTACATACGTGGACAATTTGCAAAAGTTAATGGCCAATAGATGAAAATACAACGCGGCATCCAATAGACAATATACATCTCAGCGGTCCTTTCTGTTCGGCAGCGGACAAATAGTCCATCGTCTGCTGAGGGCTTAATCATAACCAATCTTAGTCAGGAACGATTTCGACGACGTTTTTTTTTGTTTGTAATCATACTTAGCACTTCGCCCTTAACCAACCCTTGGTTATGCATGATTATGATCAAAACTTTTCTTAACAACTATTCCATCGATGGTCGTGATGAAGGCCTTACATTTGAAGCGCTTCCGGGACCCACATTGCCATCTTATCTTCGGACCGACAGCATTCTCCTTGTGAAAACGGAAACCACTCGCCACCAATATTGGGTTGCCTCTGCTTGATATGCAACTTAACACTGAAAGGATTGAGAAAAAAATGTATTTACCTATAGTAGATGAATAAATCAAAGCAGGAAGGAACCTGGATATCTTACCTCAAAATACATAATCATGAACTTATTAAACACCTGACAAGCTGACTTCATTATTCATCATTATCATCCTTCCAGAGTGGGAGGACTGAACAATAAGTGCTCATTTCTGGACACGCGGCGCGTCGGGCGGCGGCGCGTAGAGCGGCGCGTCAGGCGGTGCTTCGGGCGGCGCGTTGTGCGGCGCGTCACGCGGCGCGTTGCGCGTTTTTCCGTTTACGGAGAGGTGGCGTGTGCAGCGGCGGTGTCATCTATCATAATTATGTTTGTATTTGCGCGCGCACTGCCGCGTTGACCGCGGCGATGCACGAAGCGGTGCACGCGGCGGGCATCGCTACATTTCAGCAAACGCGCGTAAATAAGCCTCTCCGTAAACGCTCTCATACATTGCCATAAGTTTGAATTTTAAGCGGGCCGCGCCGCACGACGGGCTGCGCAACGCGCCGCGTCTCCGTAAATGAGCCCTTACTGTTATTTAACAAACTCTATAAATTAGAGTTGAAATCACAATCTGCATGGAATGAGATCTACCCCATCAAAATGTACGAAACAGGTGCTATTTTGGGATGATTGCATAGTAAAAGGTGTTCGTACTTATGTGCACTTTTAATTAATTCAAAGGCAGCCTGTAAATTTCTTGTCACGATTAATAAATTATCCAGATAATTATAGATTTTCAGTAAAAAGTAGGACCGAGGGATGAATAAAACGACAAAGTAAAAAATCATAAATTATAATCGTGTTGTCTGAAGCAGTAAACTGTTAGAGATAAACATTAATCATGATTAAATACTGCATAAAAGATTCTCTCTCCCATTTTATCCACCACCGAAACCAAAGTAATATTTAACTGAGAAACTGTAGTGCGAGAGCTAATAGATACTGATGAAGATAGTCGATGCTACAAATATAAAATTAATTTTAAAGCTATATGTAACACCCACTAAAACCCACCCTCGAACATGAATCAACATACATAAGCTTCAAAATCGTCAAAATTCATTTGATTTCGGCGTCTGAAAAACATAATAAGCCTCAAAATGTAAACTTTAGCAACTAGCATTATCTATTGGAAAGCACCTTGTGTCATAATTATTTCTATTGATTTGAGAAGAATTGCTTTCGATTCAGCTTCTGGGAATGCAGGATAATTTGTCTCGACCTTGTTCGATATACTATATTAAAGTCAATGAATTCGAAAACGATTAACTTACCTACGCTAAGGGGCTAAAACTGTTAGAGGCCGACACCTACAGCTTAGTTTGAACTTCACAGACTGGCAGTATCAGTGTTATTTATTATTTAATTATCATCCTGACTTATTTCACGGCCGATTTATTATTGATGTGAGCCATAGGAACTACCAAACCGTCAATTTAAATATCCGATGCTTGAATGACTACAGTATCGGAATATTAAAATTACCTATATCTCTTCGTACAGCAACGTCTAACGCTTTAAGAATGATTGCATTTTCAATGTAAAAACCAGACACGTCTTAATCATCTGAGGACTGCAGCCCCGACAACGTTCGATACAAATTCTGCACTAGACCCTATTAGCACTAGTGTGAGCTAGCGGGTTATGGAAGCCCAACACTCGGATAACGGCGTTGTCCACGGTGTGCAGCGACGCTCTGCAGCCACGCTTAGCTTTGACGCACACCCATCTTGTTTTGTTGCCGTGTTTATTAACTCGGTTAAATCGGTACTGACCGATTATGATGACCGGGTTACCTCGCTGAGATCGCGCAAAAATAGGGTTCAGATCTGAAAACAATACTTATTTTAGTTCCTGGAGCATGATTAAATATTTACCTATAGATAGTACAATAGAAGGGAAAATACCATTACGTTTCACAAAAACACTGTAGAAATATATATACATACATTTCATTCATCACTCAGATGCAAGTGCAACCGCGTACACGTGCACCGATGTCTTAGAGGTAATCACTGGTTTACGGGATGCCAAGAAGTTAGAATAGTAGAATTAGTATTGTAAACCCTAACTACACATGTGAGTACCTACCTATAATATTATCTTTGTTCGACAGCTGTCAAATATAACAGACAATTAATGTTTTCCACGGTAGATATCCGTATCTTCACTGATTTAGATATAAATGACAAATTAAAATTGTTATTATTAGTTCAACATTTATTTACTAAACTGTTGTTAGAACTAAATAGGAAACATTTCCGACAAAAGCGGCACATGGGACCATCGTACGAAATAAAAGAAACGATTTATAAATGCAATATTTACTACAATGTTCGATCATTATAATAAATCAGTAAAGCGTAAACTCTATGATTATATAATTTTCTACATAACCACAGGCTAAACAAGTTCTGTAACATGTTTAGCCTGTGGTAGAAAAAAGTATATATATACTGTATATATGTAGGTCGTTATGTTATTTATTTGTGACGTAGCCAAATAATGACGTACTAATAAAAATCGGGAAAATCGTATTTTATTTTATACTAGCTGACGTCCCGCGGTTTCACCCGCGTAGTTCCCGTTCCCGTGGGAGTACGGGAATAAAATATAGCCTATAGCACTCACGAATAATGTAGCTTTCTACCAGTGAAACAATTTTTAAAATCGGTTCATTACTTCCGGAGATTACCCCCTACATACAAACTTACAAACATACAAACTTACAAACAAATTTTACCTCTTTATAATATTAGTAATAAGTAATATAGATTACAAACAAATGTTACCTCTTTATAATATTAGTATAGATGTTCACAATCTTATTAAATAACAACTGAACTGAACATATAAACGAACTGATGATGATGATGCCATCTAGCCGATTTCGGCCACAGCAACTGCATTCGATGGCTTTCCTAGTGTGGTTGTTGAGAGCTTTGTTGTGCTGCTCTTTCACGTGCTCTTAGCATATCCAAGTTTGACCGAAAAACTCCGAGCACAAAGCGGACATGTCAGAACACCATTGACAAAATTGTAGGGTATAGCTGTTAGCCCCCGGCCACCGTAGGTGTGGGCCTGCGCACGGTGAGCTATGGGCTAGCTCACCGTCCGCCCGTCTTATGACGACAGGCCGTGTCGACGGCGCAGGAGTGTTCCACGCGCGCGTCAAAGAGATGTCAGCAGAAAGGAAGGGGACCCATTCCTTTGCAAATTGATTATAAACAGATTGTGATTTTAACCACCAACCAACCATAATATCTAGCATCATTTGAGGAACTTAAGGGAAACTTACTCGCCGCTAACAAAACTACAGAAATACTAAAGATAATACAAAACTAAAATATTAAAAGACGCTGACGAAGCCGAGATTCACCTGTACCTACTAGGTACCCGTGTCGTTGTGATCGTTGATTTGTACTGAAGCATCCATGAACCAAAAGGGTAGGGTCTTTTTACACCCAGTGTGTCTATGGTATCTGTAATATAAAACTAGTAACTACTTACTATCATAATAATTAGGTATCATTTTGTTCACAGGGTCCCTGTAAACCGGTGACCGGGTCCGGTGTGTGTTCCGGGGGGGCCTTTTGAGATTCTAGACAAAATAAGTTATAGCTTGCTTTATATTTGTACACTACGTCATGGAAACTATTCCAATAATATTGATGGATAATATGGAATAGTTTCCATGACGTAGTGTACAAATATAAAGCAAGATATAGCTTATTTTGTATTTTGCAGGATGTTTTTAAACTACCTATTCCATAGTTTGAAGGATTTTTTTCAGGATAAAATACTTTTAGTGGCCAGTGTGTCAGTGCGAATTTGTATTTGTTTATTTTGTTTGATCGCGTTAACGTAAACAATTTGTACTGAGAACTAAGTAGTGCTGTCTGGAACAATTTAATTTCTGTTCTTGGGGGATGGACTGGGAACAACAATTATTCAATAAAAATGGCGTAAGTAAATGTTAACGCGATCGACTAGCTGGTATTACCTACAGTTTAACTGGTAACTACTGACCACACCTGAAAGAAATTCTTATTTCAACCCATATATACCCCAAAACTTAATGATTATGTTTGCCAAGAGTCTTGACGATGACATTGTCTTCTGTAGTAATGGATGCAGTACAGCCGTTCGTCTTCTTGATGCAAGTCCAGCGAACCTTGGACCCCCAACACGCATGTTTGTTGAACCGCCACGGCCCTATTTGGACTACGAGGTTCCCGCGTTGAGATAAGTCAAATGTTGGCTCTAATTGCTCTGAAATATAACCGAAACATTACCACTTTTATGAAATTTTGAGTTTTCGATAATCTTCATGCAAAAGAAAGTTTCTAATATTACTATCTGCACTAGGTAGGCAATGGAAATCATCCAGGCATAATATAAAAACACAATTTGTTTATATAACTTTAATAGTAAGGCGTACAACTTTAACATATTTTTAAATACATAGTTACAGTATCACTACGTAGTGTATATAGAGGGGCTATCTAACAGTGATATTTTCCTAGAGATGTAGAAAATTATATAACTTTTTACATTGAGATTTAGGTTATATTCATCATCATTTTGACCTAATTTTACCGACGGGAATAAAAGTTATCTATTTATTTATTATTTACCTACTATCCCTACGGATAAATCCTTTACTCAAATGTTCATAGATTTATGACGTAACACCTTTGTAATATCGTACTGTCTGATACCACTAAAGCATGTGGTATCCTATCGACGGCCGCTTCACCAAACGCGCGCTTCGGTTGACCAAACCGCAGCTGCGCACAGTTACAGCCGCCATAACTGGACACGGCTCTTTTAATAAACACCTCTTTGTCATAGGAGTCACGGACATGCACGGACAGCCCCCTGTGCCGTGCCTGCATGGAGGAAGACGAGACAGCAGCCCACGTGCTTCTGCACTGCCCAGTGGTTGCAACATACAGGGCAAAGTACTTCGGTAACCCAGGTAACCTCCGCGAGATTGTCAGCAACACCAAGGCGCTGCTGGCCTTTCTCGGGGAGTTAGGGTGGATCGAATAAAATTCCCACCCGTACGCAAAATACGCGCTTTGACGTGGAGTTGCGGACACCAGCCCGCTATACAATACAATACAATACAATGTGGTATCCTAGTGGTTGTGCCATCCATTGAGCTTGACCAGTCGATCGTTGACAGTGACAGCAACGCATCGACAACCACAGCTCTTCCTCGCCGAACACTCCCACCAGGTCTTCACACGTCGTTCCAGCTTCTCGGTAAACGATACCTGCCCCAAGTTATGATAGGGTTGCCAAACCTTGTAACCCCAAATATAATAGGATTTACTGAAGCCGCTGAAATATGAAAACAAGGTTTTGATCTGGGTCGGGGGGGCTTGGAACTCGCATGTAATTTTTAATTTTGCCATAAAGGTTTAAACAACTAAAAATGACACAGCGTAACTACAATAATATGAAGCCATGAAAAGACCTCACAATAAGGGGTGGAATTTGGTCATCCGTCATTATTTTGATTTCCTAAATGTTCTGTCGACTAAATTATTTCAAAGTCATAACGGGAACCGCAATAAAACTGCAAGACATTTAAAAATAATAATTATCTAAATCCTTAGAATTTTGAAAAACAAACACTTTAATGCCTATAATACCATATTACAATCTCGGTACACTTGGTCACACACACACACACTAGTTATGTTTAAGGAATTATGTTGAATTTTCGCCAGTCAGCCGTATAGGATGCTTTGCAACCAGTATGTTCCTACTGGTTAACGACTTGAAACATTGGAACAGATTTAAGTCCTGCTTGCCCAACTACGAGTACCTATATTTCGTATAAAAATGAATTTACAATTATAACAACACAAACAAACAACAACCAAACAACAACAAACTCAAACAAACAACAACACAAACCCTAACTCCAACTCGCTTTTTACCGTTTTTTTTTCGTAATTCATGATCAGTAACTGTGTAGGTATATTACAATACATAAGTGAGCAACCTTACTCCTACCAAGAAAGTTACATCTTAAGTACCTATCTCATAGGCTTCTAAATCCGCCTCGATACATTCCAGTGAATGCCCCTTTTCAGACATGGAGATAATATTATGTCCCATGGTTCTGATCCGACGGTTACAAATATGCTTGTTGTGACAAATCCATGTCACCGTTCCGTCACTCCCCTGGTAGTTCTTGTAGAATTTCTGACCATTGAACAGTGCCCCAATCTGACCACGACCCGTAGTGTAAAACTCTACCGTTTCTAAAAGCACAACATTTATATAATTTTAATTCCAACTGATAAACACTAAATTAGAGACGGCTAAAGATACAGATGCTTTTTAAAGGTTTACAATGAAAAGCAAGTTACAATAAAATGTACTTAGTGTTTAATATCACTTCGAAACCCATATGAGTAAAAGATATCAATCTCTATAAATTTCACTATTCATTTCGTAATCAGAAATCAGAAGATGGACAGGAGCATAATTATTTTCTAGGAATACAACCTTCAAATCGTTCAATCAATAAAGAAACGTTCAATTAAGCGTCGTGGATTATATTTTACAACCCATCCCATCTCAGGCCTGTATCCCAGCAATGGGAACATTATACTTAGGCTGATTATGTTAAGGTAGGTATATGATATATTTTTGACTTTTTCATTACAGTTACCCTTAGGTTAAAAGGCTTGGTCGCAAGAGTCGCACGCCAACTTTACACAAAAACATCCTGGGCGGAGCTTCTGTGATCAATTTGAGACCATGACGAATCGCAGTAATGCACCTCGCGCACTGCGATTCGTATATATACGCCCTTAGGTAATTAAATATAATTGACCAGTTAGGCGTTGCACTGTTAGTCGTTCAGTCCACACGTAGGTAAGTCAGTGGTTGTGACAGTATGTGGTGCATATCAGTTGATTGTCGATAGTCACAGCAGTCGCCGGAAAGCCTCTCTTGGAACACCTCCTCAAGACCCTAGCTAGGCTGAGGAGTACCTACTCCTTCCTGAAGACGTAGCCTTCAACGAGCAAGTTCGTGGAACCTAGTCAGTTCATTGAGAATTGTACACCTATGACCTAGACGGATTTGTATATTTTTATAAACGGTGACCTCTGACTGTCTCGTTGGTTTAGTGGTCGTAAGTGCGACAGCTGAGCATGAAGTAGGTTTTGTTTTCGATTCCTAGATCGGGAAAAGTGTTAATTGGTTTTTCAATGAAAAATTTTTTCAGTAGCAGCCACAGAGTCTGGGTTTGTGTCTGGTTAACGGCAATGGGCTCACTCCTACTTACTCGGCTTATTACATGTGCCTAAAACATAATTGGCTGCCTAATCCTTCGTGGATTAAATAAAGGGTGTAAAAAGACCCTTAACGAAGCCGAAAGGCACTTGTTCTCCCCGTCACGTCATTGCGATCAATTTTTTGTTCTGGACCATATCTGGGATTCTGGGAACCTTCTAGTTACGGAGATATTGAAGGTCAAAGTTCCAACTTTTTCTTTAATACTAGTTTTTAAGGTTATAACTTTAATTACTACCTACGTATCTTTCTGATATCCAGTGACTATCAAGCTTCGGTACACCGAACTTTGATGACAACCGTGAATGTCATAAATTCATAATATTGGTATTACTTAACACACTGAGTGGATGTCACTATACGGTGACTAACAGCCCGGGTACTGTGTAACGTCTTTCACGAAAGCCATTTCAAACTCAGTTGTCATCAATTTTATTTGTTGTCCACTGTGCTGTTAATTAATCGAAATAATATAAGTACCTATCGATAAAAAAGCGTCTGTCAAAATGAGTTACGGTGACTATCAGCCACGATGGGCATCGATGACGTCATATTTTATCGCGACTGGTCATACATAACACGAAACCAACCTTTTGACAGTTATTTGATGGACACTGAGCCCAGTTACTATCATTTCGAGCTATCAACAGAGATACGTAATAGCCCTGCAGGGCCCGTTTGCTATTCAAAGCATCCATCAGCACAGTATTTTTGAGTACGTTACAATGAGTTTCACCGTGATACGTCATTTATCACCCCAAAAAAAGAAGTTGTTCAGACATAATTTTTACGTCGGGTTACCTACTTAATTTGATATACAGAATGCTTGGTTGACGGCTTCGTGAAGGGTCCGTTTATGCCCTGTAGATATGTGATTGTTCATATCATCATCATCATCATTTCAGCCGAAACACGTCCACTGCTGGACATAGGCCTCCCCCAAGTGTTGCCACATTGAGCGGTCCCGTGCGACTCGCATCCAACGGATTCCCGCAACCTTAACCAGGTCATCGGTACACCTACTTAAAAGGTCTTCAAACGCAACGTATTCCGGTTCGCGGTCGCCACTCCAGAATTTTTCGGCCCCATCGGCCATCCGTTGTTCATATACTAGGTACCAATTTTAATAAAATGCAGCAGATTACCTACTGAAACCAAGGGTGAGCATCATATCAACCTCGGACTTGTAATATCCACCGTGTGGTGCCTGCAGACTAACCAAGTTTTTATTCAGCAGTTCTGTCCCGCCTAGGATCCTAAAATATTGTGAGTAGGTATAAAGATATCACTGGAAATATTTTGTAAGTAGTTAATTTACATAATATTACTCTCGTTAGTCCTTCACCAAGTAGCTTTTGGCACGTTCAGCGGAACAGTACAATGAGTGCCTCTGGGTATTCATAATTTAAGGTTACTTAAATCGTAATATATTTGGGACTAGCGGACGTCACGCGGTTTCACCCGCGAAGTTCCCGTTCCCGTGAGAGTACGGGGATAAAATATAGCCCATGTTACTCAGGGTGAAGGTAGCTTTTTAATGGTGAATTTTTGAAATCGGCGCAGTAGTTTTTGAGTTTAGTCATTACAAACATACACACACACAAAAATACAAATATTTCCTCTTTATAATATTGCTTTGATGTGTTACTTAGGCATGAACTCTATGTCGTACGATTTATTGTTCAATTTATTTTTCTTCATAACTTACTAAACATCCACTTTATTCTCAAGATCAGGGGATCGCGCCCTCAGGTCCGTTTTGGGAAGTATTCTAGGGAAGTGAGGGCATGGAGGGCTAGAGCTGATATAGTTGGGGAAGAAATAGGGGAAGGGAGGATAGCTGAGGGTAATCCCAAAATGTTGGCCAGACCTCTGGGACGGAGTTGCACTAAAGCACCGGTACCGCAGCGCGCGTGTGACGGAGGCGCGTGGTTGTGTTCGTTATCAGACGGTCAGCTTCCCCGACGTCAGCCGAACCCGCGCTCTGCAGCCCATGTGCTTCGACGAATAGTAGAAGAACCGTCCCCCAACTTGTGAGTACGTGCAGCCGCAAAGCACGAGGACATATTTCCCCTTCTCCGTGGATATAAACTGGATGTCTGTAACAGGGGTACATCTAGAAACTATTGTGAAAGACTTCGACTGTCTCAGAACTTATTTGCATTTTTTATTTGATCAGCCAGAGAGCAGTGGTGGCAGAGTACAGCAGTACTGCCAGGCACGGATACACGGGGGGGGGGGCAATGGGTGCAATTGCCCCCACCTGAACCGAACCAAATACGTCATTAGCCAAGCTTGAACTAGTTTGACGGAATTGAAACTAAATATTCTAGTTGTATAATCATGGTATGGGCGTCGCCAGGAGGCAGCTGCCCCTAGCTAGAGGCTCAGGATTTTTAAAAGTTATAGCTTTTCCTGCCTGATGCCATAGAATGGTATTATACGTAATAAATTGTAGCGTAAAATGGAATCATTTAACTTTTTATTATTTAATTAAACATTTATCAAAAAGGCTCCTTTTTTCTACCTCTGGATTGGCACTCCTATTGGTTGGATTTTTGCATGATTGATCTATACAATAGACAAAGCCTGAAATAAATTAGGAGCCCCTTGTCCCGAGGCCTTATACGTATAATTATAGATATATATATGCAATTATAGCATAATTATCTGAGGCAATGTTGTAAAAATTTCGAGCTCGCTACGCACGCTCTTGAAGCGTAGTTTTTCATGAGTCTTAATTTAGACTATAAGAGGCCCAGGTAACTTCAGTAGGTCGGTAGGAAAAGAGTCAGACTACTTTCTCTTGAATTTATCTAAAGTTCGACCAAGTAACTCCTTTAAGAACGTTCGAAACCATTCTAACCTGTTCAAGGTAAGGTGTAAGAATTTCCCGCTACGCTCCCCCCCCCCTGGCCCAAAAGCTGGCGGCTCCTTTGTATCTTGCATATCATGGCTTTCTGTAAAGTAACGCCCATTTATTTTCAAAAGTTTTTTTTTAAATATTTGCCCCCCCTTTTTTTTTCGGATGGTAAATCATCAAATAACTCCTCCCGCTCTGGGCGGAGCAGGAGGGAGTGTCAGACTTTTACTGACTAAAACCCATCCATGTTCCTTCATCGCCCTTTGTGTTCCGGGGCCACGGTATCTCTTTCGAACAGTCCCGCAACCCCGGCAGGCATCGGTCCCTACGGACCCCTTCCCTTTTGCTGACTCTCTTTGAAGCGCGCGTGGAACACGAACGCGCCGTCGACACGGCCTGTCGTCATGAGACGGATGGACGGCGAGCTAGCCCATAGCCCACCGTCCACAGGCCCGCGCCTACGGTGGCCGGGGGCCACGTGGTGGTGGCCCCCGACGCCCGGGGCGTCTCCCGCGGCGGCCGGGACGTTGAGAGGTTCTCTCCCTCTCACGTTCCGCCACCTCCTTCTCTAGCATTACTGCTTCGCAGAAGGAGGTGACGGCGTCCCATTCAGTCTCGCTCCGGACCATGGCTTGCACCAGGGCCGGACGCGAGAGGTCGCCGCCGCCGATCGCCGCTTCGAGGACACGGCGGTGCTCCGCCCACGCGGGGCACACCTCCACCGTGTGTTCCACCGTGTCCTCCGGTCGATCCTCACAATGGAAGCACCCGGGCGTTTCCTCCCGCCCGATTCGGTGCAGGAACCTCCCGAACACTCCGTGTCCGGTGAGGACCTGCGTCAGGCGGAAGGTGAGGACGCCGTGGCGTCTCTCAAGCCACTCCTCAAAGAGGGGACTTATCGCCACTGTCGTGGCGTGCCCTGCACGGGGTTGCGACAGTCGCTCTCTCCATGTCGCCATGAGATCCCGCCGGAAGTCTGTCCGCTGAGCGACAATTTGTCGCGGCAGCGGAGTTTCCCCCCGGCGTAGCGCCTCCGCGCGCCATTCATGTAAGCGCGCGAGGACTATCGCCTCTAGATCCCATGGCGATATTTGCCCCCCCTTAAAGGAAATGCTGTATCCGCGCCTGAGTACTGCGGTAGCCAAGTCGTAACGGCTCCGACTTTCGTGTCATGGGTTCGAACCTAGACAGGCGCGTTAACTCTGAGTAAATTGTTTCACCACCTCTCCTCTCATAACTGTGAAGGAAAACATCCCGAAGAAATCGTTTTAGTGGACGCTCCGTTATACCTTCACTTTACATTTCGAAAGTATTATGTCATCATCATCAGCCTACAGCAGTCCACTGTTGGACATAAGCCTCTTTAATTGCACGAACTCAATTCTCGGCCACTAACTCTCATCCAGCACGCGTAGCATGACCACCGTGGAAACGGGTTTAGTCGACGGAAGAATAGACAAAATGACAGATTTTAGAAAGAGCATGGCTAAGTGAAAAATGTAGAAAATAAAATTAATGTTTCTATTCTTCAGTCGACAAAAGTTAACATGACGACATTTTTTTCTCTATACTTTTGAAACTTGGGGAACATTTTCTTCTCAACAAATGTCAAAGACTACATCACATCGGACCTATAATTACCTACCTACCTAGACAAGATTCTTTTTATTAGGTACTTTTCTTGGCGTTTTCTGACCTACATTGATTTTAAAAACATGTCTGGGTCCCTACCATCGCAATCTCCTCAGTTTTTAAACCGAAAGAAATGCTATACGAGCAACCGGTGCCGTTAGTCTCCCTGCTGTGTAGGTACGCCAAAGATTTTATCAGACAATGCCTAACGCCCGACACCAACACCAAGCGTCACTCAACTGAATGCCTAGTTCCTGTTTTCACCAACACTACATGGCACGTAACTCAATGCCTACCTAATGCCCGTTTACACCAACACTAGGTACTTAATGGTACGTAACAAAATGCCTAATGCCTATTTTCAAAAACACAAAGTTT
The DNA here is from genome assembly GCA_905147715.2 of Xestia xanthographa. Lineage (NCBI taxonomy): Eukaryota > Metazoa > Arthropoda > Insecta > Lepidoptera > Noctuidae > Xestia > Xestia xanthographa. The sequence continues at coordinate 7,529,700 of LR990646.1, forward strand.
CACTTAACTGAAAGCCTACTACCCATTTTCACCAACACTAAGACACCTAACTATTGCCGGTTTTCACCAACACTAAGTGTCACCTAACTGAATGCCTAGTGCCCGTTTTCACCAACACTAAGTGTCACCTAACTGATTGCCTAATGGCCGTTTTCACCAACACTATGTATCTCCTAACTGAATGCCTAATGCCCGTTTTAACTAACGCTACCTAACTGAATGCCTAATGCCCATTTTCAAAAACACTAAGTTTCACTTAACTGAATGCCTACTACCTGTATTCACCAACACTAAGAGACACCTAACTCAATGCCTAATTGCCGGTTTTCACCAACACTAAGTGTCACCTAACTGAATGCCTAATGCCCATTTTCACCAACATTCAGTGTCACCTAACTGAATGCCTAATGCCCGTTTTCACTAACGCTACCTAACTGAATTCCTAATGCCCATTTTCAAAAACACTAGGTTTCACATAACTGAATGCCTACTACAAGTTTTCACCAACACTAAGAGACACCTAACTGAATGCCTAATGCCCGTTTTTACCAACAGTTAGTGTCACCTAACCGAATGCCTAATACCAGTTTTCACCAACACTAAGTGTCACCTAACTGAATGCCTAATGCCCGTTTTCACTAACGCTACCTAACTGAACGCCTAATGCCCATTTTCAAAAACACTCAGTTTCACTTAACTGAATGCCTACTACCCGTTTTCACCAACACTAAGAGACACCTAACTCAATGCCCAATTGCCGGTTTTCACAAACACTAAGTGTCACCTAACTGAATAATGCCCATTTTCACCAACATTAAGTATCACCTAACTGAATGCCTAATGCCCGTTTTCACCAACACTAACTGTCACCTCACTCAATGCCTAATGCCCGTTGTCACCAAGACTAAGTGTCACCTAACTGAATAATGCCCATTTTCACCAACATTAAGTATCACCTAACTGAATGCCTAATGCCCGTTTTCACCAACACTAACTGTCACCTCACTCAATGCCTAATGCCCGTTGTCACCAAGACTAAGTGTCACCTAACTGAATGCCTAGTGCCCGTTTTAACCAACACGAGGTGTCACCTAACTGAATGCCGAAGCCAGAAATTTTTTCTGCTTGCTTGTCAAAATGTGAACATTGAAAGGCCATTCTTAGATGCTTCGATTTGTTACCCACTTCTTGTCAGGCCTATAGTATCCTGTCGCTGTCAAACATTAACACTGCAACAGGAAAATAAAGTTAAAACTATTTTTTTATTTAAAGAAGAAACATCGAGTTTCTTTTCTCCATAGGAAACAGCCAAAGCAAACGAACCATGCACCTATAATTTGACATTCCAGCGCTCATATATGTTTGTCAAATGAAATATTTCTCTTCATTTTTTTTTATTTGTGAGTAGTGTTGTGAGAGACAGTGGTAGTGGTGCCGAGAGCTAAAACGAACAAGAGAGTGGACCGATTTGTCTGCTCATAAACACCCACCTGCAATAAGTTGAGTTTATCTGTGATCATATTGCTTGCAACAGCGCCGAAATATCGGGAACCCAAAACAAATAGTAAACATGGTAATTTTAATGTCTTATTTTCAGAATGTTAATGAAATATTTAGCTTTTTTTTTAGTTGTACCTACATTGACTTGTGACAAATTCGCTAGCACAAATTTGAAACATTAATTTTAAATATTGTGTGTACTTTCTAGTGTTTTTTGTGGTAATTGTGCTGTTGAGACAGATTTTGGTAGCCGATGACTGTTTGCGAATCCGAAGATTATAAGAGAGCTTGTTCACTATATTCATCACCACTAATTTGCAGTACTCACCTCAGTCTACACCTACTGCTCATCTCTAAAACTGCTGTTCTTTGTCCTTCTGTTCTATAGATTTGTGACAGTTCTTTGTTGTACCTCCTTCTTTGGTGTTGGGGTTATGGATCCATGCCTCAGTGTTAATTTATTAACTAATCATACACATTTTGAGATATGAGTATCAACTCAACCATGATGACAATCAGCCTGAAATCAGTAAAATTATAAATGAATGTAATAAATAATATGTTGGTCCAAATTTCTCACTTCACTAAAAACAATAAAAATAAGGCAACAGAAAAACAAAGGTAATGGCAAGCGTTTATTAAAATCACACAACAAAAAATATAACACAACTTTATTCAGAAGAAAAAAAGACAAATCACAATATTGAATAATTTTTACTTTACCTCTAAAAATAACAACAGTACCTACCTACATTCTTTTTTTAATGGACAGTGATAGTGATAAAAAAAAAACGCCAGACATCTCAACTCGAAATGTTTTTTATTTAACATAAACGCAAGTCAACATTCAACACAATTTTCATAAAATGTTACCAGTGTATTACCTTAACAAAATGAGAACTCACATTCGTCACACATTCATGTGACTCAAGCCATTATTTTACACCATCTGCCAACTCATCATCTCACATCACTAATATCACTACTATTACTGGACTCTAGTGGATCATAATTTTTTAATTTGGTAAGATTATTTCCGCACAGAAAAACCTCAATGACAGTGTCAATTGGAAGATGTGTGATTTAAAACACAAATTCAATGTGTACTAATTGTCATAGACACCATGGCAAGCTTTACTGAAGAGTTTCGGACATTTAAGAGTTCATTTCAGCATGCTCGGTCTACATTGGGGACGGTGTGAGACTGTGAATCAGTCTCACATTAACCTATTATGTATAACAGATTAACATTTTAGAAACCAGGTATACTACGGTCAGGTAACTACGGTCTGGAGAGCGATGATAGTTCTGAAGGGTTCTTCCATCTCCCTCAAGGCGCTTCAAGAACTGATTTCGCTGCTGGCCAACTATCCCAGGGTACAAAGTTCTGGTGATACCCTGCAAAAACAAGACGCGTTGGTACCATATTTTTTAACAAACATAATTCACGCATTAGATACTTACGTAGGCTGTAATTACCTTTGAATTTGATATATTTCATTGTTAAGTTTGTTAGGATAACCTTTAAAAACTTTTGTCTCTTATTAGTAGTGAAGTTGTGCTGTTATAAGTAGCGTAGTGTTTTTTCCACAGTTTACACCACTACGATTATAATTTACAAGTTTCTCACATTACAGAGAGTTCCCCCTCAGCAAGTCTTATTTATTTTTCAATCACACAAACAGTTTATTTACGTTTCAAAAGCCAAATTGACATGATTGATTGTCAATGTCAAATCAAAACAGCTTCAGGGTTGCTAGATCAAGTTTTTAATTTTCCTCATATTTTTTGCCCCCGTTAAAGTGAAACCTTTTTCATAAGTACACGAAAATCTATTTTTCAAACAGACACATGAAATACACAAATAACACAAGTTACTAATGACTTTAAAAAAATAATTGGTTTGAAGTAATTGTATGGAAAAATTACTGGTTTGGCGGTACAATAATTAATAATTAATTAATTTGCAGGGATTTTTATCTCGTTTTGGTAAATTTCTCCAAGGATTTTATGTTCTCAAAATTTCCCTAATCAGGTTTTTTTTCCCACAAAAAAAGCTGAAAGCTCCTATCCACCAACACTGAACAGCACAAAAATGACGTTTTCTAAAATCGGATGCGTTTACAAAAATCAGTTGAAGGCTTGTAGGGTGCGTTCCGGATACTAAAATTCGAATATCTTTAGTACTCTATAAAGGCTGCCTTGCACCGGGGGCAACACTGCGGCTTCGCGGCATGCAACAAAGCCACATGCTACAATAATTATAATATTACATATTGTGTCAAGAATCACGCGGCAGGGCAACACCTTGCGTCATGTGGCAAACTGTCGCAGCAAGTTGCAGCTTCTATCCAAACACAATGGGTTCCATGCTACATTTTTGAGGCGTCATACAGTTTATTGGTTATGTTTGACGATACTTCGAAAATTATTTAGGCACGATGTGGCCTCGGCGTAAAATAGGCTGCCGCATACCGCAATTGCAGTATTATGTTGGTTATTTGTAGCACACCACATGATGACGCACGCCACATTTAGTAGCATGCTGCAATGCCGCACAGTGTTGCCCCGGTGTAAAGCAGCCATAACAGGTTATATGTGTGAGACTGCACAAACAGATTCACGATGTCCGCGATTACGCGGAGCCCTAATCAAAATAATATTTGTCCAATCGACAAAGGGAAAACACCTATTAGATACACTTACCATCACGTTGGTACTGGTGATGTGACGTAGTCCCTGGTCACGTCGTATCTGGGTGGGGTGTAAGTGTAAATGTGCTTGTGTTGTGTATGTAAAGTCATGTAGATTCGACGACTCCCTGGTCAAACCTTCTGATCACACACGTGGCACTTTTCATCAATGTCCAACTGAATTTTATCCCGGTTTGCTAACCCAATCGGGGATGTACAATAGTCCAGCACTGAATTTAGGAAGTTACCGGCGTCCAAATGACAAAGGCCGGCTACATAACCAACAAATTACTCGCGGTCACGACCCAAAGTGGCGAGATCTCTCAATTTTCACTCAATTATCAACAAAATATCAAACACCGATCAAGATGGTATCGGATTAACATTAACTCAAAGTTTCAATCAATAATTACACGAAAACAGCGTGCATCAAAAAAACAAGACAATGGAAGCAAGTTTCTTGCCAACAAGATTGCACTGACAAGCAAACGTCATCGCACTGACAACTGAAACGTCATCTGTCAAACGTCGAAAAGGTGCGTTCAGAAACTTGGTGGATGAAACATCTACCCCCCCCGGACGGGCCGTCCCGTCCGCTAATCAATTGGCAGTCTTGACAAGGTTGCGACCGCTCTCCTCATAACCGATCCATCCACTAAAACCTCAGCAAAACGAGGTACCCCGTTGGTGCCAGCCACCAAATTGAGAATGCGCCCCCGGCGCCAATACATAGGCTTAAGGTTGGCATCCTTAATAAGGACGAGGTCTCCTATCTTGGGCGGATGAGTTTTATCAGTCCACTTGACGCGCTGCTGGAGGATGTGCAGATACTCTAAGCTCCAACGCTTCCAAAAGCTCTGAGTGAGCTGTTGCACCAACTGAAACCGCGATAGCCGATTTTGGCTCACATCAACAAAAGGGTACTCAGGCAGAGCGACAAGTGGCTGTCCAATCAAGAAATGGCCCGGGGTTAGAGCCTCCAAATCGTTAGGGTCCGAAGAGAGCGGGCACAATGGACGCGAATTTAGTACCGCTTCAATGCGACAAAATACCGTAGCTAATTCCTCAAAGGTGAGAACGGTGTCTCCCAACAATCTCCGCCAGAGTCCCTTTGCCGCTTTCACCGCGGTCTCAAAAATACCCCCCCAATGGGGGCAGGCTGGCGGGTCAAACAACCAAGTGACCCCTCGACGGGCCAATTTGTTACCAATGTCAACCTGGCTCTCATTAAGAAAGTCATACACTTCTTTCAAATAGTTACTTGTACCCTTGTAGTTGGTACCGCAATCAGACCTGATCAGAGAAGGTAACCCACGGCGAGACGTAAATCTATCCAAAGTTGCCACAAAGGCCTCCGTAGAGAGGGAGGATACCAGCTCCAAGTGCACTGCCTTAGTTGACAGGCAGACAAATACGCACAAATAAGCCTTGACAATTATACTGTTGCGAAGGGTAGACGTCTTTATCGAAAAGGGACCAGCAAAGTCCGTTCCTACGCCTGCAAAGGGCCTCGCCTCATTGACACGATCAGCAGGCAAGTCTCCCATCTGGGACTGCATCGTTGGGGCCTTAGTCCGATAGCACGGTATGCAACGGAAGACGATGCTACGAATGGTACGACGAGCCGACAAAATCCAAAACTCTCGCTGCAGAATGGCCAACAGCGCATTGCAACCGGCGTGCGAGTTCTTAATGTGACGATCAGTCACCAACAATTTAATCAAATGGCCCGCCTTGGGCAACAAAATGGGGTGACGGACCCCATAAGGAAGGCTAGAGTGCCTCAACCGTCCTCCAACACGCAAAAGACCCGTTTCATCCAAAAAGGGGTTCAACTTACTAACGGCTCCCGACAACTTAACTCTACCGGACTTCAAGGTCTCGATCTCCTTCTCAAAGTGTACGGCCTGCACAGAGCGAACCCACAGGAGGAGTGACTCCTGTCGCTCTTGAGGAAAGAGAACCGGTGACAGGCGCTTGTCCCCTGGATTCCTAGCATTGTGACCAAAACGCCTGATCCACGAGGTAACGTTCAACAATTTGTCGAGGGAGCTGTATCGATTCAACAAAATATCCGGATCAAACGGAGGGTCCTTCGTCCCAACAGCGAGCACCTTAAGCCCGGGCAAAGGATCCGACATCAAAACTGGCGTTCGAGGCCAATCATCCTCGGGGCGAGTCAGCCAATCCGGTCCCCACCAAAGGGGGTGCACAATCAGGCGGGGGGCCATGCACCCACGTGAGGCTACGTCGCCGGGGTTCAAGTCTCCAGACACGTGCCTCCAAATCAAAGGCGTTTCGGAATTTTGTATCTGTGACACTCGGTTCGCAACAAAGACCTCCAAGGAGTGGACGGACGTCTTCAACCAGCACAAAACAATTTGACTGTCCGTCCAGGCGTAAGAATTCCGAATGTTCACAGATCCACCTAAAGTTTGAGCAACGTGATTCAAGAGACGCACAAGAAGCGCCGCCTCTGACAACTCTAGCTTAGGGATGGTCAATGCCGTCCGGAGGGGGGCCACCTTGCTCTTGGCCATGATCAGTGATAACTTCACCTGGCCTGTCGCGCTGACGGTGCGCAGATAAACAACAGCTGCATAACCGTGCGAAGATGCGTCACAAAACCCATGAAGGGTAGCAGTATAGTTCCCAGGGGGGAGGATAGCGCGTGGTAACGCGACCTCGTTGACCGCAGGAAGTGCGGATACAAATTGGAGCCAATCTTCCAAAAGGGTTTCCCGAAGTGGCTCATCCTAACCAAGTTCCGCGGTCCAAAGACGCTGGAGAAAACATTTCGCCCAAAACAATACCGGGCATATCCAACCATTCGGGTCAAAGGTTCTCGCGACAGTAGACAATACCAGTCGTTTAGTCCAAGTGTGTGGTGACTCCAAATCGACATCATACGTAAAGGTGTCTTGGACTGGTCGGTACTGAACGCCGAGAACGGCCAACATAGCAGGGTTGTCAGCATTTTCAAACAAATGAGGATCCTGCTTATGATCCTCTTCCACATCTTCCAACAGTGCTGACGAGTTGGACACCCACTTACGCAACTCATAGCCAGCGGAATCCAAAATTTGAACCAACTCGTCACGCAACAGGATAGCTTCCTCAACCGTGGAAGCCCCAGTGCAGACGTCATCAACATACAAGTCCGTTTTCAAGATGGCGGACGCCCGAGGGAACTTCAAGCGTTCTCGGTCCGCGAGCTCCCAAAGCGAACGAATAGCAACAAAAGGGCTCGATCGAAGGCCGTACGTATTCGTGTTGAGCTCATAAACAACCATGGGGTCCCGGGGATTCTCTCGCCACAGGATCAACTGATAACGTCTGTCATCCCGGTGAATAACCGTTTGCCGGAACATCATTTTGATGTCAGCCACAAAGACTACTTGATGACGACGAAAAGACGTGATGACATCACAAAGGTCCCTCAACAATTTGGGCCCGGAGTGCAAGCAATCATTCAAAGAGACACCAGAGGAAGTCCGCGCAGACCCATCAAATACTGTGCGCAGCTTACCGGTGGATGCCTTGAGTACCGCGTGATGCGGCAGAAAGTAATGCTCAACTGAGCGCCAATCCAAATTTGACACCGACATGTGTCCCAAGTCTGCGTACTCACGCATGAAATCTAAATATTTCTGCCGCAGCACCGGATCCCTGGCCATACGGCGCTCCATCGCTAACAATCTCTTCTCGGCCATAGGTCTGGACTCGCCGAGTGGTGGTCGAACTGCAACAAAAGGCAACCGTGTTACGAGCCGACCGGAACGGAGTCGACCTGTGTTGTTCTGATAGAACAACTCGCACTCCTCATGTTCCGGGTTCAAGCGGGCCACTTGCGGTGGCTCCTCAACCTCCCAAAACCTCTGAACAGCGTCAGAGAGAGCGGAGCCACACGCCAACGCAAAATCAGGCTCAGGTGGAGGGGGAGCCTTCAACACTGGGCCCATCACCGCAAAGCCAAAGATGATCGAGACAGCCACCAAACCGTTCGGCTGCAAGACTTTCATATTACCCAACAATATTCTCCCTAGTACATCGGAACCCAATATCAAATGAGTTGTATTAGGGGAATCAAACCGGCGGTCAGCCAAATCCAGGCCTGACGTCAACCGGACAATATCAGGCGACAGCTGACGTTGGGGATGACAGCCCAAAATACTCGTCAGAACAATAGCCGAAGGAAACAACTTAGGGTCCAAACAACTCACAGGAGTGAGCCCAAATAAGGTTTGTCCCTCAACAGTCGGGATAGGTGTTTCGCCTATTCCATTAATCGTGCCTGAAAAGGCACGGACATCCAGGCTCACCTGACCCGCTAACCAAGACGACAAAAGGCAACCCTGGGCTCCCGTGTCCAAAATGGCACGGACCACAACAGAGTCCCCCGTGGGTCCCCAGACCCTGACCGATGCCGTTGGCAACAAAACCGTGTCGATCTGGGGAGGTACGTTAGCGGGACAGGCGCCAATTTCCTAGCAATGCCTGGGCGGGGACCGATCGCCGCATCCAGGCTGGGGTCTATCCCGGTGAGGATAGTAATCAAACTCCTCGTCCGCGCGATGTCCCGAGCCGCGCGCCATCGCTGGAGGGGCATATCCCACTTGACGCCTGAGTGGCGGGGGGCGCGTCGCCAAACGGGGACGTTCCGCCAACGGAGGGGAGGGAAGGCGGTGCTGGTCTGGCCAATGTCGCCTACCAGCAGCTGCATAGTCGCCTTCACGAGGGGAGGTCAATCGGCGGTCGCGCGGCTCCCGATCAACTGGCGCGGGGGGTGGAGTACGGCGGTCAAAGTTGCGGGCCCCTCCTCGATTCTGAACCGGCGAGCGAGGAGCCCGGTGCTCATCTCCATTATACCCCCCCCTGCGCGAACCCCCATCAGAGGCTGGTCTGTCAGAGCGGTTCGCGTTGGCGCACAAAACTTCCAGATGTGAGCCCCTACAAATTGAACAAGGGCGGGGGTTGGGGCAATCCCGATGAAAATGATTCCCCAAACAAGAAAAGCACAGACGGCGTGCATTGGCAACTCGGCGGTGGGCACTCACGTGCAACTCCAAGAAGGCCGCGCAAGTTGGTACGCCATGTCCCGTGGCCTTACAATAGCCGCAAGCAAGATTACTCTGGGTGCCACCAAAACGGGGGGCAGGGCGGCTATCACGGCACCTGTAGGCCAGGCATCGCAGGCTCCGCATCCGCCCACCGGATGCGGCAGCTATTGAGGCGGAGCTATATGAGGGGTACAGAGCGGCGAAGACCGCTCTCCGCGAGGCTGTCCGGCGGGCCAGGGATCTGGCCCGCGAGGAGATGCTGGGGACTCTCGACAGAGATCCGTGGGGGCGCCCTTACAAGTTGGTGCGGGACAAACTCCGCCCCTGGCCCCCCCCACTGACGCAGAGTCTCCGGCCTGAGCTCGTGGAGGACGTGGTGAGCACTCTGTTCCCTTCGCGAGGGGAACACCCACCCCCGCCTATGGCTCCGCCGCCTGCGGTGCTGGAAGCGGATCATCAGGACGACGACGACGACACTCCGGAGGTGACTGGGGTAGACCTGAGAGTGGCGGTACGCAGGCTCAGTGCCAAAAATACCGCCCCGGGACCCGATGGCTTGCCTGGCAAAGCCTGGGTCCTGGCCTCGGAGGCTCTCGGGCCCCGACTGGAGGGGCTCCTAAGCGCATGCTTGGAGAGAGGCCAGTTCCCGCTTCGTTGGAAGACGGGGAAGCTGGTCCTCATCCGGAAGCCGGGGCGCCCTGCGGACTCTCCGTCCGCATACCGGCCCGTGGTGCTGCTCGACGAGGTGGGCAAGCTCTTTGAAAGAGTCATTGCAAACCGCCTCGCCGAGCACCTTGCGGGGACTGGGCCGGACCTTGCGGAACACCAGTTTGGTTTCCGCAAGGGGCGCTCTACGGTGGACGCCATCATGCGCGTGAGAGCCCTCACGACGGGGGATGCGGTGTCCAGGGGTGGGGTTGTCTTGGCGGTGTCTCTCGACATTGCCAACGCCTTCAACTCCATGCCCTGGAGCTGCATTAGGGAGGCACTCCGGTATCACCGGGTGCCGACCTACCTCCGTCGAGTGGTCGGGGACTATCTGACGGACAGAGCCGTCATCTACCCCGGTCGCAGCGGAGAATGGAACCGGCGAGAGATGTCGTGCGGTGTTCCGCAGGGATCGGTTCTGGGGCCGTCCTTGTGGGACATCGGTTACGACTGGGTGCTGCGCGCCGACCTCCCTAGCGGTGTCAGCGTGGTTTGCTACGCAGACGACACGCTGGTGCTGGCACAGGGGGGGTCGCACGAGGCGGCGGCCGAAGCGATGACACGCGGGGTTGCGATAGTCGTTGAGAGGATCCGGCAACTGGGTCTCGAGGTGGCACTGCACAAGTCCGAGGCCATGTGCTTTCATGGGCCTCGGAACGCGCCACCTCCGGGATCCTCACTGACGGTAGGAGGGGTATCCATCGGCGTCGAGTCGACGTTGAAGTACCTAGGACTCGTCCTCGACAGCCGGTGGAACTTCGTGGAGCACTTCCGACGTTTGGCCCCCAAACTGGAACGGACTGGGGCTGCCTTCAGGCGGCTCCTGCCCAACCTGGGGGGGCCGAACGCCTCCTGCCGGAGGCTCTACGCGGGAGTCGTGCGGTCCATGGCCCTTTACGGGGCCCCGGTGTGGGCGCGTTCTTAGAGGCGGCGTGCCGCCCACTACCTGAACGCGCCCCAAAAGGTAGTAGCCGTAAGGCTGGCCCGGGGCTACCGCACGATCTCCCGCGAGGCGGCGAGCCTCCTTGCCGGATTGCCGCCATGGGATCTGGAGGCGATAGTCCTCGCGCGCCTGCATGAATGGCGCGCGGAGGCGCTACGCCGGGGGGAAACTCCGCTGCAGCGACAAATTGTCGCTCAGCGGACAGACTTCCGGCGGGATCTCATGGCGACATGGAGAGAGCGACTGTCGCAACCCCGTGCAGGGCACGCCACAATAGTGGCGATAAGTCCCCTCTTTGAGGAGTGGCTTGAGAGACGCCACGGCGTCCTCACCTTCCGCCTGACGCAGGTCCTCACCGGACACGGAGTGTTCGGGAGGTTCCTGCACCGAATCGGGCGGGAGGAAACGCCCGGGTGCTTCCATTGTGAGGATTGACCGGAGGACACGGTGGAACACACGGTGGAGGTGTGCCCCGCGTGGGCGGAGCACCACCGTGTCCTCAAAGCGGCGATCGGCGGCGGCGACCTCTCGCGTCCGGCCCTGGTGCAAGCCATGGTCCGGAGCGAGACGGAATGGGACGCCGTCACCTCCTTCTGCGAAGCAGTAATGCTAGAGAAGGAGGTGGCGGAACGTGAGAGGGAGAGAACCTCTCAACGTCCCGGCCGCCGCGGGAGACGCCCCGGGCGTCGGGGGCCACCACCACGTGGCCCCCGGCCACCGTAGGCGCGGGCCTGTGGACGGTGGGCTATGGGCTAGCTCGCCTGAAGTTACAGGTTCATACACTAATTTGAAAAGAACTTTGATGAAGAGAGGTGCAACTATTAAGTGGGTGTATTATCCTAGATGTAAAAAGCGAATTGAAACTTCCGTTTTAAATTCTAAATCTCGTATTGGGGAATTGTGTGTTGAAATGGGCTCTCCTTTTTTTTTTTTTTTTTTTTTTTTTTTTTCGGATGGGAAATCATCAAATAACCCCTCCCGCTCTGGGCGGAGCAGGAGGGAGTGTCAGACTTTTACTGACTAAAACCCATCCATGTTCCTTCATCGCCCTTTGTGTTCCGGGGCCACGGTATCTCTTTCGAATAGTCCCGCAACCCCGGCAGGCATCGGTCCTTACGGACCCCTTCCTTTTTGCTGACTCTCTTTGAGGCGCGCGTGGAACACGAACGCGCCGTCGACACGGCCTGTCGTCATGAGACGGACGGACGGCGAGCTAGCCCATAGCTCACCGTCCACAGGCCCGCCTTATTTTTTTCATACAACTTTAGTCCCAAAAGTCAGACTTTGGTACATGAGGAGCGTAGGCCGAAGGCCGGCGGAGCTCCGACGACATGGCTGACGGGAGATAGGGCGGCAGCTTTTTTTTTTAGACCGCCCGATACGACCATCTGTTTAATGTAATTTCTATTTTTAGATCATGACGTCAGCCACGCATCGCGCCGGTCTAAAACACCCTACCGGCGCGTCCGCTGAGAACGCAGCAGGGGGTCTCGCAGATATTCTAAGTCCTGTAGATGGTGTTGACATTTGTGGTGTAAGTGCTCAGTTGCAGTGTGGTACTGTTGCTAAGCAGAAGTCTTTGCGTCCTGGCAATTTATTTTTTTTGACGTTTGATTTAGTGGAGTTTACTCCAGATTGTAGACAGTGTCTTCTTGATTATTTTGAAGATTTATTAACGTTTGTTGTTGGATTGGAGGAGTCGCATACCTCTAAACGAGTGAGTCATCATTTACATTGTTTTTTAGAATTTAATAGTCCTATTTTAATTGATAACTTGCGACAGTATATTGAAGTGTTTGCTAATGGCTCGCGTTTTAATTTACAAGCATGTAAATCAAGGAAGTCTTGTATTAAGTATTGCTCCAAGGAAGATTCTTATTGTTTATTTAATTGTAAAGAATCGGAGTTGCATTTCAATATGAGGGTCCGGCTTTGGGCTAGGCGAACTTCGAGGTTCCGATTTGATGACCCTTTTGTGATTGAGCATCGATTTTGTTATCGTTTTCTGCAAAAAGTATTTGCAGATATTAAAGAACCTGTTATCGATGTGCGCTTGCGACCTATTTATGAATGTTATGGTAATTGGACCATGGAGGTATGTATGTGGTGGAATGATTTTTTGAAGTCAGTTGGTTTTAAGCGTAAGCAGTTGTATTTGTATGGACCTTCTAATGTTGGAAAATCTTCTTATATTGAGTCCGTGATAGGGCGTGTGAATATGAAGTATGTTTTTTATCCTGGGGTGGGTAAGTTTTTCATGCAAGGGTTTCGGGAAGGATATCATAAAGTAATATTATTTGAAGAATTTTCTTATAAATTTAGTGTTCCTAATATGTTGAAGAGATTATTAGAAGGTCGTAAGTCGTAAGTATGCGTATCCCGTTAAGTGTGAAAGTGATATGATAATAGCTTTTCATGGTCCAATTATTTTCGTTTCTAATGAGTTAGATGATACGATGCATGATGCATTGAAAAACCGTCTTTTGTTTGTTAGTGGTTTGGAAGCGTACTGGGAAGCGATACGGACGTGTGTACCGAAAGTGGAAGAATGCTTGCCTGGTGGGTCGCAAGAAAGCATATACATTTCGTCGGAAGATGAGGCGCCCTCGGCGACGTTACAGTCGTCGTGTTCATATGGGTCCACCCAATAGGAGTATTATGTCACAGCCTGGGCGTGTTATGAAATATGTTTATGTTGGATCGTCTATCCAACAGTTGACATGGGAGTTTGGTGTTAATCATAGTGATATAAAATATGAGGAGATACCTTTCTTTACTTTGTTTGCTAGAGGCAATAATAATGCTGGTGTATATTTACAAAATCAGTATGGAATGTTTATTATTAATAAAGTTGAATATGTTATTAGTAATATGGAGTTGAATAGGTACTTTGATATGGGGAAAGTTGAAGTAGTTAATAAGAATTTTACTGATTTGAGGGTGGATCCTTTATTTTATCAAGATAGCTTTGCTATTTGTACTTATATTACTGGTAATCATGGTTCATTTGGGGCGCCTGAAGTTACAGGTTCATACACTAATTTTAAAAGAACTTTGATGAAGAGAGGTGCAACTATTAAGTGGGTGTATTATCCTAGATGTAAAAAGCGAATTGAAACTTCCGTTTTAAATTCTAAATCTCGTATTGGGGAATTGTGTATTGAAATGGGCTCTCCTGATGTTGTTAATGGTACTCATGCTGGTAAAGCATACATGGGTTTCGATGCTCTTGGTTTACCTCCTAAAAATGATGCTAATTATTATTATCAGTATAATATTCGTTTTAATATACAATATAAGGTTTATTTTACTTTTACTACATTAAATCCTGATAATTTTAAACTTTAAAAGTTGTTTTTTTTATACTTGCCCCTGCATAGGTTCGCCCACCGCAACGTATGGGTGGTACGAATTTTTTTCATACAACTTTAGTCCCAAAAGTCAGACTTTGGGACATGAGGAGCGTAGGCCGAAGGCCGGCGGAGCTCCGACGACATGGCTGACGGGAGATAGGGCGGCAGCTTTTTTTTTTAGACCGCCCGATACGACCATCTGTTTAGTGTAATTTCTATTTTTAGATCATGACGTCAGCCACGCATCGCGCCGGTCTAAAACACCCTGAATCAAAATAATATTTGTCCAATCGACAAAGGGAAAACACCTATTAGATACACTTACCATCACGTTGGTACTGGTGATGTGACGTAGTCCCTGGTCACGTCGTATCTGGGTGGGGTGTAAGTGTAAATGTGCTTGTGTTGTGTATGTAAAGTCATGTAGATTCGACGACTCCCTGGTCAAACCTTCTGATCACACACGTGGCACTTTTCATCAATGTCCAACTGAATTTTATCCCGGTTTGCTAACCCAATCGGGGATGTACAATAGTCCAGCACTGAATTTAGGAAGTTACCGGCGTCCAAATGACAAAGGCCGGCTACATAACCAACAAATTACTCGCGGTCACGACCCAAAGTGGCGAGATCTCTCAATTTTCACTCAATTATCAACAAAATATCAAACACCGATCAAGATGGTATCGGATTAACATTAACTCAAAGTTTCAATCAATAATTACACGAAAACAGCGTGCATCAAAAAAACAAGACAATGGAAGCAAGTTTCTTGCCAACAAGATTGCACTGACAAGCAAACGTCATCGCACTGACAACTGAAACGTCATCTGTCAAACGTCGAAAAGGTGCGTTCAGAAACTTGGTGGATGAAACATTATATAATTTTATTTTACTAGCCTAGTATTTTACGTGCCTTGTTTTTCTATTAATCATCAACATCATCATCAGCCTATTAATGTTCCCACTGGGACTTAAGCCTCCTCTCTGTGAGGGGGTTTTTCTATTATCACGCTTTTATTACCTTCACCTGCAACTACGTAGAAAAAATCTGACCCACTTCCCCGTTCTATGTATGAAAAAAAAAGCTTATTTGAGCTAAATTTATTTTTTAATACATTGGCATCATTCATCTTATCTAAGGGATAATTTATTGTATTAACCAGTAGGTAATTGGTTTGTGGAGGCGAGATAGGCAGTTGCTTTAAGTAAAATACTGGTAAGTACTTTGCTGCTCCCGGTTGGACTGGATATCAATAATGTTGTTATAAGGCAGGATGATGTCAGTAAGTCGTTTCTGATCAAAGAAATTAATTATTACTAATGAAGAGGATCAGAATTATAAGTAAAACATTTCGGCCTCTAATATTTTTATTAATTTCGACGCACGGACCACGGTAGTAGATGGTAGGTAGTTGGTAGGTAGGTGATAGGTATGTGGTAGGTAGGTGGTAGGTAGGTGGTAGTTAGGTGGTAGGTAGGTGGTAGGTAGGTGGTAGGTAGGTGGTAGGTAGGTGGTAGGTAGGTGGTAGGTAGGTGGTAGGTAGGTGGTAGGTAGGTGGTAGGCAGGTGGTAGGCAGGTGGTAGGCAGGTGGTAGGCAGGTGGTAGGTAGGTGGTAGGTATGAAGTAGATAGGTGGTAGGTAGGTGGTAGGTAGGTGGTAGGTAGGTGGTAGGTAGGTGGTAGGTAGGTGGTAGGTAGGTGGTAGGTAGGTGGTAGGTAGGTGGTAGGTAGGTGGTAGGTAGGTGGTAGGTAGGTGGTAGGTAGGTGGTAGGTAGGTGGTAGGTAGGTGGTAGGTAGGTGGTAGGTAGGTGGTAGGTAGGTGGTAGGTAGGTGGTAGGTAGGTGGTAGGTAGGTGGTAGGTAGGTGGTAGGTAGGTGGTAGGTAGGTGGTAGGTAGGTGGTAGGTAGGTGGTAGGTAGGTGGTAGGTAGGTGGTAGGTAGGTGGTAGGTAGGTGGTAGGTAGGTGGTAGGTAGGTGGTAGGTAGGTGGTAGGTAGGTGGTAGGTAGGTGGTAGGTAGGTGGTAGGTAGGTGGTAGGTAGGTGGTAGGTAGGTGGTAGGTAGGTGGTAGGTAGGTGGTAGGTAGGTGGTAGGTAGGTGGTAGGTAGGTGGTAGGTAGGTGGTAGGTAGGTGGTAGGTAGGTGGTAGGTAGGTGGTAGGTAGGTGGTAGGTAGGTGGTAGGTAGGTGGTAGGTAGGTGGTAGGTAGGTGGTAGGTAGGTGGTAGGTAGGTGGTAGGTAGGTGGTAGGTAGGTGGTAGGTAGGTGGTAGGTAGGTGGTAGGTAGGTGGTAGGTAGGTGGTAGGTAGGTGGTAGGTAGGTGGTAGGTAGGTGGTAGGTAGGTGGTAGGTAGGTGGTAGGTAGGTGGTAGGTAGGTGGTAGGTAGGTGGTAGGTAGGTGGTAGGTAGGTGGTAGGTAGGTGGTAGGTAGGTGGTAGGTAGGTGGTAGGTAGGTGGTAGGTAGGTGGTAGGTAGGTGGTAGGTAGGTGGTAGGTAGGTGGTAGGTAGGTGGTAGGTAGGTGGTAGGTAGATGGTAGGTAGGTGGTAGGTAGGTGGTATGTAGGTGGTAGGTATGTGGTAGGTAGGTGGTAGGTAGGTGGACCAAAAAGTAAAAATACAAGGAGGTAGTACTTAGGTAGAAAAAGTGCATTGCAACGTTTATACAGAGTGTTAAAGTAGTCACGTGCCATAGCTTAGGGGTGAGTTCAGTATCGATAAGATAAAGATATGATGATGAATGACAGTGCTCTATATTTTTAAATGATTTGTCGTACATGCCTTGGAATAATTGTATAGTATAGTATTTTCTCAAATTTACATATCAAGCGTTGACTAAGCAGTCACAATTAACTATAGATGAATGGCACTACTTTCTAATAAATTCAAAAATAATTTATTTTATCAATCCGCTCTGCACGAGTGTAACTAAGGTGGATGGTTATGATGGTTATTGCAGCGAACAATGGCATCTCCAACGGTGAACACGACTGCGGTACATCCTCGGTGCACATTCCGGCACCACCAACGAGATTTCCCATAAAACGTCCGTTGCTTGTAAAATCTATAACCACCAATTGTGATGATCGTAGCTCCGCTAAACCCTTTTGTGAATACTGGCTGCGCAACACCTGTTTAATAAAAAAGGTATCGATGTAGCTAGTGCACGGATTTGTTAAATACAATAACAAATAGAAGTTATTGAAAAGTTGTTTTAAAAATCGAAATATGTTAGAGTCATCATGGTCTCCAGAGTAGGAAGTAATCAACGCTTTTTACTTTAAGGCTCAAACTCACCGCGGAGCACGCGGCGCATTTATGCTGCGTTGATTCATTTGTTTGACAACGTAGCGGTCTATGTTTCCACTGCAGTACACACTAAACACCCATAACATATTGTAACGGTAGATGTAGAAGAAAACAATTACGTAAACAGTTAAATTAATGTCTGCTTGTGCTACTTGTAAGATTTCCTATAATCTAGTCATAAGGATTTCTATTAAAGCGAACCCAGGGCAGTTTATTACGCTGTAGTCTTACTAAACAGAAGATCCATTTGATACGAAAAGTGTTATTCTTTTTACTTTGTTTGGATACTTCTAGCTAATAATGCTGTACTCCCGCGCGTGTGCGGAGGGGTACCGATTTGCAAACAAAAGCTAGGTTTACGGTAGATAACGCAATCCAATATTTTTTCCAATACTAATATAATGTCACTTTATCTACGCTTACCAGAAAAAATAAATCATAAAAGTCTTAATTTACAAGTGCAAGGACCACTTGCTACACAAAAAAATTAATAGATACGTTTTGCGCCTTCCTTCAAATCTTTCTCAGACACAAAGATGTTTTTGAATTGCAAAAATACTAAACGGGCAAGCGGGCCTCAGACAGAATCAAACTAGTACTGAAATATCCTCTCTCGTTGAAGTACCTGAAAAAGAAAAACCTGCTTTATAATTTACCAATAATTTTATCTTCTACGAATATCTTTCTAGCAAGATTATCGTTTTTCAACAAGAACTTAAGTGAAAAAATAATTAATAAAAATATATATATATAAAAATATATAATTATACATAATAAAAAGGGTGTAAAACACCTCTTAACGAAGCCGAAAGGCACTTGTTCTCCTCGTCATTGCGATATTTTTTTTGTTCTTCCTTCTTCACCAGAAGGTGAAGAAGGAAGAACAAAAAAAATACACAACAACAATAATAACATACATATAATAACAAAACAAGTTGGAACTTTGACCCCCAATATCTCCGTAACTAGAAAGTTACGGAGATATTGGGGGTCAAAGTTCCAACTTTTTGACAAGTTTTTTTTTTTTAAATACAAGTTTTTAATGTAAGATTTCAAACACCTCCACGACCCCCGTACTATTCAATCCATCCATCAGCACAATGTTTTGAGTGCGCTACATTGAGTTTTACCACAAAACATGATTTTTCACCCCAAAAAAAAAATCGTTTCCCAGCAATAATTTTTGCGTAAAGTTACTTAGTTTGTTGTAGTGTTGTTGTGTAAGAATGCTTGGTTGACGGCTTCGTGATGAGGTCTTTTACACCCTGCATATAATAAAATAATTATAAAAATAAAAATTGTTGTGATAAATACAATCCGTATTTATCACAAAATTTTCAATTAAGAAACAGTAAATTTATTAAAATAATTTTATTATAATCATGGTGCCATTACTTTTTTTAAACTAAAAATACTACAAATACAGTGCAGAGTACATAATTCTGAGCCGCCCCATACATAATTTTTTCATAGATTATTTAAAAAAAGAGGTTTCCTGCAAAATTCCAACACCTACATACACGGTCAAAATGTACGGAACCGTTTTTTTAATAACCCAATACGTGTTGTCGTCCGACGTTGTCGTGTCGGTGTCCATCAGCCCTATTCACCACCGTATAATTATGATATTTGAAAAGCATCACAATTAAAAATTATGTTTAGTGTGCCATTAGCATGTCATTGATAAAAGGATACATTGTAAAGCAAGTAAATTGACCTCGAGCCGATTTCACACCGATAGATTCACCAACCTACATTCACAAGTTTTATAATTAGGTAACGATTGTTTTACACGGTTGTTTAGGTGTATGGGTATGGCTCTCATTTATCTTTACAATGTCGTCCTGATATGTATGTAAGTTCGCTCTGCAACCCTTATGGTGATGAGTAGAACAGTACCATCGGCATCTGTCACCGTTCTTTAGTTGCAGACAGTAGTTATAGCCACCACGGGATATCATCCTTCTTCCATGAATTGATGTAGTATATACAAAATCTGAAAGTAGGTAAGTCTCGTCTATAACTGTTTACAAATGGCTGAAAACAGGATAAGAGAGAAAAAAAAGGAAATAGGTAGTTTTTAATTAAAAAACAGAAAAAACACATCAATTTATATAGTCCAA
Source organism: Xestia xanthographa (assembly GCA_905147715.2). Classification (NCBI taxonomy): domain Eukaryota; kingdom Metazoa; phylum Arthropoda; class Insecta; order Lepidoptera; family Noctuidae; genus Xestia; species Xestia xanthographa. The sequence goes on from LR990646.1 coordinate 7,549,382, forward strand.
TTAAAGAGAGAGAAAAAACTATTCGTAATCTTAATGAAGTTTTTGTACAATCAAAATAACAGTCAGTTCTGGCAGAGTCAAATTAGTTCAGTCTACATTAAAAACTGCGCAAGGATACTACCTCAAATGGCTTAGCATGATCCTCCGTTACGCCTAAAATACTACAGCATTAATTTTGAAATAAATATATGGTAAAGTTGAGGATTAATGTTATTAATGTTAGGTCTTATGTTTGGCGAAAACACGATTTTATAAAATTTTCTCAATAGAAAAAAATCCCAAAGTTAACTCCAAATCGAACAATAAATCGCTGGTATTCAAAAAGTACTTCAAATTAGATCATGAAACTTTGCATACTAACTGAACTAACTATGTATAAAGCAGGTCTTATGTTTTTTCTTTTTTCCAAAAGACGATTTGATTTTATAAAGATTTATTCTTTATAAAATCAAATCGTCTCCACCAACTCAACCACTCATTTATTCGGCCGCAGTGACTGACGTAACAACCGCTTTGTAGTGCAAGCTGATTAGAACTTTACTCTAACAGTATTACAAACGAAGTTTGAACCACCACAAATAGAGTTGCTAATCTGAGGTAGTAATAGGCTCTTAACAATTAATGGTTATGCTGATTATTTATTTTAATGATCTCATTAGTACCATTGAGGGAGATTATTGACGCTCTGCACCCTTTGCCATGGTTTGTGGCGCAGAACCAGCGAGTTTTAGGACCATAGTCACACTGTCGATAGAAGTTGTATCCTCCTAAAGTTATAACGCGTGCTCCTCGTTTAGTCCGCGAGAACACCGCCCCTAAAACAGAATAAGACATTACAATATGAACTTAATCAACCTACGAGGCCAGCACCAATACCAGTCTGAAAAAAGGATGACGCTGTAATGTAAAGTTCCGTCTCTTTCTCGCACTGTAATCGTGATGGCATTAAATCGTCATACTACACCATCAGGGTGCTGCACATAGGGATGTCCATTCAAATCACCAAGTTGGTTTCCAAATATAGGTATATTTCATTGTTATGTACAGTATTTAGATATGTTTTAACAATAAAAAACAAACGTCTAATTGGAACTGCATACCTAATATAAATTAAACTCAATGATCTTCCAAAATATTAAAAATCTCATCCAAACTTTTTCAACATTGGATGGTTATGCTTATTATTAATGCTTTCAATTTCATCGCCCGCAGTATAGATCACCGCACAGCACCCTCTACTGTGATGTGTGGAGCAATGCCAACGAGTTTTGCATCCATTTTCGCGATGGCGGGAGAATCGGTACCCAGCGAGTAATAAAACAAGGTTCCCTCTTTGAGATAGAGTGAACACAGCTTCTGTAAGAAAGAATATAAACTTAGAAGTGGTAGTTGAAGGGGGAAAATGTGTAGATAAATATAATCAAGAACAATGAAGTGGAAGTGGCGAAGTTTTAGGTTGTCAAAATATAAATACAGTCGTGCCAGCGACAACAAGAAGAAAAATAACAACAATGACTTACGTTATATTTGATTGCAATAAAAACATACTTATTCGGTAACTTTCAATTGAAAATACATAATTATCGTAAAAAACAAGCCCTCACTAGTAAGACTCTCGTAAGACAAAATATGTTTAGACCGCTGCATACAACGGTTTGAAACCTTTTTTTAATAAACTATAAACCAAATACCTAAGAGCCATTTATACTTAATATAGTTGGTAATCATTTAATAATTACTTATTTATTTATTAAAACTTTATGCACAAGTAAAAACTGTACAAAGGCGGACGTAATGCTTTGCGCATTTTCTACCAGTCTACCTTAGGGTGATGCAGAGACAATACACAGTAGGTGCAATAACAGAAAATAACTTTAAGAAAATATTTATAACTAAAATACAAAAATAAATAATAATGAACGAGACGCGACGTTTACTTTGAGACCAATGACATTGTAATTATTCATACCTACTCCGTGTTCTAGTAAAGTTTATCCAGTTTATATTCACTCACAAAAATATTGATGCCGATGAAGTCAATGGTTATCTTAACAATCTGATCATCCACAGTGAAGAGCGCAGCTCTGCAAGTGCGGTGCATGGGGCAGTACCACCTCGTCTTAGCTCCAGTACTGCGGTGCCAGATGAACGTGTACCCAGCTACTAACTATGAGCATACAGCCCCCGCTTCTGGATCGAGTGAATACAACATCTGTAGAAAGAAAGTAGATTTTGTATCATACGAGTCGTGTACCCAATAGGATTTCCATGTAAACTTTCGTCGTTTATGTATTTAATTCGCTTCAAAAATTTTAATATTTGAAGCGGTTTAGTTTATTTTTTTTAATTTTGAAAAGAAAAAAACATTTATTGCTCACAAAACATTTATTGCTCACCTTCCATAAAAAAAGACCTAAGTAAAACATTATTATATTTGGATTATGTTGTGCACTGTCTAATGTGTATTTTAACTACAATGTTCTACACATCTACACGGTAGTGGTGTACTCAATAAAAAGCAATTACAATTTTTAAGAGTTTATTTTCTTTATAAAATATACACGTTAATAAAAAAAAAATTAATTGCTACTTTCCTTGCTATAAAAAATATGACTAACTCGTTTACAAATTAAATGAGTTGCTGTGTTCTTATAATATCACTACTCACGGTATCAACTACAACTAAGTAGGTAGAGTGAAAAACTCTCCTGCAATACAAGATTAGCGTAGAGAGAGAAGAGATAGAGAAAGAAGTAAATGTTGCTCACAGGCTCGCCTTTTAGACAGGTAAGTCTCTCAGCTAAAGGAAGACAAAAGAAAGAAAGAAGAAAATATTTTTTTATTGTCACAGGAACGGGAAGAAAAGAATACGGTAATATTGCTAATGTAGTCACAGAGTGTGCTCCAGGGTCTCAGTTCAACGAGAGATGCCCAAAGCATATAACTACATGACTACGTCTTACAAGGTGCAAGGTGAAAAAATATTAATTAATTCAATGCAGTGCTAAGTAAAGATAATAGATCTGGGCCTTAAAGTCTGGTAACATCGAACACGTGGTTATAACACAATGTATTTTTCTATGATGATACACGTATAAACCGGGGGTTTGACATGACATTTTTTCAATGATTCATTGATAGTGGGATTATTTTTAACTTAAATGATTAAATTCTCCAGTGTGAACACTACAGCTTTGCAGCCTTTAGAGTTATGAGTCGAGCAGATCCAGCGCGTCTTCAGCCCACGGACACTTTGGTGGGTAAATCGGTGTCCATCCAGTACTAATACTACAGCCCCTCTCTGACTTCGAGAGAATACAGCTTCCTGTATACCTAAGTAAATCATAAAAACAAATATTGTATGAGGTTAGTGCTACTGAAAACAATCCGCAAGAGCTATATAATAGCTGATTAAGTACATGTCATAAAATTAAAAAATGCATCAATAAATACTTATTGTGAGAGGAATGATATGCAAGAAACAGGAATAGATAATAGCGTGACGATTGACAGGGGAGAAAGGAAGAACAAACGTGTTGTGCCGACCACAGATAATATGAGACAAGGGCTGGAAGATGATGAGGATGATAGAAAAAATAGGGGTAAGCAGTTTGTTAGTTTTGTTTTAGGCTTTAATCTGTCATCGGAATTATTATATTCAGAATATTGGTAAAGCAACAGCTTCTATTTCTGGTACGAAAACTTAAACTATTGTGACGTTTACCTACCATTTCTTTGAAATTAAATAAGGTACTATATAATTATGTTGCTTTACAAATGCTCTATTTCTGAGGTAAATCCCATAAAAATACTATAATATTACATACGTTTACAAGGACACTACAGCATTACGTTTTTTTTTTTGTTATCTTTATTTATTTTAAGATGGTTTTCTCACTTAGTGATAATGTCACCCCAATAACAACTACACCAACTTAACACTGTTATAAACATTTTTCTTTTATAAGAACCTTTAGTTTAGTGTTTGTTTTTTTTTTTCAAATATATAAATAAATAAATAAACACTAAACTAAATTGTTATAAACATTTTTCTTTTATAAAAAAGAAAAATGTTTATAACAATTTAATTATTCCAATCAAAGCCAAACATTACATTACGTTGTAAATACTTAGACTACTCGTAATCTAAATTAGTTATTTTTAATGTACAAGACAAATTACAGCCAGTTCTTGGCAGAGTAAAAGAACTGCACAAGGACTCTCATTAGCAATTAATGGTTATGCTTATTATTGATGCTTATAATTACATCGCCCACTGTATAAATCACAGCACTGCACCCTCTATTGTGATATAATGAGCAATACCAACGAGTCTTGCATCCACGGTTGCAATGGCGGGAGAATCGGTACCCAGCGAGAGTTATCATACGGTTCCCTCTTTGAGATACAGTGAACACAGCTCCTGTAGGGATGAATAAGAGAATACAATAAAACTTGAAAGTTGTAGTTTAGAGAGGAATGTGAAGAGATAAATTTAAGAAGAACAAAAAAATGTTATCCGTCTTATTTTTATTTTTTTTTAATAGCCTACATAGTGTCCCACTGCTGGGCAAAGGCCTCCCCTTTCTCCTTCCATACCATTTTATCTTGTGCGATCTCCGGCCATGTTAGCCCCGCAAACATGATCAGATCGTCACGCCACCTTCGCCGAGGTCGACCTCGACGACGCTGTCCTTCCTCAGGCGTCCAGTGTGTGACGATCTTTGCCCATCTCTCCGGGTGCATCCGTGCCACGTGGCCTGCCCACTCCCATTTCAGCCTAGCTGTTTTTTCTCCAACATCAGCTACTTGAGTTATGGAGCGCAGGGTGGTGTTTCTAACGCGATCTGTTCGCTTGACACCTATTATGCTGCGCTCCATTGCCCGCTGGCAAATCTTGAGTTTGGATTTCTGTTGTTCAGTAAGTGACCAACTTTGTGCACCGTAGGTTAGGACGGGCAGGATGCACATGTCGACGAGTTTTCTTTTCAATGTTAATGGAAGGCTTCCCTTCATATGTTCCTTAAGGGCCCAGAAGGTCTTCCAAGCATTTTGGACTCGTCTTTCGACTTCTTTGTCTTGCCTGTTTTTGAACGACACTATCTGGCCCAAATAGGTATACTCGTCGACATATTGCATCGTATGCCCGTCTACCGTGACCCTACGTTTCGTGCTGTTGGTCATAATTTGGGTCTTGGATCTATTCATTGAAAGTCCAACCTCAAGACTTGCTGTGCTCAGATCTTGGAGCATTTCTTCGAGTTCTGGGGCTGATGTGGAGAATAGCACGATGTCATCGGCAAAACGGAGGTTTGTTAGGTGTTGGCCGCTAACATTTATGCCTCGTGACTGCCAAGAGTTGGGCAGCTTCTTAAAAACCTCCTGCAGTGCGCTTGTGAATAGCTTGGGTGAGAGTGGATCACCCTGTTTGACACCTTTTTCAATACTGAATTTTGGACCAGAAATGTGCAACTTGATGTTCGCAGAGCTACTTTGATATATGGTATCAATGAGATCAATGTAGGTGTGTGGTACATTTTGAGATTCCAAGGCATTAATGACTGATTGATGGTGTATACTGTCGAATACCTTGGCATAATCCACAAAGGCCAAGTAAAGCGGTTTGTTAAATTCATTCCGTCTTATTTATTGTAATTAAAAAGTTTACAACCGTAAAGTTTTCGTATACAATACATAATTCTAAATCAAAAAACAATATTAACCCGTCACCATTAAGGCTCTCATTTTCAGTATTCTTTATTATACCAAATACCTAAGGCCGCATAGACGAATGGTTGGTAGTCATTAAATATGAACAACGCGTGACATTTACTATGAGACAAATATTGAAATACCTTTAAAAACACCGCTTTGCCGTGTTCTGTTAAAAATCCAGGTATTTCTTAAACTAACTTCCAAAAATATTGATGGTGAAAAAGTCAATGGTTATGCTCATTAATAATATCAATCTGATCATTCACAGTGAAGAGCGCAGCTCTGCAAGACGTGTGGTGCATGGTGCACCGCCACCTAGTCTTAGCTCCAGCGCTCTGGTGATAGATGAACTTGTACCCAGCTACTGTGATCATACGGCCCCCTTTTCTGGATCGAGTGAATACAACATCTGTAGAAAGAACGTGCGAGTCATGTACCCAATAGGATTTCCATGTAAACTTTCAAATTAAGAGTTGCAGTGTTGTTATAATATCACTACTCACGGTATCAACTACAACTAAGTAGGTAGAATGAAAAACTCTCCGGCAATACAGGATCAGCGTAAAGAGAGAAAAGAGAGAGAAAGAAGTAAGTGTTGGTCACAGGCTCGCCTTTTAGATAGAATAGTCTCTAAGCTAATGGAAGAAAAAAGAAGGATATATTTTTTATTGTTACAGAAACGGGAAGAAGCGAATGCGGTGATATTGATAATGGAATCACAGATTATGCTTAAAGATCTCAGTTCAGTGGCCAAAGCATACAACTACATGACTAATGCTGAGATCCATTGAGAGCACCTTATCTTTATCCAAGCTATTAGTACTTCCAGTAGTAGTTCATATATGAAAGAACCTTTTTAATTTTGTGATGTTCAAATTCCAATGAAATGCTCGATCAATGTTGCTTACGTTTATAGGAGTATGCACATTTTCTTTAAAAAAATTGTTTAATTCAAAAGCGATTCACTTACACTTCACTTCACCGATACACTTTATCTAAGTAAGTGTACACCGCAGCGGGCCAGTTATGAGAAAGAATAGTGGCGACTGCAGCGCCACCTGGTCTTCGGGCCCTGAACTGTGTTTGGTGAACTTGAAGCCTCCTAGGACTACGACTTTGTATCCTTTACTAGATGTAATAAACATTGGATGAAATAAAAACTTGTATTTAATGATCTTGTACTTTACACTTATTTGAAAGTATAGCTAAACCAATGTAGAGCTACACTTTGCAACCATCGCCGTTAGAGGGGAAGCAGCTGGTAAAAAATATTTAATCATCTGATCATTATGTTAGGTGCTTGGAAAAATGCATGTCTTGCGCCGAGCCCAAGTAATATGGGAGGAAGGGAGATCATGAACATGATGATGACTTGAAATCACGCTAACTTAAAAACTGTTTGTGCGGGTCCGAAATTATATGGAAGAAGTAATTATTGGTAAGAAGTATTATTGATTTCGGGAGAAAAATTGGCAGTTTTTTCTCTGAAAGTTGATAACTACGGATCGATAAAACCGTGGTGCGTTATTAGGGAACCCTTTCTTGACGAAGTTGGGGATAAGTACTTATTTATTTTTCGGAGACATGTTCAATAATAACTCAATATTAGGTGTCATTTTATTTATATCCGTACTTCTTTAATAAATAATGGTTAATTTTATTTTACCTCGATGATAATTGTGAGGTCACTTTCTTTTGAAACTTAAATTCACATAGTTTTATAATTAATAATAATTCCACACGGTGCTTTAGGCGCATGGCTATGAATATCATTTATCTTTATAATGTCGTCCTGATATGTATGTATGTTCGCTCTGCAACCCCTGTTGTGATGAGTAGAGCAGGACCATCGGCATCTGTCACCTTTCTTTAGTTGCAAACAGTAGTTATAGCCACATCGGGATATCATCCTTCTTCCTTGTTTAGACGTAGTGTACTCGAAACCTAAAAAGTAAATCCCGTTTATAAGCTTTGGTTTACCATAACTGGATAAAGGAAGAGGAAAAAGTGCGTTTAGTAAAAGTAATAATGAACAGTAAAGATTTTTATATGAGAAAAATGCTTATCAAATAAATTCTTCCAATCAAAGTCAAATAATACATTATTACGTTGTAAATATCTACGTATAGATTACTCGTTAATTTGTAAAAAAAATGTCATTGTACAATCATTAGGACCAGTTCCTGGCAGAGTCATAGAACTGCCAAGGAATCACATTAGCAATTAATGATTATGCTTATGATTAATGCTTAAAATTTCATCGCCTACTGTATAAATCACCGCACTGCACCCTTTACTATGATGTGAGGAGCAATACCAACGAGTCTTGTGTCCACGGTCGTAATGGCGGGTGAATCCGTACCCAGCGAGCATTATCATACGGGTCCCTTTTTGGGATAGAGTGAACACAGCTCCTGTAAAAAAAAAAACTTAAAATTTGAAGTATGAGGAGGAGAATGAAGATGAGGAGATAAACTTAATAAATAACTACAAACTGTTTGGGTTATCCATCTTATTTATTGTAATTAAAAAAAAAAAAAAACATTTTCGCTAAAAATATCTATAGGTAGGTAAATAGATTTACTGTTCCTATAATTTAATAAAAGGAAATGAGACAAAAAAAATATAATCAAAGGATAGGAATTAAGATTATCAGCTTTTGGGGAAAAGAGTCAAGATGTCATGACGATAATGTTATTAAAAACAGAGTAAATAATTGACTTTGTGTTTGTATAATATAATATATCTATACTATAATAATATTATAAAGAGGTAGGTAACATTTGTTTGTAAGTTTGTATGTTTGTAAGTTTGTATGGGGTAATCTCCGGAAGTAATGAACCGATTTCAACTACATTATTCGTGAGTGCTATAGGCTATATTTTATTCCCGTACTCCCACGGGAATTACGCGAGTGAAACCGCGGGACGTCAGCTAGTTATTGAGTCAATTTCAACAACTCGATTTTTTACCTAATTTCCATGGACATTTTCAGTTTCAGGTTTTTTGAAAAACTTTAATAATAAAGCGCAACATATCCACGTTATATATACATTTTCTGAAAGGGGATATTATAATTCAATTACTTAGTGAGTTATTTGGGCCACCGAAATTGGCGAGCCACAGAAATTTTATTATTGCCACCGAAATTGTATTGGTGACACAGAAATTCTGCGTTTGCACCGAAATTGTGAATTATTATATATATACATTGTTTTTTAATAATAAGTAAAGAAAGATAAGGTTTAATGAAAAACTGATATAATACGAATATCGTCGTTAATATATATATATTATCGTCGTAATTATGTAATGAACACCTGCATGTAACCCATGTATCACAAATAATCGATTTGATCATTTTAATAAGCATTTCTAAAAATACAACGTGGTGTACTTGCATAAATCAGTCTTACAAAATTAGCAATTAAGGAACTGATTATGTTTTATACTTCTATGAAGAGGATGGGAAATCATCAAATGACTCGTCCCGCTCTGGGCGAAGCAGGAGGGACTTTCAGACTTTTACTGACTAAAACTCATTCATGTTCCTTCATCGCCCTTTGTGTTCCGGGGCCACGGTATCTCTTTCGAACAGTCCCGCAACCCCGGCAGGCATCGGTCCTTGCGGACCCCTTCTTATTGCTGACTCTCTTTGAGGCGCGCGTGGAACACGAACGCGCCGTCGACACGGTCTGTCGTCATGAGACGGACAGACGGCGAGCTAGCCCATAGCCCACCGTCCACAGGCCCACCACGTGGCCCCCGGCCACGACTGCATGTGCATGGACCGCACGACTCCCGCGTAGAGTCTCCGGCAGGAGGCGTTTGCCCCCCCCCCCAGGTTAGGCAGGAGCGCCTGAAGGCAGCCCCGGTCCGTGTTCCAGTTTGGGGGCCAAACGTCGGAAGTGCTCCACGAAGCTCCACCGGCTGTCGAAGACGAGTCCTAGGTACTTCAAAGTCGACTCGACCACACGACGAATGTAGGTCGGCACCCGGTGATACCGGAGTGCCTCCCTAATGCAGCTCCAGGGTATGGTGTTGAAGGCATTGGCGATGTCGACAGATACCACCAAGACAACCCCACCCCGGGAAACCGCATCCCCGTCGTGAGGGCTCTCACGCACATGATGGCGTCCACCGTAGAGCGCCCCTTGCGGAAACCAAACTGGTGTTCCGCAAGATCCGGCCCCGACCCCGCAAGGTGCTCGGCGAGGCGGTTTGCAATTACTCTTTCAAAGAGCTTGCCCACCTCGCCGAGCAGCACCACGGGCCGGTATGCGGACGGAGATTCCCCAGGGTGCCCCGGCTTCCGAATGAGGACCAGCTTTCCCGTCTTCCAACGAAGCGGGAACTGGCCTCTCTCCAAGCATGCACTTAGGAGCCCCTCTAGTCGGGGCCCGAAAGCCTCCGAGGCCAGGACCCTGGCTTTGCCAGGCAAGCCGTCGGGTCCCGGGGCGGTATTTAAAAACTGAGCCTACGTACCGCCACTCTCAGGTCTACCCCAGTCACTTCCGGAGCGTTTTCGTCGTCGTCCTGTTGGTCCGCTTCCAGCATCGCAGGCGGTGGAGCCATAGGCGGGGAGCGATGTTCCCCTCGCGAAGGGAACAGAATACTCACCATGTCCTCTACGAGCTCAGGCCGGAGACTCTGCCTCAGTAGGGGGGCCCAGGTGCGGAGTTTATCCCGCATCATCTTGTAAGGGCGCCCCTACGGATCTTTGTCGATAGTCCCCAGCATCTCCTCGCGGGCCAGATCCCTGGCCCACGAGGAGATGCTGGAGACTCGACATCTGCGCACGTCGCAGATGTTGGACATGGCCTCCTGGAACCACCCTGCCTCATTGTCAACGTCGGCAGGTGTGGCCGGTGATGTCACCCAGGCCTGCATGATCGAGGCTTCCAGGAGGAGCTCCTGGAGGATGCAACCCTCAAAGTTCAGTAAATCCAATTGAATGACTTTTTCAAGAAATAGTAATACAATTTTATTTTAATGAATGTCGGGGGCAAAGGACTTAGTTCTGTCAAAATAATTTCGGCATAACAAGTATTGATTCTTTTCAAAAATCTTCATTAACATTAGTACAATAATTGATTGGTACAATTTCTGTGTAGTCGTGTAATTTCCGTGGGCCACGAGATGCCACGGAAACCACAGAAATTGCCTCACAGAAATTGGAAACATGGCTATTTTTTTTTTTTTACAAGAAACTATCAAGGCTATGACTAATATTTTCTAAAATATTAAATGTGTACCAAAGGCTACTTAGCATGCATAAAAGTGATACCTTTATTTCTTGCAAAAATCCTTTTAAAACCTGATCACCGAAATTGCAAAATTTCGTTCCGAGTAAACTGAAATCATGTTCTTAAATTTTTGGCGGAAAGACCTGGCGATATGGTGGACTACCATTCTTACTGCACGTAAGCGCACTACTGTCTCTTGCCGAGCAGGGATTTATTGTTCGTTTAAACTCATTGGTGGAAGCTCAGGACGGTGAAACAAAATGACCATAGAAATTAGTAATTTCGCTTGGACGAACCTACCGTTGACATGTACTCATTAACTATGAGTCTAAACATTCAAAACTAATTAACGTCATTTAAGTCAATCATTACTTAACGCAATCAAAATACTTTTTCCTATATATGTTGGAGATTATCTTCCTGAGAGGTAAATGCTGTGTATGAAAGTGATTGTGGACAAGACACAGAAATTGATAATTCATCATTTACCGATTTTTTTCATAAAAAGTAATAGTCTTATAAATATAATTTAAGTGGCTTCATTTAGATCCATGTCACTTTAATTCTGAGAAAAAAAAATCGTTGCATTATCTGTAAAGCAGCATTGCGATTTCAGCCTAGACGCGTAAATTTTTCACCTGAGAAATTCACTCTATTAATATTTTAAAAGAACAAAGTTTTTTCATTAATCACGGTCTACCTTGCAAGCTTAATTACTACACATACTGAGGCCGTGATCTAGAAACGCAACATAGGTTAAGCGTTCTTCTTACTGCTGTGCTGATCTACCCATACACAAATTTTAAAAGTTGACATCGAGCCCGCAGGCCAGGTTTTGCGTGGGCGAGATGTCCCTTAACCCGTTGTACGTCGTGTACAAGGTGAAAAAATATTTAACTCAAAGCAGTGCTAAGTAACGATTATAAATCTCGGCCTCAAAGTCTGGTAACGTCAAACACGTGGTTATAACACAATGTATTTTTCTTATTTTTCCAAACGAACAACACACAAAATTACAGACACAAGCCGAACCCAACACAATTTTATATAGTTTGGAAAAAGCCAGATGATGATACACGAATTAAGTGGGGCTTGACACGACATTTTTTAAATAATTCATTATTAATGGTTATGATTATTTTTAACTTTTATTATCAAATTCTCCAGTGTGAAGATACAGCTTTGCAGCCTTTAGAGTGATGAGTCGAGCAGATCCAGCGCGTCTTCAGCCCACTGACTCGTTTGCGGGTAAATCGGTATCCATCCAGTACTAACACTACAGCCCCTTTCCGACTTCGAGAGAATACCGCTTCCTGCATACCTAGGCAAATCATAAAAACAAATACATCTAAATATATAAAAGAAGAAACTGACTGACTGACTGACTGACTGACTGACTGATTGACTGACTGACTGACTGACTCATCTATCAACGCACAGCCCAAACCGCTGGGTCTACAGATTCCAAATTTGGCAAGTAGGTTCCTTAGGTAGTCTAGGGGTGCACTAAGAAAGGATTTTTCAAAATTCACCTCCTAAGGGGGTTAAACGGGGCTCCAAAGTTTGTATGGGGAAACAAGATTAGTTAGACTATTTTATTCGAAACTTCACAGGAGTGCTCCTATTGATAAATGAGTAGAAACGGGTTTCAGGGTTTTTCAGAATTCAACCCCTAAGAGGGGGAAATGGGGTGGCAAAGTATAAAAATCAATGCACAGCCCAAACCGCTGAGTCTAGATATTCCAAATTTGGCAAGTAGGTTCCTTATGTAGTCTAGGGTTGCACTAAGAAAGGATTTTTCAAAATTCAACCCCTAAGGGGGTTAAACGGGGCTCCAAAGTTTGTATGAGTAAAACAATATTAGTTAGACTATTTTATTCGAAACTTCACAGGAGTGCTCCTATTGATAAATGAGTAGAAACGGGTTTCAGGGTTTTTCAGAATTCAACCCCTAAGAGGGGGAAATGGGGTGGCAAAGTATAAAAATCAATGCACAGCCCAAACCGCTGAGTCTAGAGATTCCAAATTTGGCAAGTAGGTTCCTTATTTAGTCTAGGGGAGCACTAAGAAAGAATTTTTCAAAATTCACTCCCTATGGGGGTTAAACGGGGCTCCAAAGTTTGTATGGGGAAACAAGATTAGTTAGACTACTTTATTCGAAACTTAATAGGAGTACTCCAATCAATAAATGAGTTAACATTTGTTTTTCAGGTTTTTTCAGAATTCAACCCCTAAAGGGGGAAATGGGGTAACAAAGCCTGAAATTCAACATAGGTATTGTTTTTATGGTAAACTGGGTCGGGTGTTATACAAAAACAACGATTTTAAGATTTAGTGTGGCGGACCTGAAATACAATCATTCCCTGTTGGGGTGCGATGGGGTTGAAATGTCTAAAAATCAATATGGGTGTCGATACCGAGATTATCAGGGGCGCTGATTACGAAAATGACATTTATTTTGAGATCCAGAAGATGGCGGATTCGACTTCTATACAGGGTTATTGTTGATTTATTGTGATGATTGTGATAACGATGACGATGATTGTGATAATGATGCTGATGATTATGATGATGATGATTGTGATTACGATGAAGATTGTGATAATGATGATTGTGATTAAGATGATAATGATTGTGATTACGATGATAATGATTGTAGTAACGATGATGGTGATTGTGATAGTGATTTTGATGGTGATTGTGATGGTGATTGTGATGGTGATAGCGATGGTGATGGTGATTGTGATTATGACAGTGACGGTGATAATGATGAAGATGATTGTGATTACGATGATAATGATTGTGATAACGAGGATAGTGATTGTGAGAGTGATTGTGATGGTGATTGTGATTGGGTTAGTGATGGTCATTGTTATAGTGACGGTGATTGTGATAGTGATAGCGTTGGTGATGGTGATTGTGATTGTGACAGCAACGGTGATAATGATGAAGACGATTGTGATTACGATGATAATGATTGTGATAACGAGGATAGTGATTGCGAGAATGATTGTGATTGTTTAAACTTTATTTTGTGATAGTGACGGCGATTGTGATCATGATGATTGTGATTGAGATGATAATGATTGTTATTACGATGATAATGATTGTAATTACGACGATAATTATTGTGAAAACGATGATGGTGATTGTGATAGTGATTTTGATGGTGATTGTGATGGTCATTGTGATAGTGACGGTGATTGTGATAGTGGTAGCGATGGTGATGGTGATTGTGATTGTGACAGCAACGGTGATAATGATGAATATGATTGTGATTACGATGATAATGATTGTGATAACGAGGATAGTGATTGCGAGAATGATTGTGATGGTGATTGTGATTGTTTTAATTTGATTTTGTGATAGTGACGGCGATTGTGATCATGATGATTGTGATTGAGATGATAATGATTGTTATTACGATGATAATGATTGTAATTACGACGATAATTATTGTGAAAACGATGATGGTGATTGTGATAGTGATTTTGATGGTGATTGTGATGGTGACGGTGATTGTGATGGTGATAGTGATGGTGATGGTGATAATGACGAAGACGATTGTGATTATGATGATAATGATTGTGATAACGAGGATAGTGATTGTGAATGTGATGGTGGGTGTGATTGTGTTAATGATGGTGATTGTGATTGTGATAATGATTGTGGTTGTGATAGTGATGGCGATTGTAATCATGATGATTGTGATTACAATGATAATGATTGCGATTACGATGATAATGATTGTGATAACGATGATGGTGATTGTGATTGTGATGGTGATGGTGATGGTGATGGTGATTGTGATAGTGATAGTGATTGTGATTGTGATAAGGATTGTGATTGTGATTGTGATTGTGATTGTGATAGTGATAGTGATTGTGATAGTGATAGTGATTGTGATTGTGATAGTGATAGTGATAGTGATAGTGATAGTGATAGTGATTGTGATAGTGATTGTGATAGTGATTGTGATAGTGATTGTGATAGTGATAGTGATAGTGATAGTGATAGTGATAGTGATAGTGATAGTGATAGTGATAGTGATTGTGATAGTGATAGTGATAGTGATAGTGATAGTGATAGTGATAGTGATAGTGATTGTGATAGTGATTGTGATAGTGATAGTGATGGTGATTGTGATTGTGATTGTGATAGTGATAGTGATAGTGATAGTGACTGTGATAGTGATAGTGATTGTGATTGTGATAGTGATTGTGATAGTGATTGTGATAGTGATAGTGATAGTGATTGTGATAGTGATTGTGGTAGTGATTGTGATAGTGATTGTGATAGTGATAGTGATTGTGATAGTGATTGTGATAGTGATTGTGATAGTGATAGTGATAGTGATAGTGAGTGATTGTGATAGTGATTGTGATAGTAATAGTGATAGTGATAGTGATAGTGATTGTGATAGTGATAGTGATAGTAATAGTGATAGTGATTGTGATAGTGATAGTGATAGTGATAGTGATAGTGATAGTGATAGTGATAGTGATTGTGATAGTGATAGTGATAGTGATAGTGATAGTGATAGTGATAGTGATTGAGATTGTGATAGTGATTGTGATTGTGATTGTGATAGTGATTGTGATAGTGATTGTGATAGTGATTGTGATAGTGATAGTGATAGTGATAGTGATTGTGAGTGATTGTGATTGTGATAGTAATAGTGATAGTAATTGTGATAGTTATAGTGATAGTGATAGTGATAGTGATAGTGATAGTGATAGTGATAGTGATTGTGATTGTGATTGTGATTGTGATTGTGATAGTGATTGTGATAGTGATTGTGATAGTGATTGTGATAGTGATTGTGATAGTGATTGTGATAGTGATTGTGATAGTGATTGTGATAGTGATTGTGATAGTGATTGTGATAGTGATAGTGATAGTGATAGTGATAGTGATTGTGAGTGATTGTGATTGTGATTGTGATAGTAATAGTGATAGTGATAGTGATTGTGATTGTGATTGTGATTGTGATAGTGATTGTGATAGTGATTGTGATAGTGATTGTGATAGTGGTTGTGATAGTGATTGTGATAGTGATTGTGATAGTGATTGTGATAGTGATAGTGATAGTGATTGTGATTGTGATAGTGATAGTGATTGTGATTGTGATTGTGATTGTGATAGTGATAGTGATAGTGATTGTGATAGTGATAGTGATAGTGATAGTGATAGTGATAGTGATAGTGATAGTGATAGTGATTGTGATAGTGATTGTGATAGTGATTGTGATAGTGATTGTGATAGTGATTGTGATAGTGATTGTGATAGTGATAGTGATAGTGATTGTGATTGTGATAGTGATAGTGATTGTGATTGTGATTGTGATTGTGATAGTGATAGTGATAGTGATTGTGATAGTGATAGTGATAGTGATAGTGATAGTGATAGTGATAGTGATTGTGATTGTGATAGTGATTGTGATAGTGATAGTGATAGTGATTGTGATTGAGATTGTGATTGTGATAGTGATTGTGATAGTGATTGTGATAGTGATTGTGATAGTGATTGTGATAGTGATTGTGATAGTGATTGTGATAGTGATTGTGATAGTGATTGTGATAGTGATTGTGATAGTGATAGTGATAGTGATAGTGATAGTGATTGTGAGTGATTGTGATTGTGATTGTGATAGTAATAGTGATAGTGATAGTGATTGTGATTGTGATTGTGATTGTGATAGTGATTGTGATAGTGATTGTGATAGTGATTGTGATAGTGATTGTGATAGTGATTGTGATAGTGATTGTGATAGTGATTGTGATAGTGATAGTGATAGTGATTGTGATTGTGATAGTGATAGTGATTGTGATTGTGATTGTGATTGTGATAGTGATAGTGATAGTGATTGTGATAGTGATAGTGATAGTGATAGTGATAGTGATAGTGATAGTGATAGTGATAGTGATTGTGATAGTGATTGTGATAGTGATTGTGATAGTGATAGTGATAGTGATTGTGATTGTGATAGTGATAGTGATTGTGATTGTGATTGTGATTGTGATAGTGATAGTGATAGTGATTGTGATAGTGATAGTGATAGTGATAGTGATAGTGATAGTGATAGTGATAGTGATAGTGATTGTGATAGTGATTGTGATAGTGATAGTGATAGTGATTGTGATTGAGATTGTGATTGTGATTGTGATTGTGATTGTGATAGTGATTGTGATAGTGATAGTGATTGTGATTGTGATTGTGATAGTGATTGTGATTGTGATTGTGATAGTGATTGTGATAGTGATAGTGATAGTGATTGTGATTGTGATTGTGATTGTGATTGTGATTGTGATTGTGATTGTGATTGTGATAGTGATAGTGATTGTGATTGTGATTGTGATTGTGATTGTGATTGTGATTGTGATTGTGATTGTGATTGTGATTGTGATTGTGATTGTGATAGAGATTGTGATTGTGAACTATCACCACCATCACTATCACTATCACAATCACTAGATTGTGATAGTGATAGTGATGGTGGTTGTGATAGTGATGGTGATTTTGATGATAATAATAAATTATGATTACTATGAAATTTGGCACATACATAGTTTATAACCTGGAATAACATGTAGGATACTATTCATCCCTTTATTATGATTCAGTGGGACAATTACCGAACTTTACGCGGGCGAAGCCGCGGGCAACAGCTAGTATTGTATAAGATTAAAGTGCTACAGAAAACAATCCGCAAGAACTATATTATAGCTGATTAAGTTAATGCATCAATAAACACTTATTGTGTGAGGAATCATATGCAACAAAAAGAAGTAGATGATAGCGTGACGATTGACAAGGGAGATTGGAAGAAAAAACGTGTGGTGACGACCCCAGATAACATGGGACAAGGGCTGAAAGATGAACAGGATGATAGAAAAAATAGGGTAAGCAGTTTGTTAGTTTTGTTTTAGGCTGTAATTAGTCATCGGGAGTATTATATTCAAAATCCTGGTAAAGCAACAGGTTCTATTTAGGTTAGTGGTACGAAAACTAAAAATATTGTGATGTTTACCTACCATTTCTTTGAAATTAAATAAGGTACTATATTTTAATTTACTAATGCTCTATTTCTGAGGTAAATCCCATTCAAATTATATAATATTACTTATGTTAAGTACGTAAGAGTTAAAGAACTGCACAAGGACTCTGATTAGCAATTAATGGTTATGCTTATTATTGATGCTTATAATTACATTGCCTACTGTATAAATCACCGCACTGCACCCTCTATTGTGATATGATGAGCAATACCAAAGTGCACGGTTGCAATGGCAGTTATCATACGGCTCCCTCTTTAAGATACAGTGAACACAGCTCATGTAGGGATGAATATAAACTTGAAAGTTGTAGTTTAGAGAGGAGTATCTTATTTAATGTAATTAAAAAGTTTATAATCGTAAAATTTTCGTATAAAATACATAATTCTAAATCAAAAGAACAACATTAACCCGTCACCAGTAAGGCTCTCATTGTCAGCATTCTTTAATAAACCAAATACTTAAGGCCACATAAGCGAATGGTTGGTACTCATTAAATATGAACAACGCGTGACGTTTACTATGAGACAATTAATACTGAAATACCTTTAAAAACACCGTTTGTAAAAATTGAGTAAGTCCCGTTGATTTATCCATATTCCGTGTTCTGGTAAAAATCCATGTATTTCTTTAACTAACATACAAAAATGTTCATGCTGGCAAAGTCAGTGGTTATGCACATTAATAATCTTAACAATCTGATCATCCACAGTGCAGAGCACAGCTCTGCAAGTGCGGTGCTTGTTGCAGTACCACCTCGTCTTAGCTCCAGTACTGCGGTGCCGGATTAACGTGTACCCAGCTACTATGAGCATACGACCCCCGCTTCTGGATCGAGTGAACACAGCAGCTGTAGGAGGAAAGTAGATTTTTATGTAATACGAGCCGTGCGCCCGATAGTATATGTCATTGGTAAAAATGATAAATCATATAATTTCCGTCGCCTCTTTGTTTATACCATTTTAAAAATTCTTAAAATATTTCCACCTTATACCATATTACCTACGTTATAAAATGAACTAAGTGTAGTTCATTTTATAACGAACATGGTGATCATGGTTAGTGAACCATGATTTTCCGCGCGATTAACCGCGCTATTTGCCTGTATTTAATTACAGGATGAATGCCTCTCGTACACGGCCGTAGCATTTATACGTATTACATACGTTTTGTCTTCAAACTTTTCTCAGATAAAAAAATGTTGAAATGTTAATTTACTAAACGTGCTTATGATTATTAGTGCAAGCGGGCCTTCTTTTCGGATGGGAATTCATCAAATGACAAGGCTCATTTGATGATTTCATATCCCGCTCAAGATTCAAACCACTACTGAAATATCCTGATGAAAGTACCTACCTGAAAAAGTATAATTTTCCAATAATTTTATCTTGTGCTAATATTTTTCTAGCAAGATTATCCTTTTTCAACAGGACCCAAAGTGCAATAATAATCAAGGTTTGTCTTTTCCAAAAAATAAAAATAAACAAGAAACAGTAAACTTATTAAAAATATATATTTTAATCAAAGTGCCATTACTCTTTTATAATTAAACATTACAAATATATTTATTACTAGCTTCTGCCCGCAACTTCGTACGCGGATCCTGTTGCAATGCCAGCGAAAACGGGGTCGTCAAAATCGAAGATCTGAATCGTCTGATGTCGAATTCTAAGAGCCCGGGAAAACAACGGGATGCGCGAGACAATTCGAGACGTTCCAGATCTTTCATTTTTGTAAGTCAACAGGAAATGCCCGTCACACTAAACAACTTTTGCTACTACTACTACCAACACACCCTACCCACACACACACACTACACACTACTGCTTTTACCTTTGCTACTTTTGTTTTTGCTTTTGCTATTGTTGCTTTTGTTTTGACTGTTGCTTTTGCTTTATCTTTTGCTTTTTTTTTGGTCATTCCATCGTCATCAAAAATCAGTGCTAAACTGTTACCGCCTTCACCGCTTGGAGGTACTCCCAACTTATGTTATTTTATAATTCTACATTGAAATTAGTGATAGCTTTGATTTCCACATCAATGCACCTTCGGTAGAACAAGGGCACAATTGTCAAAAATTGCAAAAATGAGTTAAGTATACAGAAATGCCTTAAAAATGCTATTTGAACTGGAGGAACAAAGACAGTCATTTAATTCCTTTAAAAATCCGCTAGGCGAAAATAGTGACTTTGTCTTATTGGTGCCTTTTTACTGCTCTCTTGGCTGGACATAGTCTCATTGGTCAGTTGCGCCGTCGGCGGGGAGAGAGGCAGTCGTCACTTGGACCGCTAACGTCGTAAAGGTAAATATGCCCTTTTAATTTTTTGGTTTCTGGAGCGACAATGCCACATCTATTACACTTATGCCTAATTTATAATTTTAAAATTGGAAGGACAAAGTCGTTCAGACAGTTATGCCCTTGTCCGTTCAAGATTTGTTTTATTCCTTGGTCTTAAAAGTAAATGTGTTTTTGTCATTCCAATTGCAATGCTATTTTGCTAGACTTAATGACAATTACGTTTTTGTCATTCCAAATTGACTTGATTTAATATTAATGTTTGTTATTTAAGTTAATGAAATAAATTTGTATTATTTTTTAATACAAATTTTGTGATAAATTTTCTGTTTATTTATTAGTATTGGTATTTTTATGTATTTACGACTAGTAGGTATGCATTATTTGTGAATTGTGATATGAATAGTTTCTTTGTATGATTTAAATTTTAATAAAATTTTCAGAATTTAAAATGGGATCTCGTAGTAAAAAAATTTTAATGATGCTTAATGACGAAAATAATTTGCAAATCAAAGAAACTGACACAAATTCTAATAGATCTTGTCGCGAAGGAGATGTGGGCTCTAACAGAGCAGCAAATTCAATCGAAAACTCGTCAATGTGTAAGTATATTGTTGCTATTTCTTAATTCATATTGGTATGTTACTTAAGTTTTTTATATAAATATATATTTTTTTTACAGCTAATAACATGGTTGAAACATGGATAGATATGAATATAAAAAACCAGGGTCCTGTTAAATCAATGGAAGGCATCATTTCAGAAACAACGGATACACCTATTGAATCATTACCGTCACCTCTTCTAGATTTCGAGAATTCTGATGTTGAAAAAATGGAAAATAACAATTTTGGAACAGAAATTTCTCCTGCGGTAAATACTACAGGTAAGATAATAAAACTGCTATACAAATATCTGGATTATTTCATGTGTAAAGTAACTGAGATATTATTCTTTCATCACCTTTTTAGAGGTTGCAAGTGAGCTTAACTCCTCAAAGAGTGGAGATTTTTCACCATCTGAAGGATCAGATTATAAACCGCCACGAACTGTGAAACATAAGAGTATATTTAAAACTAGATCTCCCAAACGTAGCACCTCGTCCAGTTCTTCAAGTTCCAGCAGTAGCTCGTCTAGTTCCAACAGCAGCAGCTCATCTAGTTCGTCGAGTTCTTCTGACACTGATAATAGGGGTAATATTGATGAGGCTGATGGTAATACGGAAAGTGTTGAAGTTTATAACGACCCAGGACCCCTTGTGGATACGAGTGAAGATCACACTGAGCAAGTAATTAATAAAAAGCAGTCAAGAAAGCGACAAAAAAATACACAGCAATGGAAACAAGCTGTTTCAAAACGTTTAAAAAATAGTGGCCAAGAATACACGACCAAAAGAGGCAAGATCGCACCAGCGAAATCCATGCGCCCTCCATGCAAAACCTCGTGTCGTCTGTCTTGTTCTACTAAAGTTTCTTTTGAAACGAGGAGTGTGATTTTTAAATCCTACTGGGAATTGGGAACACACCAAAGGCAAAGAGATTTTCTTGCATCATTTATTAAAAAACAAAATCCTACAACCCGAAGAATCAAGATCACAGCAAATAACACATTTAAACCACCGAGGAAACCGAACTCAACCTATCATTTTCTGATAAATGGTGAGGAAATCAGGATTTGTAAGACTTTTTTGCTGAATACTTTATGTATTGGTGAAAAAACATTGCGGAATGTAATTGACAAAATATCTGATCAAGCCTTGTTTATAATGAGTCCTGCCGATAATCGCGGAAAGCATAATAACCATTGTAATTTAAGCGATGAAGTCGTGAAATCGGTCCGAAATCATATAAATTCCATTCCTAGAACAGAAAGTCACTACTTAAGGGCTAATACAACCAGGGAATATATAGATGGAAGTTTAACTATAGCGGAGCTTCATCGTGATTACAAAAAGATTCAAGAAACCGCTGGAAAGGAATTTGCAAATTATGATGCCTACTATCGAATTTTTAATACTGATTTCAATCTTGGTTTGTTTATTCCCCGAAAAGATCAGTGCGATGAATGTGAGGCGTACAAAAACTCTAACGATAAGGAACCACTGATGGAAAAATACAAAAAACACCTAGAAGAGAAAAGTTTAAGCAGATTAGAACTAAAACACGACACAGAACAATGCAAAAATAGTGATTCTAATAATATAGTTGCCATTTTCGATCTACAGGCAGTCTTACCTTGTCCAATTGGCCAGTCATCAGCTTTCTTTTATAAGTCCAAGTTAAATTGTTACAATTTTACGGTGAGGACTCATTTTCTAATTAGTTAATTATAGTGTTAAAATTAATCAATTTATGTTCGAATGTACCTAATGTATATTTTGTTTTAGGTATCCAATATAAAAGACGATACCACAATTTGCTTTTTCTGGCACGAGGGTCTTGGCAAACGCGGCGCCAATGAAATAGGAACATGCCTTTACAAGTTTTTGGAGGATCTTTCTAACAAACAACCAGATAAAGACATAATATTTTATTCGGATAATTGCTGCGGGCAGCAAAAAAATAAGTAAGTTTGTTGCCTTTTATAATACAATTAATTTACAGTAGATTTAGATAAATAGGAGTGATTGTTGTTATAATTCATACTGAACAATATAGGTAGGTAATGTACTTATAATGTAAATAATTATTTCTACTTGTTTCAGATTCGTTTTTGGAATGTATTATTATGCTGTCAACACATTGCCTATAAAGTCAATAACACACAAATTCCTTATTAGGGGTCATACCCAGAATAAAGCTGATGCCGTCCATTCTGTAATAGAAAAAAACGTTAAGCGAGCTAAAAAGGCTGGACCTATATACACTCCAGCAGAATACATCAGTCTTATTAAAAATGCTAAGAAAAAGGGTGTTCAATTTACCGTTAAAGAAATGAGTTTTGATTCTTTCATTGATATGAAGCTGTTATCTGAAGATATTAATTTGAATTTAAACAAGGATGTTGAAGGAAATACTTTTAAAATATTGGATACGAAAGCGATCAAATTTATGAAAGATTCAGAGATATACCAATTTAAGTGCAGCTACAAAACCGACGATTGGACAGCAGCGAGAATTCGAACAGGTCGTATCGGTAATAAAAAAAGTGTGAAAGATGTCACACTAAACCAGCTCTATAAGGAAAAGTTACCAATCCCTCACAGAAAAAAAGAAGACATTCGTCAATTGATATCCTCAAATATAGTTCCTAAGTTCTATGAACAATATTTTAACAACCTTTTTTAAGAAAAGGAGAGAGAGCTAGAACTGATTCGTTAGTAAGAAAAAAATAATTGTTATAAAGATATTTTTATATTTTTTAATTAATATTTTTTGAAGTGTGATTCTAAAGAATTTCATTTGCATAACAGTGAATCTTGTTAAAAATAATGTCACTGTTATTT
The DNA here is from genome assembly GCA_905147715.2 of Xestia xanthographa. NCBI lineage: Eukaryota > Metazoa > Arthropoda > Insecta > Lepidoptera > Noctuidae > Xestia > Xestia xanthographa. Next base: position 7,573,139 of record LR990646.1, read on the forward strand.
TTGTTATCTTCTATAATTCTATTTTCATTGTGATTCCAAAGAGACACAAACGTGAGATTATTGACGACTGATTAGTAAGACTATAATGATAGTTTAAGCATTATATTTCGTGAAAGTTACTACATTTTTTTTACTTTATAAGAAAATAAAAAGTTTATACGGAAAAACAAGGTATTTTTATTCGAAAATCATCCTAAATTAAAGCTCAAATTTAGTCCTAATTACAAAATAATATACATTTTGGTAGAACAAGGGCACAAATGTATCCCTTCCTTAAAATTAATTGAAAAAAAACTAAAAGTTCTTAATTCTTGTTAACTATACGCCTAAAAAGGATATAGTATATAGTTTATATCATGCAAAGAAGAAAAACTTTCGAGCAATATTAACAGAGCAAGACCTCACTGAATGCAATAAATATCTTAAAATAGCTCTCCTGTAAAATAGCAAAAACTGCAATTATGCCCTTGTTCTACCGAAGGTGCGTATGTTTCTGAACTTCAATTTTTAAAAGTCAACAGGAAATGCCCATCAGACCGAACTTTTGCTAAGACGTCATTCCTATATGTGTTATGGTCTAGCTGGGCTTTTGGATTTCCACAACAGGTGTTCTAGATCTTCGATTTTTATAAGTCAACAGAGAGTACACATCAGATTGAACAATTTTTGCTAAAACGTCATTCCTATAAATATGTTATAGTGTACTGGACTCGGATGAGGTGTTCCAGATCTTCAAATTTATTCTCTCAGCAGAAAATACTCATCACGGGGAACAATTTTTGCTATGGTACCAGTTTTGTATCTCTTATAGTTTAGCTGACCTGTTGCGGTTCTGCATCAGGTGTTCATGTTTCCAAGATAAAATCCATCAAGCCGTTCAGGCTGCAGAGCGTGCCAAAATTTTAATTTAATTTCCTTTTATACTATGTGTCAATTCGAATTACATTCAAACATTTAAAAATCGTAACCGTAATAAGTAACGTTACGTGCAAAAATATCAAAACCCTTGAAGTTGTTAACAAAATTCGAATCAAAAAGGAAGGAAACAGAAGGGAAGTAGGTAATATTTTTTCATAATAATGTCACGCGAACGAAGGTCGCGGGCAACAGCTAGCACTCAATAAAAAACGAATTCGAATTTTAAGCAATATATTATTTTCTACATCAAACACGTTATAAACTTGTGTCATCACGACTCCAGTCCGAAAAAGGGATGACGCTATTTTTAATGTAAAGCCCTGTCTCTTTCTTGCACTGTAATCATGATGGCGTTAAATCGTCATACTACGCCATCAGAGTGCTGCATATAGGAATGTACATTAAAATCACAAAGTTAATTCCTGAAATATATATTTCGTTGTGACGGTATTTAGATATTTTCTTACACTAAACAACAGACTGTTATTATACCTAACTGGATCTGTACACCTAAAATAATTAAACAAACTGAAAAAATACCTCAAAGATCTCATAAAATACTATATTAAAACTCGGCCCAACTTTTCAAGAACAGATGTGGTTATGCTTATTATTGATGCTAACAATTTTATCGCCCACAGTATAAATCACTGCACTGCATCCTTTACAATGATGTGTAGAGCAATGCCAACGAGTCCACCGAGTAATAAAACAAGGTTCCCTCTTTGAGATAGAGTAAACACAGCTTCTGTAAGACAGAATATAAACTTAGAAGTTGTAGTTGAAGGTAGAAAATGTGTAGATAAATATAATCAAGAACAATGAAGTGGAAGTGGCGATGTTCTAGGTTGTCAAAATTTTAATACAGTCGTGCTAGCGACACGAAAAAGAAAAAAAATAACAACGCACTTAAGTAATATTATATTATAACAAAACATATAAAAATAAACTTTCAATTATAGATATTGTAAAAAACATTAGGCGCTCACTAGTAAGACTCTCGCTTTAAAATACAAAATGTGTTTAAACCTTTTTTTAAATAAACTTCAAAATAAATACCTAAAAGACCACCTAGATAAAGTACAGTTGGTAATCATTAAATATGAACGACGACGTTTACTTTGAGATCAACGCTGAAAAACATATAAAACTTCGCTTGCCTATTCAGAGTTCCGTATTCTGGTAAAGTTTATCCAGGTATTGTTTTAACTTAACTACCAAAAATATTGATGCCGACAAAGTCAGTGGTTATGCTCATTAATAATCTTAACAATCTGATCATCCACAGTGAAGAGCGCAGCTCTGCAAGTGCGGTGCTTGTTGCAGTACCACCTAGTCTTAGCTCCAGTACTGCGGTGCTGGATGAACGTGTACCCAGCTACTATGAGCATATGACCCCCGCTTCTGGATAGGGTGAACACAGCAGCGGTAGGAAGAAAATAAATTTTGTATATTTTTTATAATTTATGAGTCGATCGTTACGATGGTATTTTCATGTAAATTTCTGTCGTCTATAATTCATCCGCTTCAGTTTTTTTTTACACATACCTACTCAGGCCGTGATCTAGAAACGCAACTTAGGTTAAGCGTTATTCCTATCGCTATTAAACGTCAAACTACAAGTGCAAGACGAAAAATGTTTAACTCAAAGCAGGTGCTATGTTAATATACAGCTCAGCCTAAAATTCTGGTAACAAAGAATGATTATTTTTAACGATATTAATGGTTATGATTATTTTTAACTTTAATTATCAAATTCTCCAGTGTGCTGACAAAGGCTTTGCAGCCTTTATAGTGATGAGTCGAGCAGAACCAGCGCGTCTTCAGCCCACTGACACTGACACTTTGGCGGGTAAATTGGTATCCATCTAGTACTAATACTACAGCCCCTTTCCGACTTCGAGAGAATACAGCTTCCTGCATACCTAGGTAAATAATAAAAACAAATATTTTATCAACTAAGTGCTACTGAAAACAATTCGCCAGAGCGATATAGCTGATTAAGTACATCGTATAAGTAACTGTTATAAAAGTAAAAAATACATCATAAATACCTATTTGAATTAAGAGGCGGATACAACCAATTCATGCAAAAGTATACAATATAATACGGGAAACCCGAACCTGAAGTTGTATTTATAAACAAAGGCCATAATTTATGTATATTTTATACTGAGGCTCCTTCCTGCACAGCAGCTCTGGCCCCTCTTCGAGTGCACCCTGTTAATCCTAACTGTCCTAAGTAAATAGATACGAATACTAAAACTATTGTAACGCTTACTATTTTTTCTATTAAGTATAGTTGTTGGTATTTTATTTTACAAATGCTCTATTCCTGAGGTAAAACTCAAACAAATTGTATAAAATTATTATATAATCACATACGTTTACAATCTAAGAACACTACAGTAACACTAATCATTACTAATAATAATGAAACATTCTATGTATTATGCTCAAATGGAGTTTTTAGTGTGAATATTTCAACACTTGACCTGTCCACTAATCAGAGACATTAGAATAATCTATACTAAGAAGAGTTTTAATATCCTACAAGCTGTAATTGAAAGACTCAAAGCCTATGACACCCCAATATAAGTAATCTAGTTCGTCTATGTGCATACCATTTGATTTTATGTGTAACATTCAGAAGTCCAAACTCAAGTATTTATGATGTACTTTTAATTATGGTACTTTACATCCATGAAATGAAACAGGCAAAGTTTTAATATTAATTATGTATTATATATTTTTTTCTAATTTAATAAAAGAAGTTCCAATAAAACAAAGTTTTGCATGTCTCAAGAACCGTCCATATTATTTCCTACAGGTGAATGATTATGAATATTTCTGCTTTTAACGATAGTGTCATCGTCAATGGTGAAAACCAGGGCCTTGCATCCTTTATTCATATGTGTGGAGCACTGCCATCTGGTTTTGCCACTCTTTGAGTAATGCAGACTGAATCGATGACCTGACAGTCGAAGTATTCGCCTCCCTCGAGAGGACATCGTAAACATTGGTCCTGAAAACGACAGAAAATGAGTAAACGTAATTCAAGAATCTTTTTGACCCGATTTCAGTGACGACCAAATTACGCTGGGTTTCGTTCGTCTTTCCTAAACCAAACATGGTTAATACTTAGTTTATAGAGAGAATGAGCCTCTGTTTAGCATGCGAAAGATCGCATGGGTACATAAACATCTAAACTTTGATAACCTTTATCTCAGCTATCAGTCAAATGATGTGTATACGTACGTGTTATACGTAAAAATACTAAGATGATCACGACATTTCTGATTTGTTGAAATAATATGTTTATTAGGCACATGATTGCTACAAGTAGCTATGCTCATAATTAAAAGGTAATATTTAATTGTGAGTTACAAAAGTCGGCTTATGCAAATGCTTGTTGTAGACTATCATATAATTTTAAAATCAATTTGATATTATAGGTAAAGGTACTAAGACAAATACAAAATTCAGATATGTTTATCAAAATTAGGTACAAAGGTCGACCATATTTTTTCGACGGCCGTATGGTTATGCAAATTCTGGTTGTGGAAAATCATATCATCAGTGTCACGGGTGAAAACGAAGGCCTTGCATCCAGTATTCATGCGGGTTGAGCACCGCCATCTTATTTTACCGTTCCTTGAGTAACGCTGTGTGAGTCTGTGTCCCGACAAACGAAGAGTCCGTCCCCCTCGAGAGGACGTCGTGAATATTGGTCCTGAAAACGACGTAACGTAAGTAAGAATGATAAAAACAACAGAGATTCGCTCATCGTTGCCTTAACATAAGTAGGTAAAGATATTAACACACATAAGAAATTTCAGATTTGTTTATTGATGGTTATTAAATTCAATATTTTCGACAGGCAAATGGTTATGTAAATGATTGCTGCGGATGATGGTACCGTCGAAAAGAGTGAAGACAAAGGCCTTGCATCTCCTATTTGAGTATGTGGAGCACCGCCATCTTGTTTTGCCGTTGTTTGAGTACTGTTGTCTAAAGCGGTGACCTGACAAATGAAGAATGCGTCCACCTCTGAGGGACATCGTAAATATTGGTCCTGAAAAGACGTTAAATGAGTAAAGGAGCTCAAAGATACAATTTTAGTGGCACAAATTACGCTGGGAGTCGTTCTTCTACTTTCAATATAAAGCTATACGATAATAAAGGTATAATAGTAATAAGACGACTTCAGAAATTCAGCATTTTTTTTTTGTCAATTATGTTTTATTAGTCATCAATATTTTCGACAGGCAAATGGTTATGCGAATACTTGCTGTAGGCGATCGTATTATCGTCTAGGGTAAAGACTACGGCCTTGCATCCCTTATACATGTGGGTGGAGCACCCATCTTGTTTTGCCGTTCATTGAGTAATGTTTTCTATATCGGTGACCGGACAAGTGAAGAATCCGGCCCCCTCGAGTGGACACTATAAACATTGGCCCTGAAAACGACGAAAGTAGTTAGGTAACTCAAATTCAAGAGACTCAAGTTTAGCGACGCAAATTACACTGGATTATGCTTGTCAACCAAACATGATTAACATGTGCCTTTCAGATAAGATATTGCCCATGTAACATAGGACACGGGCTAGAAGATGGTTATGACTAACTTGCTAGCAATTTAACAAACGTATTTGTCTTGATTACTCCGCTTAACACGATGCTTTCTGATCTACGATGATATATAAGTAGAGTGATGATATTATTAAACACTGAAGTGACTACGAGTCAAGCTCATTGGCACTGAGCAAGCTGACTGTCCAAAAAGTCTATATTTTTTATAGACTTCCGTCGTGTGTGGCCGCATAGCTCCATACCGTACGTTCACCGCACCACGCCGCGCTGGAATTTTACTGATCACGCGCCGCGTCGTTTATCCCGCTATCGCAAACCGCTATATAAAGACTCTACTTCAAGACAGCTAAACGTTCGCATCACGACCGCACTCCGTATACGCAGCCTGCAGGTCAAACCGCCTTCCGCCGGAATCGCGACACAACAAGTGGCCCCGGGGCCATCCGCAAACCGAGAACTGGTGCACCAGAAGACACTCACAACCAGTGCTTCAACCAAATGCCGGCCGCGCCATCGAAGCCGCCACGTGGCCCAGGAACAAAGTAGGTGAGCCCTAATATCCATCTCCTCCTAATCAATTGTCGCTTGTTCGTGTCATTGATTCCCCAGAACGATAATCAGAATCCTCCATACAGTCCAATAATAAATAATCCCCATTTCTCTAAATAAAATAAATTTTCAAAATCGTCTTATAAATTGGTGAATTTACCCACCACACAAAAAGAACTTCAACCTTATGTTTTCGTTTTTGATCATTTGAATGTGTCGTTAGATGTCTCAGTAACCCTGAAGTAGAGCCGGTGGTACATTTTGTCACTTTGTGACAAATTCTACATTTTGCGCGCAGTTTGTCTTTCTTTTGAGAAAATACTTCCAAACCGGAGAAGGCTCAGTATTCGGATAATTGAGTTTTGGATTTGTGAAATCGTCCTCTTCTGAAAATAAAAGTCGTAATTCATATTTAAATAATTCATTCGATAATGCAAGTATTTTTGTTTTAAAGCTGGTAGTAAGACAAATTAAAACACTATTCAACCAGTACACCATTTATTAAAATTACATGATTGTTTAGATTGCTTTTCAACTTAGTTCATACAATACACTTAAGACACGATACATTTTGGTCGCGAGGCACCAAATCACTAAAATTACAAAATTAAGACTATGTGATCGAAGATTAACCGAAACGAATTAAGTTACATTTATTTACGTTATTTATGTTTTTTATGAATTGCTGACAAATGATTTTTTAATGCTGAAGTGGAACCATCTTCGCATCTCAGTATTTTATTACATATTGTACATTTTGCGTAAGCTCTTAATGTGTCATCGTTCCGCAGAAAATACTGCCAGGCTATTGACCTTCCTGTCGATTTCGAAAACAATAGTTCTGTGAAAAAATAAAATATATTATATAAATCAGCAATAAATCAATAAATTCATTACGAATAACCCCCACGAGCTCCTTTCAACAGTGAATGCACTCAATAGGCGCAGGTACCACCCCAGTATACTTACTCTCAATTTCTACAGAATCCTCCCGGGCATGAGTTTTGCGTGTTTATTTCCTGTCTTTGGAAGCTTTCTTCGTAGTTTCTTCTCCGTTAGATGACTCCTTGTCTGCTGTAAAGACAAGGAAACAGTGGGTCAAGTAAATAAAATTGGTGATTAGTAATTCATAATGCTGTTTATAGATGGGTATGTATGGAAATGTTATAAGAATAAGAATAAGAATAAGAATAAGAATAAGAATAAGAATAAGAATAAGAATAAGAATAAGAATAAGAATAAGAATAAGAATAAGAATAAGAATAAGAATAAGAATAAGAATAAGAATAAGAATAAGAATAAGAATAAGAATAAGAATAAGAATAAGAATAAGAATAAGAATAAGAATTATTTATTTGCTTAAAATATAGGTGTTACCAGATGTTAAAGTTGGTGGTTTAGGCACAAACCATATTTTGCCTTTTTAGGGCATGCAAATATAATTTTACATTATTGTATAATGCGTATCTACGTGAAATTTAACATGTACTTATTAAGTAAAGTAAAATAATTATTAAATAAAAAATAACACAAATATTGCACACGAAACTAATACAAAATCATAAAATACATCTTAAAATTAAATTTTGTGTTGCAGAAATTCTTGTAAACTGTAAAAACAATTTTCTGTCAACCATTTACGCAATTGATTTCTAAAATATTTAAAAGGGAGTTCTCTAATATTTCTTGGTAATTTATTAAATATAGAAATACACATATGAAACACATTGTTTTTAATCAATGTTGTATTGCAAAATGGTATCAAAATTTTTGTTGGATCTCTTGGTCTCTGCTTAGTGTAACTGTCACCTTTGAATTTAAAAAATTCACTATGTTTCCTTACAAATACTGATACTTCAAACAAATACATGCCGGTCAACGTCAAAAGCCTTTTAAATAGAGGTCTACAAGATTCTAGTGGGCCGACATCGCAAATAGCTCGGACACATTTTTTTTGTACAATAAACGCCTTCTCATAGTCTGTTGAATTGCCCCACATTATTAGTCCGTATCTTAATATGGATTCAACGTATCCACTGTATGCTATGCGAGCAGTTTTTTCATCTGATACAATTCGAAGTTTCCTTAACGCATACACAAATCTATTAAGTTTACTGCATACGCCATATATGTGTGGCTTCCAATTACAAAATTTATCAAGAGTTATACCTAAAAATTTAATATTTTCTGTTTCTTCTATAATTTTATCATTTATTTTAACGTTGATACTAACAGAGGGTTTGCATTTGTATGTACTAAATTTAATGAATTTTGTTTTCGAAATATTAACACAAAGGTTATTAGGTTCAAGCCAATTTATAACACACTGTACAGCTTCTCTTAATTGGTTTTCATGGGTTGAATTTTTAGTTTTATGTGGCACTATGACAGAAATATCATCGGCGAAAAGGACACTATCGTAGTTTAATGAATCTGGTAAGTCATTAATATATATTAAGAATAACAAGGGTCCCAGAACACTCCCTTGTGGTACGCCATAGGTATTGAATTTGGAAGAGGATCTATAGATAGTGGATTCAAGATTTTCATTCAAATTTGCAACTTCAACACATTGTTGACGTCCTGTTAAAAAACTTCTAATCCAATCCAAAGCGACGCCCCGGATGCCATATCTTTCACATTTGTTTAGTAAGATGCTATGATCCACAAAATCAAAAGCCTTACTCATGTCAAAAAATACTACTGCAATCGGAATTTTTTCGTCTAGGTATTCTGTGATCTTTTTAATTAAGGTAAATGCTGCCAAAGAAGTGGATTTATTATGTTGAAAACCGTTTTGTTCCTGTTTAAGAATGTTATGCTTATTTAAAAATCCTATTAATCGACTGTAAAATATCTTTTCAAAGATCTTTGATAAAACAGGAACAAGAGTAATAGGGCGATAGTTATTTGGCTCTTTTCGATCACCTTTTTTGAATAAGGGTTTAACTATGGAATGCTTTAATGCCTCTGGGAATATTCCTTGTGTCAAAGAATTTTCTAAAATGTGATTTAAAACAGGCGCTATGATATGAGCACTTGCCTTAATAATACGTGTTGAGATAGTGTCATAACCTACAGCGTTGGTGTCATTTAAAGATTTTATTGTATTTATAATGTTCTGTAGTCGGTCTCAGAAAAATTGATTCATCATTAATAGGGATTTGAGATTGGTGTTGTTTATTTGGAAAACTTGAGTTGTGATCATTGGCAATATTGATAAAGAATTCATTAAATGTTGTTGCTATTTTATTTGGATCTTGAATAAACTCCCCGTTGTTTTGTAGCGATGTTATACTATTTACTGTCCTAATCGTATCATTCTTGTCTTTTATTAAGCTCCAAGTAGCTTTTCCTTTGTTGCTTGCTTGATTAATAAGTTTCTTATTAAGATTTTTTTTTGACCATACTATGCATTTTTTTAGTATTTTTTCATAATTATTATATTTATTGTGTGTCTCTTTGGTTTTATGTTTGTAATATGAAAATCTCAAATGTTTTCCAATAGCACTAGATTTTCTTAACCCTTTAGTCAGCCATTTTGGTGATTGTAAGTTGGAACTCATTTTAGTTTTGTAATAAGGAAAACACAGTTTGTAGAATAGTATGAGTTCTTGGTGAAAATAATTGAAAGCTTTGTTTACGTTCGGCTCTGTGTAAACTTCTTGCCAGGATAGTTGTGTTAAGTAATATATAAATTTTTCGATATTTTCATCACTGAAATCTTGTTTTTGACTATACCAATGTCGTACAATTTTCTTGAAGTCTCCAAGAAATTCAAGCATTTGAGCGGTATCATGATCTGATAAATATAATGGGAGAACTTTACCAGTAGCGTCATCATTGTTGCTTGCAATAAGATCTATGCAGTTGTTTTGACGTGTTGGTTCAGTTATGTGTAATGTTAAGTTAAAATTAGATAGTATGTTTTTCAAGTTTATTGTGTTGTTGTTGTTTACTAATATATTAATGTTGAAATCACCTGTTATAATATTTTTTTTATTTACAATTTTATACAATAATCTATGTAATAGTATTTCCAATTTATTGAAAAATGAGTTTAGGCTTGATGATGGTATTCTGTATAAACAAATAACAATAGTGTTCATACTAGGAATTTCTATTCCACAGCATTCAAAAACATTATCACAGGAATATTCCTTGCATATTTCTATTGGTTTATAGTCAATTCCACTATAAGTTAATATGCATGTACCGCCACGTTTCTGTTTTTTTCTTGAATAATGACTACCTAGTTTATACCCTTTAATATTAATATTTGACTCATCTCCTTCCTTGATAAAAGTCTCACTAAAGCATAAAATCTGTATTGGACACGTGTCATTGGCAAGTGCACTAAGGCACAGTTCAATAGAATCTATTTTATTTAATAAACCTGCAATATTTTGGTGGAGTAATCGTATTTTAGTCGTTTCATCTTCAACTTCGTTTAATTTTGGAATAATAAAAAAGATTCCTTTTTAGTTTTAGTTAATGTAGTAGATTGAATTCGGTTTGTAGTGCTGAAATAGTATGGAATAGTACCTTTTTTAGGGATACCCGTCTTACCATTTTGGCTTGGTTCATGTAGTGTTTCATTGTTTTTCCCAGGAGAAAAGTATTTAGTCTTAAGATAGTTGTCTGCATCTATTATTGAGTTAATTATTTTGCAAGTATGAGTCTGAAAGTAACGGTATCTATAATAATATTCATATAAATTAGTTAAATCCAAAAAGTGACAGTTATTAAAAGGATGACATGTAAATTTTAAAAGGGTATTTAGTTTAGTTTCATTTAAATGTACATTTTTATTAATGCTTAGTACTATGACTTTATGTTTATACAAATAGTTTAACACATTATGCAATTCGAACTGTATCTGATTAGGGTTTTGGTCATTTTGACCAATACATATTATTACCCAATCATTTTCTGTAAGATCTAAACTATAGCATACTTTAAGTGATTCGTTACATTTTGCAAACGGTTTGATAAAGGAAGATATGTTGTATTGTCCGTACAAGCTGTCTTCCCTTGATGAAATTAAGTTTTTCGCAAGTCCCATGCATTGTTGTGAATCAACACAAAATATTGCTCACTGAAACTTGAAAAAGGGAAATTGAACTTATATAATTAAGATTATTTCTCACGGTTTCAAGACTGACCCGTGTTTGGTTTTCAGATATTTCAATCACAACTTATAATTATTGTACCGAATGGATGGTTCTCAGTACTCATCGCGACACTGCGCTTCGTAACATAGCAAACGGGATGCTAATGGCAAGTAGTTCAGTGCGGTACAGACCCGTTTGTGTTAAAGTAAGTAAAGTAATCAAAAAATGATAAATTACTACAGCGATAGTTTACATTCATTTTCGGTACTTTCGTACTCAGCCTCAAAATACACAATGTTTTCGGTTTCTTCTCGCATGTGGTGTTTTACTACCAAGTGACGTCGTAATGTCGAAGTACCATAAGCTTTTAACACTTTGCGACATAATGTACATTTCGCAAACTTTTTGTCTTTGCTTCTGAGAAATGCTTGCCAGACTGTGGAAACATTATTTCCTTCAATTTTTGACACGTCTGCAAAGCCCATTTCTGTAAAAAGAAAGAAAATACATGATAAATCAAAAAAAGTAATGTCAAGTTCTATGGATCCAGTAAGAAAACCTAGATTTTCGTAAAAACATTTGTCATTATGGCTTCGATTCCAAAACAGTGCGGGTAATTAAGAAAAAAGTTTGTAAAGTAGTCAAAAAATGTTAAAACACTACAGCGATAGTTTACATACCTTCATTTTCGGTACTTTCGTACTCAGCCTCAAAATTATCATTTTTTTCGGTTTCTTGTCGTATGTGGTGTTTTACTACCAAGTGACGTCGTAATGTCGAAGTACCATTAGCTTTTAACACTTTGCGACATAATGTACATTTCGCAAACTTTTTGTCTTTGCTTCTGAGAAATGCTTGCCAGACTGTGGAAACAATCTTTCTGTCAATTTTTGACACGTCTGCAAAGCCCATTTCTGTAAAAAGAAAGAAAATACATGATACATAAAATAAAGTAATGTCAAGTTTTATGGATCCAGCAAGAAAACCTAGATTTTTGTCAAAATATTCGTCATTATGGCTGCGATTCCAAAACAGTGCAGGTAATTTAGAAAAAAAGGGCTTGGGTTTATTTTTTATTTATTTTATTTTATTAATAACACTTAACACACTAACAAATAACATCAAGATTATATTTTCAAAAAGATCAAGCAGAAGCAGAGTTGTACGTGTAGTAAGTACGTCCTATAGTACCTGCGCCCACGTTTCCCCAGTAATTTTTAAGTCCCATGTAATTGGGAACAGAGATTTAAGAAGCGCGCTTTTCTTAACTATTTATTATTTTTTACTATTACTACCTATATATCGTTACATTACTACAACTACAACATAAAACCGGCCAAGTGCGAGTCGGACTCGCACACGAAGGGTTTCGTACCATTGACTATATTTAGTATTTGTTGTTATAGCGGCAACAGAAATACATCATCTGTGAAAATTTCAACTGTCTAGCTGTCACGGTTCATGAGATACAGCCTGGTGACAGACAGACGGACAGACGGACAGACGGACGGACAGACGGACAGACAGCGAAGTCTTAGTAATAGGGTTCCGTTTTTACCCTTAGGGTACGGAACCCTAAAAAGCGCAGTCGTCATAGCTTCTGCCTGCGTAGTTATTGTTAGTTGTTTGGGTCATTGCTAATACCAATTTAAGAGAACTTTATAAAATTGGAAACAATGTGTGTAAATGTTCAATCACCAAGGAACTCCAACAGACTCCTGACGATTAATCAGGACAGGGGTTTTCTTGAAACCAGTTTCTTTTCGGAGGATGGTTATGGTTTAATTTCACCACAACTATTTCATCTCCCAAAGTGAGAATACGAGCCCTGCACCCTTCTGAATAGTTGGTGGAACATAGCCATCGTGCCTTCTTGCTGGGGTAGGTTACTTGGCGGTAGAATGAATATCCATCTAATAAGATCAGCTTGTTTCCTCGCCTTGAGTAGACGTATGTAGGAGTAAGACCTGGAAGAAGGAAATAGATTTTATAACGGTTTACTTGTTAGTTTACAGCGGTTATGGCCTTATCAATCATGGTAGATTGCAAACTTTGCAATTTTGTTCGTTGTATGTATTTGAGCTGGTCGCAGTGCGACCAACTTAAATACATACAACTAACATGGAGCTACTGTTGCTCCATGTAAAATACTATCAGAGTGGAGACAATGATTTACACGTAAATGAAGGATAACATTTTAATGAATTAAACAAGGCAATGAGGTATTATTATTATTATTATTGACGACCCGATTGGCGTAGCGGTAGTGAGGCTGCCTTACGTTCTTAGGGTCCCGGGTTCAAATCCCGGTCGGAACAAATGTTTGTGTGATGAGCATGTACATTTGTTTCCGAGTCATGGATGTTTATATGTATAATAAGTATGTATTTACAAACAAAAAGTATCTATGTAGTATATCAACTATCTGGTGTCCACGACACAAGTCTCGTTGCTTAGTGTGGCACTAGATGGCGCTGTGTGTAATGTCCAGCAATATTTATATTATATATTTATTATTATATTAAGTCAGACGGAGCACATGTAAATGCAGTATACATTGAATAATGGCAATCGATGTACTTAGAGATAACTTTTTAGTTTGAACACATGAAAGTCAGTTTAAAGTTAACAATCTGTAGAACATAACATACTGATTCGATAAGTTCCAAAATAAACCCACTCATTGCAATAAAACAGATATTCTATAAAACAATGAAGAACACATAAAAATTAAAAATAAATTAATTGTAAGATCAAGATTCGTGACAGTTGCGATCATAGAACGTGCGAGTAGGACAGCTAGTATTAAGCATCTACAGACTTTTAAAAACTGTAGGTATACTGAGCCTCGTGACATCACACTCCCGCGCTATGTGAAAACAGATGCAACGCTCAGTGGTGTATGCTGTTGTAAAACACAACAAAAAACGGTTTACTGTATTTTTATTGAACCTAAAATAATTATTTAACTACAAATGCCATTATTTTTTTTAGCCAGATGATTATGTTCGTTATTTGCTTTTAATAAGAAGCCGGCATCTGCCACCAACCTTACAGACCACATGGCCTGTAAGGTCGGTGGCAAATGCCGGCAAGGTTGTTGTGTGTGGTTCGCTCAATCCAAAATCACGGGCTGTATCTCAGTGTAGAGCGAAAAGAGCGTCTGCGCAGAGAACTTCTTCTGTATCATTGGAAAAACGACTTTATTTTCATTGATTACAGTGCAAGACCGAGAGCACCCAGGCATGCATTAATGGTTGTTTGATTCCGCACTAAATTTCATTGACATTCAATTCAATGTCCGCTCTGCTTTTTCCAGTTCATCTGAGGTTCATGGTTGTGTACATTCATCACTCTCAGTATACAGTCGCAATATGTAAAGAGTCCAGCTTTGCATAAAGTTTTTTGCTTATGTGTCGCACACTGCCACCTTGACTTCCCATCAGGGCAAGTCACTTGTCGTTGATATGTGTATCCCGATAGTAATATCATTTTAGCTCCTCGCTTCGAGTACACAAAGGTCGCCGGGGCACCAACTGAAAAACAAAAGTCGTAAGTATTTATTCTACAGGGTCAAATAATATTAGCTGGTGATACTTTTTATCTAATGTAAGTTATTGGGAAGAGAGTTTCTTGTAGCCTAAGTTACAGTGTAGCAAGTCACTGTCGTCGTCGAGTCGTTTTATATTTTTGAATGTATTTTTTAATATATATTTTTTTTAAGATACATTTAAAAATATGTAAAGTAAGTAGATAAAATGAATAAAGGATAATAATAAAATTGGGGTTTACAATTGTTATGAAGAAAAATCTTTTGTTTTTTTTTTTACATAATTTACATTTAATCGTTATATTATTTTTTACAACAACCATATATACTTTTACAAAACTCAGCAGATAGGAGTGCAGATAAAACTAAATTTAAATGAAACGACTTTTGCAGAACATTGTTCTGCATGACAAACAAATTATTACCTATTTTATTTACCACTTGGTTATATAAATAAAATAATTAAAAATATGTAGTTTCTAACAATAAACGCGATGCGCTTACTAACCAAACTCGTTTCTCTTTTCCATAATCAATGATTATGATCATTTTTTAAAGCGACAACTTTATTTTTTATAGTATAGAGCGCTGCTTTACATCCGTGGTTATGATGGGTTGAACATCGCCACCGTTTTTTCGAAGCCTTTGATATTTTGTGGCTTGCAGTTATGCAGTATCGGTAACCTCTGTATATTATCAATGGATTTCCTCTGACAGTTGTGCCGTATGAAAACTGCGAGGCTTCTAAAATTTCTAGAAATAAAAGAAAACTGTTATTTTAGCATGGAATGAAGATTATTATGCATGGCACACGGCAGAAATAACAAAACCACTAGGTATGAAGTGTACTTATTATCTATTGAAACTCCGTAATACACTAGCCCAGCTCAAGGGTCTGTGTGTCAACCGATGTATGGCAAATTGCCTTAAGTTTCAGTCAAAACTGATTTATGCAGAAATCAAGAACGGACAATATTCAGGATATGCTATCAAAACACATCATTTATTTACCTTTACCTTACACGGTTGATCTGAGCTAAGTCGTGGGAGAAATACAATGAAATGGTTTATTAGTTCTGCTCTACGTCCAATGGTCGTTATGAATTTCTCTGCCAAACTGTTACAATACTACTTTTTCGAGCTATAAAACGTTGTCCCATTATAAGGTTTCGGTTTATCATGATTATGTTGTCCAAAATGAGCGAACAGTACATCATCAACATTAAGAGTATTCGCCATGCAGCCTCGATCTCGATTGTTACATCGATCGTTCTTCGGAGATGACCCCGAGCTTGTTCCGTATAGAATCGATAGCCATTAACCTGTAACACCATGTTACCCTTCATAGATCGCACAAAACAGTATGGTGGCAGTAATACTGAAAAAAACATCAACGTCCCAATTGTTCGTTACTAATATTTTAATTTCATTTTATTAAATATCTTTTAAATTTAAATAATGTTTCCGAGTAAATACTCGAACAAATGTTAGAGAGAAAAATTTAAACAACAGTAAGAAACAGTCTGTCGGAACGCATCTGGTACAGAAATGGTACAGTCACTTTTCACCTTTTCAATGCACTTGTTAAAGTCAATCTCCAATTCTTTTGACACAAAATCAGGCACACAGTTGTGCCTGTCCTCTCGTATGATGCAGTTATTGCTAGCAATAATTAGTCTCGCTTTGCATATAGTTCTCTTCGAACACCTCCAAATACAGGAACCATCTTTATTTTGTTTGGCTTTGTTATATTTATATCCTCCACGAAGTAGTCTTGACTTTCCTCGCTGGGATGTAATTATTTCATGTCAAATTCTATCACAAGACGGACCTGTTAGTGAACCACTTCCTGAAAAGATTTTTTACAGTTAGGTATCATTGAACAAAGGAGATGGTCAATTTACTTAGGACACTCTGCCTAGCATCTGCAAATGAATGCACACAAACGAATTTTGCCTTATTTTGAATTTAATTCATTTAAATTTAAGTTACATAATCCACTAACATCAGATTTCTTAGGAATTAACAGAAACATGTCTTGTTCATGAACATTGTTAACTGTGTCCAAAACGTAAGTATAATCCAGTCCGCATTAATAAGCACTCGATAATCGTTGGGCAATGGAAACAGTCCGTGTAGAAAAGCAATGGTCGATATGGAGAAAAGGTAATCGAACACTTTCAAAATTCTTGGATGCTTTTAGTTTCACGATTAGTTTTTGGTTGCCGGAAAATTTACAATATTTTTTATTAAGTCTTAAAAGTACTTAAGGCTGGAGTCTCTCAAAATTCACTCGCTGCGAATTATTTGCGCAACAAAGTATATTTTTACTTAAACAAACGGATGAAATAACACGAAATATTATAATTGCACATAAGTAACCATAATATAAGTAATAGCTAGTTATTTTTTTTAAGTTCATTTAAGTGGATTATGTTAGGTAAATCAAGCGCTAGATACAGGTCTTTCGTGCCCAACATCATTTCGAGTTGTGTTTGCGCGCTTAGTTTATGGCAATAAAGAATTAATTTACAAACCTGTTCAGCGCATAATGACCTCAACATACTCGTCTTCAAAATGCGCTGATTAGTTTTTTCTAATTATCTTTCATTTTCTTAATTCAGAGGTCACAATTTCATCAAAATTCTCTGTTTTTATCTCTTAATAAACGGGTTGTTTCATAAAACTATGCATCGTAAGTATGTAATAATTAAATTATTTTGATGCCAAGAGTTCAATAAAGAAAATACAAAAAAAATTGCACCTAAATCATCTTACTCTAACAATAATAATAATCTCAAAAGACCTACAAAAAAAGAGTTTATAAACAAGAATTGCAAGGGATTTCTTGTAGGTCTTTTGAGATTATTATTATTGTTAGAGTAAGGTGATTTAGTTGCGCAAATAATTCGCAGCGAGTGAATTTTGCGAGACTGCA
Source organism: Xestia xanthographa (assembly GCA_905147715.2). NCBI lineage: Eukaryota > Metazoa > Arthropoda > Insecta > Lepidoptera > Noctuidae > Xestia > Xestia xanthographa. Next base: position 7,590,802 of record LR990646.1, read on the forward strand.
GCCTTAATACATAACTTAATGAGTCGTTTAACATGGAGGTAACATGAGAAGGTCAACATTCTGGCAACGCTGGATAGCATTCTTGGGTATCGTGCGTTGTCGGCCGCATCTCCCTCGCCTTATTCTGCACCTAATTTCATTTGAACCTTGATAGGTTAAAAACAAAGTCCGCTCGCTACAACCCAAGTGATTAATGATTATGATGATCAATACAAAACACAATATCTTGGCCTAACGTATGGATCCTCGCTTTGCACTCCTTGTTGCAGTGGGTAGAACATCGCCATGAGCGTTTTCTTGACCCTAGAGGGTTCCTTTTCAAACAATAACTGTAGCGCCCGACCCACAGGATATAGCCCCCGCGTTTTGTCTTCGTGAAAAAATGACCTGAAATATATATACTAAGGTGAATGCAAACACCGCCAATTTTGTCAGAAGGAAGACTACTGTTTCGCTGTTATTTTAATTGAACAAATAATTGTATGATCGAAATCACATGCAATTCGAAACAAACAACTTTTGGTATTCTATAAAACAATGAAGAACACATAAAAATTAAAAATAAATTAATTGTAAGATCAAGATTCGTGACAGTTGCGATCATAGAACGTGCGAGTAGGACAGCTAGTATTAAGCATCTACAGACTTTTAAAAACTGTAGGTATACTGAGCCTCGTGACATCACACTCCCGCGCTATGTGAAAACAGATGCAACGCTCAGTGGTGTATGCTGTTGTAAAACACAACAAAAAACGGTTTACTGTATTTTTATTGAACCTAAAATAATTATTTAACTACAAATGCCATTATTTTTTTTAGCCAGATGATTATGTTCGTTATTTGCTTTTAATAAGAAGTCGGCATCTGCCACCAACCTTACAGACCACATGGCCTGTAAGGTCGGTGGCAAATGCCGGCAAGGTTGTTGTGTGTGGTTCGCTCAATCCAAAATCACGGGCTGTATCTCAGTGTAGAGCGAAAAGAGCGTCTGCGCAGAGAACTTCTTCTGTATCATTGGAAAAACGACTTTATTTTCATTGATTACAGTGCAAGACCGAGAGCACCCAGGCATGCATTAATGGTTGTTTGATTCCGCACTAAATTTCATTGACATTCAATTCAATGTCCGCTCTGCTTTTTCCAGTTCATCTGAGGTTCATGGTTGTGTACATTCATCACTCTCAGTATACAGTCGCAATATGTAAAGAGTCCAGCTTTGCATAAAGTTTTTTGCTTATGTGTCGCACACTGCCACCTTGACTTCCCATCAGGGCAAGTCACTTGTCGTTGATATGTGTATCCCGATAGTAATATCATTTTAGCTCCTCGCTTCGAGTACACAAAGGTCGCCGGGGCACCAACTGAAAAACAAAAGTCGTAAGTATTTATTCTACAGGGTCAAATAATATTAGCTGGTGATACTTTTTATCTAATGTAAGTTATTGGGAAGAGAGTTTCTTGTAGCCTAAGTTACAGTGTAGCAAGTCACTGTCGTCGTCGAGTCGTTTTATATTTTTGAATGTATTTTTTAATATATATTTTTTTTAAGATACATTTAAAAATATGTAAAGTAAGTAGATAAAATGAATAAAGGATAATAATAAAATTGGGGTTTACAATTGTTATGAAGAAAAATCTTTTGTTTTTTTTTTTACATAATTTACATTTAATCGTTATATTATTTTTTACAACAACCATATATACTTTTACAAAACTCAGCAGATAGGAGTGCAGATAAAACTAAATTTAAATGAAACGACTTTTGCAGAACATTGTTCTGCATGACAAACAAATTATTACCTATTTTATTTACCACTTGGTTATATAAATAAAATAATTAAAAATATGTAGTTTCTAACAATAAACGCGATGCGCTTACTAACCAAACTCGTTTCTCTTTTCCATAATCAATGATTATGATCATTTTTTAAAGCGACAACTTTATTTTTTATAGTATAGAGCGCTGCTTTACATCCGTGGTTATGATGGGTTGAACATCGCCACCGTTTTTTCGAAGCCTCTGATATTTTGTGGCTTGCAGTTATGCAGTATCGGTAACCTCTGTATATTATCAATGGATTTCCTCTGACAGTTGTGCCGTATGAAAACTGCGAGGCTTCTAAAATTTCTAGAAATAAAAGAAAACTGTTATTTTAGCATGGAATGAAGATTATTATGCATGGCACACGGCAGAAATAACAAAACCACTAGGTATGAAGTGTACTTATTATCTATTGAAACTCCGTAATACACTAGCCCAGCTCAAGGGTCTGTGTGTCAACCGATGTATGGCAAATTGCCTTAAGTTTCAGTCAAAACTGATTTATGCAGAAATCAAGAACGGACAATATTCAGGATATGCTATCAAAACACATCATTTATTTACCTTTACCTTACACGGTTGATCTGAGCTAAGTCGTGGGAGAAATACAATGAAATGGTTTATTAGTTCTGCTCTACGTCCAATGGTCGTTATGAATTTCTCTGCCAAACTGTTACAATACTACTTTTTCGAGCTATAAAACGTTGTCCCATTATAAGGTTTCGGTTTATCATGATTATGTTGTCCAAAATGAGCGAACAGTACATCATCAACATTAAGAGTATTCGCCATGCAGCCTCGATCTCGATTGTTACATCGATCGTTCTTCGGAGATGACCCCGAGCTTGTTCCGTATAGAATCGATAGCCATTAACCTGTAACACCATGTTACCCTTCATAGATCGCACAAAACAGTATGGTGGCAGTAATACTGAAAAAAACATCAACGTCCCAATTGTTCGTTACTAATATTTTAATTTCATTTTATTAAATATCTTTTAAATTTAAATAATGTTTCCGAGTAAATACTCGAACAAATGTTAGAGAGAAAAATTTAAACAACAGTAAGAAACAGTCTGTCGGAACGCATCTGGTACAGAAATGGTACAGTCACTTTTCACCTTTTCAATGCACTTGTTAAAGTCAATCTCCAATTCTTTTGACACAAAATCAGGCACACAGTTGTGCCTGTCCTCTCGTATGATGCAGTTATTGCTAGCAATAATTAGTCTCGCTTTGCATATAGTTCTCTTCGAACACCTCCAAATACAGGAACCATCTTTATTTTGTTTGGCTTTGTTATATTTATATCCTCCACGAAGTAGTCTTGACTTTCCTCGCTGGGATGTAATTATTTCATGTCAAATTCTATCACAAGACGGACCTGTTAGTGAACCACTTCCTGAAAAGATTTTTTACAGTTAGGTATCATTGAACAAAGGAGATGGTCAATTTACTTAGGACACTCTGCCTAGCATCTGCAAATGAATGCACACAAACGAATTTTGCCTTATTTTGAATTTAATTCATTTAAATTTAAGTTACATAATCCACTAACATCAGATTTCTTAGGAATTAACAGAAACATGTCTTGTTCATGAACATTGTTAACTGTGTCCAAAACGTAAGTATAATCCAGTCCGCATTAATAAGCACTCGATAATCGTTGGGCAATGGAAACAGTCCGTGTAGAAAAGCAATGGTCGATATGGAGAAAAGGTAATCGAACACTTTCAAAATTCTTGGATGCTTTTAGTTTCACGATTAGTTTTTGGTTGCCGGAAAATTTACAATATTTTTTATTAAGTCTTAAAAGTACTTAAGGCTGGAGTCTCTCAAAATTCACTCGCTGCGAATTATTTGCGCAACAAAGTATATTTTTACTTAAACAAACGGATGAAATAACACGAAATATTATAATTGCACATAAGTAACCATAATATAAGTAATAGCTAGTTATTTTTTTTAAGTTCATTTAAGTGGATTATGTTAGGTAAATCAAGCGCTAGATACAGGTCTTTCGTGCCCAACATCATTTCGAGTTGTGTTTGCGCGCTTAGTTTATGGCAATAAAGAATTAATTTACAAACCTGTTCAGCGCATAATGACCTCAACATACTCGTCTTCAAAATGCGCTGATTAGTTTTTTCTAATTATCTTTCATTTTCTTAATTCAGAGGTCACAATTTCATCAAAATTCTCTGTTTTTATCTCTTAATAAACGGGTTGTTTCATAAAACTATGCATCGTAAGTATGTAATAATTAAATTATTTTGATGCCAAGAGTTCAATAAAGAAAATACAAAAAAAATTGCACCTAAATCATCTTACTCTAACAATAATAATAATCTCAAAAGACCTACAAAAAAAGAGTTTATAAACAAGAATTGCAAGGGATTTCTTGTAGGTCTTTTGAGATTATTATTATTGTTAGAGTAAGGTGATTTAGTTGCGCAAATAATTCGCAGCGAGTGAATTTTGCGAGACTGCAGCCTTAATACATAACTTAATGAGTCGTTTAACATGGAGGTAACATGAGAAGGTCAACATTCTGGCAACGCTGGATAGCATTCTTGGGTATCGTGCGTTGTCGGCCGCATCTCCCTCGCCTTATTCTGCACCTAATTTCATTTGAACCTTGATAGGTTAAAAACAAAGTCCGCTCGCTACAACCCAAGTGATTAATGATTATGATGATCAATACAAAACACAATATCTTGGCCTAACGTATGGATCCTCGCTTTGCACTCCTTGTTGCAGTGGGTAGAACATCGCCATGAGCGTTTTCTTGACCCTAGAGGGTTCCTTTTCAAACAATAACTGTAGCGCCCGACCCACAGGATATAGCCCCCGCGTTTTGTCTTCGTGAAAAAATGACCTGAAATATATATACTAAGGTGAATGCAAACACCGCCAATTTTGTCAGAAGGAAGACTACTGTTTCGCTGTTATTTTAATTGAACAAATAATTGTATGATCGAAATCACATGCAATTCGAAACAAACAACTTTTGGTATTCTATAAAACAATGAAGAACACATAAAAATTAAAAATAAATTAATTGTAAGATCAAGATTCGTGACAGTTGCGATCATAGAACGTGCGAGTAGGACAGCTAGTATTAAGCATCTACAGACTTTTAAAAACTGTAGGTATACTGAGCCTCGTGACATCACACTCCCGCGCTATGTGAAAACAGATGCAACGCTCAGTGGTGTATGCTGTTGTAAAACACAACAAAAAACGGTTTACTGTATTTTTATTGAACCTAAAATAATTATTTAACTACAAATGCCATTATTTTTTTTAGCCAGATGATTATGTTCGTTATTTGCTTTTAATAAGAAGTCGGCATCTGCCACCAACCTTACAGACCACATGGCCTGTAAGGTCGGTGGCAAATGCCGGCAAGGTTGTTGTGTGTGGTTCGCTCAATCCAAAATCACGGGCTGTATCTCAGTGTAGAGCGAAAAGAGCGTCTGCGCAGAGAACTTCTTCTGTATCATTGGAAAAACGACTTTATTTTCATTGATTACAGTGCAAGACCGAGAGCACCCAGGCATGCATTAATGGTTGTTTGATTCCGCACTAAATTTCATTGACATTCAATTCAATGTCCGCTCTGCTTTTTCCAGTTCATCTGAGGTTCATGGTTGTGTACATTCATCACTCTCAGTATACAGTCGCAATATGTAAAGAGTCCAGCTTTGCATAAAGTTTTTTGCTTATGTGTCGCACACTGCCACCTTGACTTCCCATCAGGGCAAGTCACTTGTCGTTGATATGTGTATCCCGATAGTAATATCATTTTAGCTCCTCGCTTCGAGTACACAAAGGTCGCCGGGGCACCAACTGAAAAACAAAAGTCGTAAGTATTTATTCTACAGGGTCAAATAATATTAGCTGGTGATACTTTTTATCTAATGTAAGTTATTGGGAAGAGAGTTTCTTGTAGCCTAAGTTACAGTGTAGCAAGTTTATTAGACGCAGTTTTCTTGTCACAGAGTTAGTTATGATGTCAGTGCCTAAAAAAATGTATCTGAACAGTAAGGAGTAAGGGTTAAAAAAACAAAGCATAACAAGTAAAATAATGTAATTACTTAGAAAGCACAGTTACAGCTATCGCCGAAATAAATACAAATATTTCAAAGTATTTTACTGAAATACGAGACACGATTTACAGCCACAGTAACAATATCATGAAGATAAAATAACGTTCGATAACATCCATTTCCTAAAATAATTAGTAATTATTATTAGAACGTAGACGAGAAACTTTACGACACTTTTTTAACAATTTACTGTTTATCCTATTCCTAATTTTTTTTTTTATATTCTACAATATTATTTGTAAAATAAACATTGATTTATGTTTTCTTGCCTCGTAAATGTGATGGGAAACCGGGAATCCCTACGAGTGTGGGAGGTATAAATGAACCTAGTGGAATCTCTATTATGTCCAAAGAGCACTTTCTAGTTCAGTCCCCTCTCGGTCCCACAACCGTAAAAGTAGGAGTTCGGGTTTCGTCCTGGCCTTTTAACTGAAACCGCTATTTTGAGTCTCAAGCATACAGTTCAATACTATGTAGATCGCGGGACGCCAGTGTACGTCTGCTTCCTTGATCTCTCCAGAGCCTTAGATCTTGTCTCGTAGGATGTGCTCTGGGGGAAAATGGCAAGCAGGGGTATACCTGCGGAAATATGTGGGCTATTCCAGTATTGGTATGGCAATCAGACCAATCATGTGAGATGGGATGGTACGCTCTTTGAGCGAACCACACACAACAACCTTGCTGGCATTTGCCACCAACCTTACAGACCACATGGCCTGTAAGGTCGGTGGCAAATGCCGGGAACAGGGACCCGAGCTGCTTATAAACGGGTCAGTGATCCGTAAAGTATCTTTTTTTAAATACTTCCATCCGGTGCAACATGTTGATCCGTAGATTTGCTCGGTGTACGGACTTAGTTAAAGTCACTCTTTTCAAGGTCTACTGCCAGAGTCTACACACACGTAAGTCTACGTACACGGGTAATCTATGGATCAATTACACCAAAAGGTCGCTAGATGCCCTGCGCGTCCAGTATAATAATGCCTTCAGGATGTTGTTGAGACTACCTCGCTTGTGCAGTGCGTCGGGGATGTTCGCGCAAGCTCGTACCGACGAGATTTACGCGATGATCCGAAACAAAAGTGCCTCGCTACTCAGGAGAGTGAGAGATAGTCGCAACAGCATCCTGAGAACTGCAGCGGAGAGCTACTACAGCTCTCCAATTGATACTAACACTAGATAGTAAGTCATTTAATATTATGTTACTAACACTCTATGGATCTTTTTGTGTCCGAAATAAAATTAAAAATAATAAAATTTAAAAAAATCGCTTTTTAAACGCGAAGACCCTCCACAACCGCGAAATGTGCAATCTCAGAGAATATTTTTTAAAAGCCGAGGTGGGTATGCACCGAGATGTGGTCGCAGTAGACAAGGGACTCACCCCGCTGTCCATGGCTAAAGAGAACTGGCACAGACCTGAGGTACTTACCACCGATGACCGCAAGGAAGTATGGCAAGGCAAAGAGCTTCACGGGCGCTTCTATCGGGCTCTTCATGGGCCCGATGTAGATTTTCTAGCGTCCGTGTCCTGGTTACGTTTCGGCGACCTCTTTGGGGAAACTGAAGGTTTTGTCTGCGCGATTATGGACGAAGTTATGTTGACGAATACCTACCGGAAATATATTATGAAGGACGGGACGGTTGACATGTGTCGGCCATGCCACCTTCCGGGTGAGTGCATCAGACATATTATTTCTGGTTGTTCTCGTCTGGCTAACGGCGAGTACTTGCACAGGCACAACCAAGTAGCCAGGATTATACACCAGCAACTTGCCTTGAAATATAAACTTGTGGAATCTGAGGTACCGTACTACAAGTATGTGCCCGACCCAGTTCTCGAAAGTGACCATGTCACGCTGTACTGGGATCGGTCTATCATTACTGACAGGACTCGAGTTCACTCGCTGCGAATTATTTGCGCAACAAAGTATATTTTTACTTAAACAAACGGATGAAATAACACGAAATATTATAATTGCACATAAGTAACCATAATATAAGTAATAGCTAGTTATTTTTTTTAAGTTCATTTAAGTGGATTATGTTAGGTAAATCAAGCGCTAGATACAGGTCTTTCGTGCCCAACATCATTTCGAGTTGTGTTTGCGCGCTTAGTTTATGGCAATAAAGAATTAATTTACAAACCTGTTCAGCGCATAATGACCTCAACATACTCGTCTTCAAAATGCGCTGATTAGTTTTTTCTAATTATCTTTCATTTTCTTAATTCAGAGGTCACAATTTCATCAAAATTCTCTGTTTTTATCTCTTAATAAACGGGTTGTTTCATAAAAACTATGCATCGTAAGTATGTAATAATTAAATTATTTTGATGCCAAGAGTTCAATAAAGAAAATACAAAAAAAATTGCACCTAAATCATCTTACTCTAACAATAATAATAATCTCAAAAGACCTACAAAAAAAGAGTTTATAAACAAGAATTGCAAGGGATTTCTTGTAGGTCTTTTGAGATTATTATTATTGTTAGAGTAAGGTGATTTAGTTGCGCAAATAATTCGCAGCGAGTGAATTTTGCGAGACTGCAGCCTTAATACATAACTTAATGAGTCGTTTAACATGGAGGTAACATGAGAAGGTCAACATTCTGGCAACGCTGGATAGCATTCTTGGGTATCGTGCGTTGTCGGCCGCATCTCCCTCGCCTTATTCTGCACCTAATTTCATTTGAACCTTGATAGGTTAAAAACAAAGTCCGCTCGCTACAACCCAAGTGATTAATGATTATGATGATCAATACAAAACACAATATCTTGGCCTAACGTATGGATCCTCGCTTTGCACCCCTTGTTGCAGTGGGTAGAACATCGCCATGAGCGTTTTCTTGACCCTAGAGGGTTCCTTTTCAAACAATAACTGTAGCGCCCGACCCACAGGATATAGCCCCCGCGTTTTGTCTTCGTGAAAAAATGACCTGAAATATATATACTAAGGTGAATGCAAACACCGCCAATTTTGTCAGAAGGAAGACTACTGTTTCGCTGTTATTTTAATTGAACAAATAATTGTATGATCGAAATCACATGCAATTCGAAACAAACAACTTTTGGTATAAGATGTTTATTTGCAAAAATAACATATTATTAGATACGTAAATAAGGATTCAATGTCACAATATGGTAATACCAAGTCATATGCCACTTATGCACTTTACGGAATTTTCCATCTGGTTTGTTTAAAAAAAAACATTTAATTAAATTAACATAATTTGTGCTCATTCACAAAGTAAACAACATCGTTATCGACTGTGTGTAGTCTTGCTGGACATCCGAAGCACTCGTGTTTAGCACACCGCCATCTTACTTTATCCGAACATATTCTATTAATTCTGTACTTTACGTCACCAATCATAAACATGTCTTTTCCTCGGCTGCTTCGTAAAAAATAAGGTGTGAGCGAGAGACCTTAAATAACATTTATGTAACTAGGTATGTTAAGTAATAAATATTACTATAACATAAATGTGGAACTTTGAGAGGATGGATGGATGTTTGTTGCTTATTCACACAAAAACGTCCAATGGATTTTGATGAAATTTGGCATACACATACTTTAAAACCTGGGTTAACGCTGATGAGGCTATAAAAATGACAAGAATATAATTTGAAAATAGCAGAACTTGCAGAGAAAGTAACATAAATACAAAAACACTTTTGTTATGATTGTTTATTTCAGTCAAAATAATTCATAGCTAAATGCCATCTTCTTCTTTTCCTTGATGTCTCCTGTCTCTTCCTGTTATGATCTTCCAGAGCATGCATTATGACGTCGTCATCAATGGTAAGGATTTTGGCATTACAATAGTACTTGTTTGAACATCTCACATAGGTTGCACAAGTCAGTCATTCTTCCATACAAACGTAGTCTGGTGATTACTCGTTTGTTTGACGGTGTAGGTTCAAAATTAAAAATTGTATCAACTGGTATTTTCATTATCTAGCCCTGTATGGAAGCAGAATTGGAAAAGAAATATTGGTTTGGAAGTTATGACCGTCGAATCTTTCATATTTCAACACTAATTTTAACTCATCTTTGGGGTAAATAAATGACCTAAGTAGTATGAAAATGGAGAAACTAAAACCATACAAGAATGTATAATTTATTCAAAAGTTGAAATATTTTTATTTTGAACAGATACATCCAATAGATTTTTCATGATACCCATACTCCCAAAGGTCTGCATAAAGAATTTTAACCTTATTTTAACCTTTACTTTGTTATTTTGTATATTTTAATGTTATCTCTTACTCTTTTAGTTCTAGTTTTAGTTACAGTAATTGGTTTAAATACAACCGTTGTAAGTAGATAAATAAATGTTATGTTTAATTTATAGTGGATAAGCCTGTTACCATAACATGTATTGTTAATAATGTAGGTATAATAAATATTTATGGCGACTTGTTTGGGAACGACTACCACCATCAGCCTTTTCCCAACTATGTTGGGGTCGGCTTCCAGTTTTACCGGATGCAGCTGAATACCAGTATACATGGAGTATCTGCCTATCTGACCACCACAACCCAGTTAGTAACGTGTAATACGATACCCCTTGGTAAGACTGGCCGTCAGACTTTTAGGGCCTCTGACTACCTAACGACTGTCAAAGATCTACAAATGACAGCCCGAACAACGGCTTAACGTGCTTTCCGAGGCACGGAGGAAACTCGGTATGTAATGGGTGGTCACCCATCCACAGACCAACCTAGGCAAGCACGGCTTAACCTAACGATCGACCTGAGCGGCTGTTATTATTTAGCCACGAGCTCCGCTTGTTTGGGAACGACTAAAAATGGAAAAATAAATACCTAAGTAAAAATATTTTTTGCAAAAAATAAAACAGACTTAAAAAAAACACAAACATAAAAAAACACTTTGATTGATTTGGTGTTTTTGTCACCGGCTTCTGAAGCAAAAGTTATTTTTCACCTTTTTGTGTTTTTTTTTTTTTAATTCTGTGATAATTTCTAAACTATTCAATCAAATGTTAAGGTGTAAAAGACAATTTTAATCTAAATTCAATTGTCAAGATAATTGACATACTTATTTGGATAAGGATTAATACTGCAAATAAGGTAGGTACCTACGTTGTCCTCGAAGCGGCGATCGGCGGCGGCGACCTCTCGCGTCCGGCCCTGGTGCAAGCCATGGTCCGGAGCGAGACGGAATGGGACGCCGTCACCTCCTTCTGCGAAGCAGTAATGCTAGAGAAGGAGGTGGCGGAACGTGAGAGGGAGAGAACCTCTCAACGTCCCGGCCGCCGTGGGAGACGCCCCGGGCGTCGGGGGCCACCACCACGTGGCCCCCGGCCACCGTAGGCGCGGGCCTGTGGACGGTGGGCTATGGGCTAGCCCGCCGTCCGTCCGTCTCATGACGACAGGCCGTGTCGACGGCGCGTTCGTGTTCCACGCGCGCCTCAAAGAGAGTCAGCAAAAGGGAAGGGGTCCGTAAGGACCGATGCCTGCCGGGGTTGCGGGACTGTTCGAAAGAGATACCGAGGCCCCGGAACACAAAGGGCGATGAAGGAACATGGATGGGTTTTAGTCAGTAAAAGTCTGACACTCCCTCCTGCTCCGCCCAGAGCGGGAGGAGTTATTTGATGATTTCCCATCCAAAAAAAAAAAAAAAGGTAGGTACCTACGTCATATTTTTAAATAAAATTTCAAAGATAAAAATGGTTACTTAGGTACCTACTTTACTCTTTGTCTGGATAGAAGGTCAACCTATTCATACACGAAATATTTTCAGAGAATCATCCAACAGCTATAACGAAGCCATAGCAACGAAATATTTTTTTTACTGAGTAGGTAGGTACCTACATTAAAAAAATCTATACTTGACCCATACAATAAATAGGTACTGGCTCCATATTTTAACAACATCCATTACGCTAGTTTACTACAATACTACGTCAGCGGCACAATGCCTATTGTTGATAAATGTATAATAAGACAATATTACAGACCGCTATTGTAAATAAATAAACAGCCAATAAACAATTTACAAAATAACATAATTTTTTATTTGATGAATCAACAACAAGACTCACAGTCACATCAAAGACACGCTGTCGAAAAAGCAATTATCCTGACTCTGGCTGTACTAATCAGGAGTCGCCTGTGGTTTAGTTATAGGTAACTAGCTAGGCTAAGTAAATACCTAGGTATTTAACATAAGTAGTAACATAGTTGCACAACCTATAAAAACAAGTATAGAAATAAAGTCATATCAATGAAATTATTTTTTAAACTAAATAACAATATCTACCTACATTACTACCTACCTACATTGTTCTACTTATATTCACATTTTCGCAAGCGAACTCATTGCCACGTCTCGCAAAGTCGCGGGTAAGTATCTACCTATTAGGAATATTATAGGATGTATGTAGGAGCTTGTCCTTTCATAATAACAACTAAATTGGGTGCATAATAATTACGTTTCACTGAGTGATTGTCCTATGTTGTAAATTCCAACACCTATTAGTTTGAGTTTATGTTGTCCTTCAAACATAAATCGCATATACGCCAGCACGTGCCAACGATGATACTACACAATTGCACCCGCGCCGCGCGCCGCCGCCCGCTCTCCATGAACTCCAACAATAATTTCCCCATAAGTCCTTATTCTGGCAGGACAGTGTCGACTCTTTGTCATGGAGCAGTACCATAGTCTGAGGTGAAAGTTTTTTTTAATTTCGGCAAAGCATTACGCGTCTTTACAGCATAAATATTTTTTGAATATTAAAATTGTGTTTATAAATAGAATATCATAGATAAACATGATTATTAAAAAATAATAGTTATTGTTATACACAAATTAACATTTATTTGTGTTCTGAATTCAAAAATATAAAATAAATCTATTTTTTATATTAGGCTGTTTATCGGCTTCTTACCTTTGCCTCTCCTTCAACCTGGCGAAAGAAGAGTGCGAAAAAAAAAGAAAATTAAAATCATAGTTTCTTAGTTCGTGACAAAAATATTTTTCGTTATATTTTATTTTATTTCTTCAAAAGTGTATTGAAAAACGTCGTTTGATACACGTGGACATTTGTTATTGCAGTTCTCGGCTCAAAAACACCCTCGCCTACGGCTCAAGAGTTATAATTCCACCTCGAATGCAATAACAAAGTTTCTCCACTTGTATCAAAATGTACTATTGTCACGAACTAAGAAACTATGATTTTTTTTCTTTTTTTTTTTTCGCGCTTTGATTTCGCCAGGTTGAAGGAGAGGCAACGGTATGAAGCCGCTAAACAGTCTAATATAAAAAATAGATTTATTTTATATTTTTGAATTCAGAACACAAATAAATGTTCATTTGTGTATAAAAGTAACTATTAGTTTTTAACCGACTTCCAAAAGGAGGAGGTTCTCAATTCGATTGGTATTTTTTTTTTTTTTTTTTTTTTTATGTATGTACACCGATTACTCTGCCGTTTATGATCCGATTTACGTGATTATTTTTTAGTTTGATGCGTAGTAGTTGCCATTTGGTCCCATAAAAATTTTACATGGTTTGGCCTAGTGGTTTTCATTTTATGAACATTTTTACTTCAGTTGTGTGGTATAATTTCATGTATGTTCACCGATTTCTCCTCGATTTGTGGAGCGATTCTCAAAATTCTTTTTTTGTTTGAAAGAATATACTTTTAAGATGGTCGCATTTAAATTTGGTGAAGATCTGATGCTGATCTTCGGAGATATACAATGGAACTCTTCAAAACTAGATGGTAAATCGGTCGTGATAGCTGCAATCGCTTGGATGTTTATTGTTTACACAACATCATGACGTAACATCACGCCTGTATGCTTTGAGGGGTACGCAGATGTGTACAATACACCCAAATTTCGACAGTTTAGGTATGTTAAGTTCCATTTATTGGGGATAAGCCTATTACCATGACATGTATTTTTAACAATGTAAAATAAATGCATAGCAAATATTTGTATATAATATTACAACTAAAAATGGAAAAATAAAAAAAACTTTTTTACAAAAAAATAAAACCGACTTCAAAAAACACAAAAAATTGAAAAATAACTTTAGCTTCAGAAGACGGTGACAAAAAAAAACTAAATGAATCAAACAAAGGTCACCGACTTCTGAAGCTAAAGTTATTTTTCAATTTTTTGTGTTTTTTGAAGTCGGTTTTATTTTTTTGTAAAAAAGTTTTTTTTTAATAATCATGTTTATCTATGATATTCTATTTATAAACACAATTTTAATATTCAAAAAATATTTATGCTGTCAAGACGCGTGGTACTTTGCCGAAATTAAAAAAAAAAAACATTCACCTCAGACTATAGGCATTGAACCACTTTGGACTAAGTACAGGTATAGTTATCTGTAACAATTTTCATTCCCGCACACGTGCGGGAAAATGGAAATAATCGCACGCGTGTGAAATACATTGCATGTTGTACCTAATCGTAGTGCGTTATGGACCAGTTTTCGAGTAAGTGTATTGAAAAGATAATTGCGGCGCACTTATAAAGAGGATTAAAAACTCATTACTGCCCGCTAAAAGTTTCTTATAGAAAACACCACCATTAGGTGCACTTAAAGACGTACCAAGTCATCCATTTCGAATAGATGGGATGAATTTTTTTTTCACAATTTCGTAAATCAAAATTCATTTTTTTAAATTTTATTTTGGTACTGTTGTGCCCACGACGCGACAAAGCCAATCTAACCAGTTAATAAAAGACGTAAACATTCTTACAATATTTTATTAAAATAAAACTTAAAACAAATAACTACTGGAACTATCCAAAAAGAATTTACCACATAGGTGTCAACATAAAAGTAAAGTTATTAAGACTTAACACACAATATTATCTATGTGTAAAACTAAAAGGCAACGTGGTGGACCAGCAGGAGACGGCGAGATGAGCTGGACTCAAATTTTAAAAGATTAGCGTTTAAAATAACAAATTGAGAATAATATAAGATTATAGACAATTAGGTACATTTCATATAAGATTATAGACAGTTAGGTACATCTCAAGTGTTTTCATTTTAAATCCTGAAATATACTCCATCTTTTATGATAAATTTTGGCGGTGGATGGCTGTGGTCTGGGTTATCAGATATAATTTTATCATGAGCATGAACCAATAATTTCGCTTTGCAATTATTTGCTGATGTTCGTGATGTGCATTGCCAGTAGGTAGTGTTATTAGTGGGATTAGATCTCGTGAAGCTGAAAGTGTACTCTTTGTACAGGATTAACTGCTTGCCCGTCTTCGAATTTGTGACCTTGATAGCTGAAAAACGTTTTGTTATTAGTTCAGAGGTAAAAAGTTGGTTAGTTGTATTAGTAATCCACAGTTACACTTATATTATAATTAAAGTGAAAGCAGAATGGATTTCGATGGAGTTGTTTATAATCCGCATGAAGGGGATTGCATTTAATAGTCCTCTTCTTTTATCAACGTTTATTATATTTATTAATCTTGCATTTACAAGCAGTGTTATATATAAACAAGTAAGTTCTCGTCGCATGCGCCGGGTGTTCCAATCGTAATAATAATGACGGGCGGCGCGCAGTGTTGCCAGATGAGTCGCCCCCGCAGATAGTGATGAGCCGCGTTCGGTTTTTTTATATTAGTGCGGCAGGTGCACACTGTGGCATGCACATACTCCGCGGCGTTGAAGCAATTTCAACAGCTATGGTGTCGTGGGCAATAGGCACATTTTATGGATTGCCCGTTTTATAAGGCCCTTGTTTGTGTGGACGTCCGCAACCCGAACAATTCCATCATTTCCTGGGTATGTCTTCATTACGCGCCCCATGCGCCAGTCGAGAGGCATGAGATTGTCCTCCCGCAGCACGACCATGTCGCCGACCTGAAGTGCTGGCTGCCCTCTTCTCCATTTAGATATGCTCTGCAGCTCGGCCATAAACTCCCGGTGCCATCGTGCCCAAAATTGCTGCCGGATCTGCTCGATGCGCTGGTATCTATTGGGTCTAATGCAGTTAACTGGTAACGACGGCACAGACATCAACGGGCGGCCTATAAGGAAGTGCCCAGGAGTCAAGGGATTAGTGTCTGTAGGATCAGATGAGAGCGGAGAAATGGGGCGGGAATTAAGGATTGCTTCTATTTGCGCAAAAAGCGTTATTAACTCTTCGAATGTAAGTGAGGCACTACCAGCAACGCGTTTCAAATGATGTTTAGCGGATTTAACTCCAGCCTCCCATATTCCACCGAAGTGTGGTGAGTAGGCTGGACAAAACATGAATTTAATTTCCTCATTAGACGCGAAATCTGAGACTGATTGACGGCTGGCCTTTATAACTCTCCCTAACTCATTGTTGGCCCCTACGAAGTTTTTCCCATTGTCGCAATAAATCGCGTTAGGCTTGCCGCGACGTGAAACAAACCTACGTAAACAAGATATAAAAGCTTCAGTGGTTAAGTCACTGACAACTTCTAGATGTAGAGCTTTCGTGGCTAGGCATACAAAAACGCAGAGATAGGCTTTAGTGACTCTGTTACCTCGACCTTTTTTAGAGGATATCATAAATGGTCCCGCAAAGTCGATCCCACATGTACTGAACGGAAAATCTGGATTAACCCTAACACTAGGCAAGTCCCCCATTAAAGGCTGTATCGGCTGACCTCGCAATCGAGTACAAACCACACAAGTCTTAACAATATTACGAGCCAAGTTTCTGCCACCCAGTGGCCAAATCTTCTCGCGAACAGAGGACAAAAGTAACTGGGGACCTGCGTGAAATAATTTAAAATGCTCACAGTGCATTATTAATTTGGTTAAATGTTGCTTAGCATCTAATAGAATTGGATGTTTCTTATCATATTACAATCAGACTTATTTATCCTACCTCCTACTCTAATTATCCCATTATTATCACAAAATGGATTTAAAGGCAACAATTTGCTTTTAAGATGCAAAGCTTTACCATCCTTTATTATTTTAATCTCCTTTGCAAATGACTCTAGCTGACTAAGCTTTAATAATAATGTTAATGAGCGATCAAGTTCCTCAATTTGCAAAGGTCCTAACACTTTAACAGTATTCTTTTTACAATTATGGACAAAACGTAGAACGTACGCAAAACATCTTTTTATTTTTAAATAACTAGAATATCTATCAAATTGGATAAATTAATTAATGTTATCTAATGTTTCATCAACTGAAATTAGTACCTTTGTTTCGGGTAAATTATTAAGGCTAAGCTGTGGCTGGGTAGGCCATTTAGATTTACCTTCCTTTAGGAATGAAGGTCCCTCCCACCACAATGATGCTGCCTGCACATGCTGTGGATCAATACCCCTGGATGCTAAGTCTGCAGGGTTAGATTTTGTTGGAACATGTTTCCATTCAACTTCGTTTGTAAGTTGATTTATTTTGTTAACACGGTTACGCACAAATGCTTGTAAGGTTTTATTTTGTGTTTTTAACCATCCAAGTACCACCGTGGAGTCAGTCTACATGTAAATATTTTTAACATTATATGGAACTGCCTTTAATACTTTAGCACACAACTCAGCTCCTGTTAAAGCAGCACATAACTCTAATCGTGGAATAGTAAGAGTTTTAATTGGTGCTACTCTTATTTTAGCGCATAGTAGCCTAACCGTAACTGTATTATCTATATTATTAGTAGAGCACATATATACACATGCTCCATAAGCTTGTTGTGATGTATCAACGAAGCAGTGCATCTCCACAGATTGATCATCTAAATTCTCACCCAAAACATAGCGTGGTAAGACCATGTCAGACAACAAATGTAATTTTTTTATAAAACCCAACCGTTTTTTAACATAATGTTCTGGTACTGGGTCATCCCAATCCAATTTGAGAGCCCATAAATTTTGTAATAATATTTTAGCCTTGATTATACAACAACTAACCAGTCCCAAAGGATCAAATAGCTTACACGTAGTAGAAATGATTATTCTTTTTGTAGCCTTATTAGGGACTTCAATATCACTAGGAAAATGTAATTTGTCTGACAAGGGTGTCCATTTCAATCCTAACACAGTGGCTTCATCATGAAAAGTAAGGCAATTATTCGATTCTGAATTATCATTGAGTATTTTAGGACAATTTGTTCTAAACTTTCTTAGCGGAAAACAAGCCGCATTCAAAACTTGTGATACACCTAAATATATGTGCTTTAATTCGTCCTCAGAAGAGGCACCAGTTATTAAATCATCCATATAAAAATTATTTTTAATTACCTCAGCAATAAACTTATCATTACATTGGATATCTAGCTCAAAGAGACACCTGGTACTCAAAAATGGAGCAGATGCCATTCCATATGTTAAGGTTTTGAGTTGCAGAATTTTAATAGGCTCCGATGATTTGTCTCTCCACAATATCAGCTGTAGATGCCGCTGCGACTCATTTAAATCGATTTGACGGTACATCTTTTCGACATCCGCTGTTAATACACATTTATGTAATCTAAACTGGATAAGTATTGAAAACAAATCATTTTGCATTACGGGACCAACTGCCTGGATGTCATTGAGAGATTTGCCTGATCTTGTTTTGGCAGAAGCGTCAAAAAACCACCCGAAGTTTTGTGGTTTCATGTTGTTCGCGTATAACGCAATGGTGCGGTAAGAAACATCCAAACTCTGGCCTATCAATTTCAACCAAGTGTCCTAATTGAGCATATTCATTTATAAATTTGGCATATTGATCCTTTAATTTTGGATTTTTATTTAATTTACTTTCTAAGTTAAGAAAACGCTTAATTGCTAAAGGAAATGAATTGCCAAGAGCCTGCTCAGGAACCTCCATCAACGGCATCATTACTGAAAATCTACTATTCGGTAAGCGACAAGTATTTTTATTAAAATGTGATTCACAAAACTGTTCATCTGCAGAATAAATATTAGCTTCTGTAGGTACATCTTCAACCTCCCAGAATTTAATTAAAGAATCATTTAAACTTGCTGAATATTTAAACTTTTTTGAACAAAGTTACAATGTATTTTCTTGTTATTGTGACTCCCCCCTGTGGGGCCAGCCACGATCCAACCTAGCATGCTCTCTTGTAAGACAGGTCTGTTGGTGCCTAAACTTATTTTATTTGGTAATATAATACTAAAGAAATGATCTGCCCCCAGCAAAATATCTATTTCAGATGGCTTGTAAAACAAAGGATCAGCTAATTGAATATTATCTGGTATACCTAACCTTTCTGCATTAACTTGAACACTAGGTAAATTACCAGTAATCTTTGGAAGAATAAAACAGCTGACATGTGCACTAAACATACCTATTCTTGAATTTAATTTAATTTTGCACCGTTCTGTAACTTCACATGCTACATTGCTTATGCCTGTTACATTAAAGACATTCAACTTCTCAGTCTGCAGTCCTAGCTTATCTTTCAGGTTGCCAGTCATAAATGAAGACTGGCTTCCCGTATCCAGCAATGCACGAGCTAAGTAAGTACAATTAGTTTCAGTATTAACTACTTCAACCTGTGCAGTACACAATAAGACTTGCCCTGGCGAGACTGCAGATAAACTAACAGGCACACTAGTAGCTGAAGGCTCTACATTTTCAGTAGCTACATTTATAACCGTACTGCCCTTATGTAATAAACTATTGTGTTTCTCTGCACATTTCCTACACAAACCTTTCAAGGTACATTCTGCATGTGTGTGACCACTACAAAGACAGTTGATACACAGCTTTTGTTTATTTACCAAGGTATGCCTATCATTTAATTTCATCCCTTTAAATTTAAAACACTGATGTATGTAATGGTTTTTATCACACACAACACATGCTTTATTATGAGTGTTATCTGCAACGGCAGCAAATGACTTCACATTTTTACTTTCTTTGTTATTATTATCCCTAGAAGAGTTTTTACCATCATTATTACTATTGAGACCGGATAATATGCAACATAAAAAGCTTGAAATATGCATGCAAATATGCATGAAAAATGCCTAAAATATGCACGAAAACTGACAGAATATGCAACATTAAATGAGTTTTTTTTGTTTTGTAAATATTATTCCTTTAGATTTAAGTATTTTGTTAGTAAATACTTGTCTTATTTATGTTTTACTTTATTATGTATGTATCTTTTTAATTTATTGTTATTTGATAAAATAAAAAAACTATTAAGTTTTATATTTTTTATTAAAAAATCAGCATACATTTATAGAAAACTATCCATTGATAGATGTTAATCGATACAGTAGACATTATTTAATATTTTTGTAAACATTAACAATCAAGTATTGTTCCAAATGTTCAGTGGTAAGATTATGTCTTCGATCATTCAAAATATTTTTATAGGTCGAAAATGATCGCTCCACATCTACTGAGGTAACTGGGCAGAATTTGAACTTGCGTGCTATGTTAGCGCTTATATTTACGCTCGAAAAATACCTACCTACTGTAAATTATAGCAATAATATGCATCATCACTAGATATTAGTAAAAATATGCTATTAGCCTTGAAAATCGCTTAAATATGCAAATGCATATGCAAATATGCAAATGCATATTATCCAGTCTCTAACTATTACTATGGTAAGCTGTTTGCAGAATGTTTATTTATTTATTTATTTATTTAAACTTCATGTACAAGAGTGGTACATAGGCGGACTTAATGCCACAAGGCATTCTCTACCAGTCAACCTTTGGGTTAAATAAGAAAACATAGTGATAGGGTACAAAATAATGTCTAAAAAACTAGCTCGCTCGCTCTAGCTAGTTAGCTCTTTGTATTAAAAAATCCTGAAATTCCTCAAGTGTAGGACGGGATAACAAACTACCTTTATGATCTTCCCACTTATTCCTAGACCTAGGATCTAACTTTGCGGCCACCAAATGTATTATCAACGGATCCCAACCATCTGTAGAAATCTCTAAAGTATTTAGCGCACTTAAATTTTTAAAAATTACATCACTTATATCCCTTAGCGCAGTGAAGGATTCTTTTTGAATAGGAGCAATATTTACTAATGCATTTAAGTGATAGTTAATAAGAATATTTGGATTATCATATCTCTTACATAAAGCTTGCCATGCGTTTTTGTAATCCTTAGCCACAAAATTTATTGAACTAATAGCAATCTTGGCGCTACCTACTAAGGAATTTCTCAAATAGTGGTATTTATTTATTATTGGTATAGTGTCATTGTCATCTATAAGAGACTGGAATGTGTCGCGAAACTCCAACCATTTTACAAAGTTCCCATCAAAACTTGGTAGATTTATTGTGGGCAATCTTATGGAAGCATTTACTCCACTGGATTTTATTGAATCATTATTTTCTGAATTCTTGTTTTTAGTTGAAAACGAATCTATTATTTCTTGCGCTATCGCAATTTGGGAGCTAAATTCACTTTCAGTGATATTTCTTTCCGAATATTCTTTCTCTGCATTTACAGACAGTTCTTCAATTTCGGTTTGAACCTCATCGAATTTTGGTACCAATTCTTGTAATTGTGTTAACTTCAACGATAATTCTATTATATTTAAACTAGTTACGCTATCCAACTTGTCTATTTGAAACTTAGAAATGTAGTTTTTAAAATACGTCACGCGACTGCGTATACCAGCTCGTTTACGGATTAATTTAATTAAAATGGAATTCGAACTATCGTTATCTTGTTCACTGTCCGACATTTTGCTTCGTTTTACGAATTCTACGAATTTAACACTAAGTTTCACTAACTTCAACAATGAGAAAGGTAAAGTTAATTAAAATGTTCACTCTAACCGAGGCATCCAGGAGTCAAACCAGCTCAAATCTCACAGCTGCCACCGAGCCCGCCAACCGGACGGACAGCAGCCGTAGGGCGCCGCTGCCGGCCCCGCTGCCGAGCACGTGGACAGCACGCTAAGTCCGCCGCGTACCGACGCAGGATCTTCTGGAATGTTCGGCAAATAACTGTTTACAACTAATAAATATAATCTCAATTTACCTAGGAACCAAAAACGATGAATTATTGTTTTTATTTAAAGTATTTTCGTGACGTGTGCTCCTCAGTCCTCACACCTAGCGGAATATGGCATGCGTTTTGCCATAGCCAATCATTAAAACACGCAGTTAGGCACCTCTCCCCACAACCTCAAATTAGCACGGCATTTACACGCAACTAAAAGCTGGGAAATAGGGATAAGGCTAGGATAAGGAACGGGCTTACTTCCTTTTTATAGCTGTTGAGACGCCGCCGCCATCTTCGTTGCACATTGAATTCTTCCTCCGATCGACGACAGCAAAATGGGATTTTCTCGTAGCAGCTTCGAATCTTCGATTGTTCACGGACGCCACATGAAGGGGATTGCATTTAATAGTCCTCTTCTTTTATCAACGTTTATTATATTTACTAGCTGTTGCCCGCGGCTTCGCCCGCGTAATTTTCAGTAACTGTCCCACTGAATCATACTAAAGGGATAAATAGTGTCCTACATGTTAATCCAGGTTACAAACTATATACGAGTATGTGCCAAATTTCATAATCATCACAATTTATTATTATCATCAAAATCACCATTACTATCACAACCACCATCACTACCACAACCACCATCACTATCACAACCACCATCACTACCACAACCACCATCATTATCACTATCACTATCACTATCACTATCACTATCACTATCACTATCACTATCACTATCACTATCACTATCACAATCACAATCACAATCAATCACAATCAATCACAATCACAATCACAATCATCACAATCACAATCACAATCACAATCACTGTCACTATCACAATCACAATCACAATCACAATCACTATCACAATCACAATCACTATCACAATCACAATCACTATCACTATCACTATCACAATCACTATCACAACCACCATCACTACCACAACCACCATCACTATCACAACCACCATCATTATCACTATCACTATCACTATCACAATCACAATCACAATCACTATCACAATCACTATCACAATCACTATCACAATCACTATCACAATCACTATCACAATCACTATCACAATCACTATCACAATCACTATCACAATCACTATCACAATCACTATCACTATCACAATCACTATCACAATTACTATCACAATCACTATCACAATCACTATCACAATCACTATCACAATCACTATCACAATCACTATCACTATCACTATCACAATCACAATCACAATCACAATCACAATCACTATCACTATCACAATCACTATCACAATCACTATCACAATCACCATCACAATCACTATCACAATCACTATCACAATCACTATCACAATCACTATCACAATCACAATCACTATCACTATCACTATCACAATCACTATCACAATCACTATCACAATCACTATCACAACCACTATCACAATCACCATCACAATCATTATCACAATCACCAATATCATCGCAATCACTATCACAATCACAATCACTATCACAATCACTATCACAATCACTATCACAATTACTATCACAATCACTATCACAATCACTATCACAATCACTATCACAATCACTATCACAATCACTATCACAATCACTATCACAATCACTATCACTATCACAATCACTATCACAATCACTATCACAATCACCATCACAATCATTATCACAATCACCAATATCATCGCAATCACCCATCACAATCACAACCACCATTACAATCATCATCACCATCACAATCACGATCACAACCACTATCACAATCACTATTATCATTATCGCAATCATTATCATCGTAATCACAACCATTATCATCTTAATCACAATCATCATTATCACAATCGCCATCACTATCACAACCACAATCATTACTTATCACAATCACCATCACTAACACAATCACACTCACCATCACATTCACAATCGCTATCCTCGTTATCACAATCATTATCATCGTAATCACAATCATCTTCTTCATTATCACTGTCATTGTCACAATCACAATCACCATCACCATCGCTATCACTATCACAATCGCCGTCACTATCACAATTACCATCACTAACACCATCACCATCACATTCACAATCGCTATCCTCGTTATCACAATCATTATCATCGTAATCACAATCATCTTCTTCATTATCACCGTCATTGTCACAATCACAATAACCATCACCATCGCTATCACTATCACAATCACCATCACAATCACTCTCACAATCACTATACTCGTTATCACAATAATTATCATCGTAATCACAATCATCTTCATCATTATCACCGTCACTGTCACAATCACCATCACCATCGCTATCACCAACACAATCACCGTCACTATCACAATCACTATCACAATCACTATCACAATCACTATCACAATCACTATCACAATCACTATCACAATCACAATCACCATCACCATCACAATCACCATCAAAATCACTACCACAATCACCATCATCGTTATCACAATCATCATCATCGTAAAACAATCATTATCATCGTAATAAATATCATCATCATCACAATCATCATCATCGTTATCACAATCATCACAATAAATCAACCATAACCCTGTATAGAAGTCGAATCCGCCATCTTCTGGATCTCAAAATAAATGCGATTTTCGTAATCAACACCCCTGATAATCTCAACACACGACACCCATATTGATTTTTAGACATTTCAACCCCATCGCACCCCAACAGGGAATTATGTTATTTTAGGGCCCCCACATTAAATCTTAAAATCGTTGTTTTTGTAATACACCCAACCCAATTCACCATACAAACAATACCTTTGTTAAATTTCAGGCTTTGTTACACCATTTCCCCCTTTAGGGGTTGAATTCTGAAAAAAACCTGAAACAAACGTTAACTCATTTATCGATAGGAGTACTCCTGTTAAGTTTCGAATAAAGTAGTCAAACTAATCTTATTTCCCCATGTAATCTTTGGACTCCCGTTCCAACTCCTAAGGGGGTGAATTTTGAAAAATCCTTTCTTAATGCACCCCTAAACCTCATAAAGAACCTTTGTGCCAAATTTGGAATCTCTAGACTCAGCTGTTTGGGCTGTGCATTGATTTTTATACTTTGCCACCCCATTTCCCCCTCTTAGGGGTTGAATTCTGAAAAAACCTGAAACCCATTTCTACTCATTTATCAATAGGAGCAATCCTGAGAAGTTTCAAATAAAATAGTCTAACTAATCTTGTTTTACCCATACAAACTTTGGAGCCCCGTTTAACCCCCTTAGGGGTTGAATTTTGAAAAATCCTTTCTTAGTGCAACCCTAGACCACATAAGGAACCTACTTGCCAAATTTGGAATCTCTAGACTCAGCGGTTTGGGCTGTGCATAGATTTTTATTCTTTGCCACCCCATTTCTCCCTCATAGGGGTTGAATTCTGAAAAAACCTGAAACCCGTTTCTACTCATTTATCAATAGGAGCACTCCTGTGAAGTTTCGAATAAAATAGTCTAACTAATCTTGGTTCCCCATACAAACTTTGGAGCCCCATTTAACCCCCTAAGAGGGTGAATTTTGAAAAATCCTTTCTTTGTGCACCCTTAGACCACATAAGGAACCTACTTGCCAAATTTGGAATCTCTAGACTCAGCGGTTTGGGCTGTGCGTTGATAGATGAGTCAGTCAGTCAGTCAGTCAGTCAGTCAGTCAGTCAGTCAGTTTCTTCTTTTATATATTTAGATTAATCTTGCATTTACAAGCAGTGTTATATATAAACAAGTTAGTTCTCGTCGCATGCGCCGGGTGTTCCAATCGTAATAATAATGACGGGCGGCGCGCAGTGTTGCCAGATGAGTCGCCCCCGCAGATAGTGATGAGCCGCGTTCGGTTTTTTTATATTAGTGCGGCAGGTGCACACTGTGACGTGCACATCGCATTCAAACCTAAGATACCGAGATGGAGAGGCGACCGCAAACCGGAGGACGTTGCGTTGGAAGGCCTGCCACTAGGTGGACCGATGACCTGATGAAGGTTGCGGGGATCCGCTGGATGCGAAACGCACGGGACCGATCAACGTGGCGACACTTGGGAAGGCCTATGTCCAGTAGTGGACGTCTTTCGGCTGAAATGATGATGATGAAACCTAAAATACTTGCTATCTTGGTAGTACAACAATCCGCTGGGATCATTTTGATCTCCGCGTGGGATAAGCTGCAGAGAAAAGCCAGAAAAATACAATATAATATCTTTATATTTTTTATTATTATTAAATGGATTACAAATTAAGGGAATATAATGTCGTGGCTGCACGACACCTGTACGCCAGGCATCGCAGGCTCCGCATCCGCCCACCGGATGCGGCAGCCATTGAGGCGGAGCTTTATGAGGGGTACAGAGCGGCGAAAACCGCCCTCCGCGAAGCGGTCCTGCGGGCCAGGGTTCAGGCCCGCGAGGAGTTGCTGGGGACTCTCGACAGAGATCCGTGGGGGCGCCCTTACAAGTTGGTGCGGGACAAACTCCGCCCCTGGGCCCCCCCACTGACGCAGAGTCTCCGGCCTGAGCTCGTGGAGGACGTGGTGAGCACTCTGTTCCCTTCGCGAGGGGAACACCCACCCCCGCCTATGGCTCCGCCGCCTGCGATGCTGGAAGCGGACCAACAGGACGACGACGACAACGCTCCGGAAGTGACTGGGGTAGACCTGAGAGTGGCGGTACGCAGGCTCAGTGCCAAAAATACCGCCCCGGGACCCGACGGCTTGCCTGGCAAAGCCTGGGTCCTGGCCTCAGAGGCTCTCGGGCCCCGACTAGAGGGGCTCCTTAGCGCATGCTTGGAGAGAGGCCAGTTCCCGCTTCGTTGGAAGACGGGAAAGCTGGTCCTCATTCGGAAGCCGGGGCGCCCTGCGGACTCTCCGTCCGCATACCGGCCCGTGGTGCTGCTCGACGAGGTGGGCAAGCTCTTTGAAAGAGTAATTGCAAACCGCCTCGCCAAGCACCTTGCGGGGACTGGGCCGGACCTTGCGGAACACCAGTTCGGTTTCCGCAAGGGGCGCTCAACGGTGGACGCCATCATGCGCGTGAGAGCCCTCACGACGGGGGATGCGGTGTCCAGAGGTGGGGTTGTCTTGGCGGTGTCTCTCGACATCGCCAACGCCTTCAACTCCATGCCCTGGAGCTGCATTAGGGAGGCACTCCGGTATCACCGGGTGCCGACCTACCTCCGTCGAGTGGTCGGGGACTACCTGACGGACAGGGCAGTCATTTACCCTGGTCGCAGCGGAGAATGGAACCGGCGAGAGATGTCGTGCGGTGTTCCGCAGGGATCGGTCCTAGGGCCGTCCTTGTGGAACATCGGGTACGACTGGGTGCTGCGCGCCGACCTCCCTAGCGGTGTCAGCGTGGTTTGCTACGCAGACGACACGCTGGTGCTAGCACAGGGGGGGTCGCACGAGGCGGCGGCCGAAGTGATGACACGCGGGGTTGCGATAGTCGTTGAGAGGATCCGGCAATTGGGTCTCGAGGTGGCATTGCACAAGTCCGAGGCCATGTGCTTTCATGGGCCTCGGAATGCGCCACCTCCGGGATCCTCACTGACGGTAGGAGGGGTATCCATCGGCGTTGAGTCGACGTTAAAGTACTTGGGACTTGTCCTTGACAGCCGGTGGAACTTCGTAGAACATTTCCGACGTTTGGCCCCCAAACTGGAACGGACTGGGGCTGCCTTCAGGCGGCTCCTGCCCAATCTGGGGGGGCCGAACGCCTCCTGCCGGAGGCTCTACGCGGGAGTCGTGCGGTCAATGGCCCTTTACGGGGCCCCGGTGTGGGCGCGTTCATTGAGGCGGCGAGCCGCCCACTACCTAAACGCGCCCCAAAAGGTGGTAGCCGTAAGGCTGGCCCGGGGTTACCGCACGATTGCCCGCGAGGCGGCGAGCCTCCTTGCCGGATTGCCGCCATGGGATCTGGAGGCGATAGTCCTCGCGCGCCTACATGAATGGCGCGCGGAGGCGCTAAGCCGGGGGGAAACTCCGCTGCGACGGCAAATTGTCGCTCAGCGGACAGACTTCCGGCGAGATCTCATGGCGACATGGAGAGAGCGACTGTCGCAACCCCGTGCAGGGCACGCCACGATAGTGGCGATAAGTCCCCTCTTTGAGGAGTGGCTTGAGAGACGCCACGGCGTCCTCACCTTCCGCCTGACGCAGGTCCTCACCGGACACGGAGTGTTCGGGAGGTTCCTGCACCGAATCGGGCGGGAGGAAACGCCCGGGTGCTTCCATTGTGAGGATCGACCGGAGGACACGGTGGAACACACGGTGGAGGTGTGCCCCGCGTGGGCGGAGCACCGCCGTGTCCTCGAAGCGGCGATCGGCGGCGGCGACCTCTCGCGTCCGGCCCTGGTGCAAGCCATGGTCCGGAGCGAGACGGAATGGGACGCCGTCACCTCCTTCTGCGAAGCAGTAATGCTAGAGAAGGAGGTGGCGGAACGTGAGAGGGAGAGAACCTCTCAACGTCCCGGCCGCCGCGGGAGACGCCCCGGGCGTCGGGGGCCACCACCACGTAGCCCCCGGCCACCGTAGGCGCGGGCCTGTGGACGGTGAGCTATGGGCTAGCTCGCCGTCCGTCCGTCTCATGACATGACGACAGGCCGTGTCGACGGCGCGTTCGTGTTCCACGCGCGCCTCAAAGAGAGTCAGCAAAAAGGAAGGGGTCCGTAAGGACCGATGCCTGCCGGGGTTGCGGGACTATTCGAAAGAGATACCGTGGCCCCGGAACACAAAGGGCGATGAAGGAACATGGATGGGTTTTAGTCAGTAAAAGTCTGACACTCCCTCCTGCTCCGCCCAGAGCGGGAGGGGTTATTTGATGATTTCCCATCCGAAAAAAAAAAAAAAAAAAAAAAGGGAATATAATGTAACAATAAACTAACACATACTTTATCGAAAACTAAACAAAATTCTTAGTCTTATTCTTCTCTTCTTTCTTCTCATAAGTGTGTTTAACATTTGTCGATGGATTCCTTAAAAGCTACAAAGAACAACGTTGGGAATACAAGAAAATAAAAAAAGTAACCAGAGTAAGTTATTAAAACAAATACCTATTATTGTAAACAGACATTTATTCTTTTCATTTGTTTCATCCACCAAGTTTCTGAACGCACCTTTTCGACGTTTGACAGATGACGTTGTCAGTTGTCAGTGCGATGACGTTTGCTTGTCTGTGCAATCTTGTTGGCAAGAAACTTGCTTCCGTGGTTTTGTATTTTTGATGCACGCGGCTGTCGTGTAATTATTGATTGAAACTTTGAGTTAATTTTAATCCGATACCATCTTGATCGGTGTTTGATATTTTGTTGATAATTGAGTGAAAATTGAGAGATCTCGCCACTTTGGGTCGTGACCGCGAGTAATTTGTTGGTTATGTAGCCGGCCTTTGTCATTTGAACGCCGGTAAATTCCTAAATTCAGTGCTGGACTATTGTACATCCCCGATTGGGTTAGCAAACCGGGATAAAATTCAGTTGGACATTGATGAAAAGTGCCACGTGTGTGATCAGAAGGTTTGACCAGGGAGACGACGGTACGCGCTGTGGGGCGCCCTTTGGTTATCGTCGAATCTACATGACTTTACATACACAACACAAACACATTTATACTTACACCCCACCCAGATACGACGTGACCTGGGATTACGCCACATCGCCGGTTCCAACGTGATGGGTAAGTGTAACTAATATTTGTTTTCCCCTTGTCGATTGGAAAAGTATTATTTGATGATGGAAATGGGTTCTGTTACTTATCTTTTCACACGCTGGCTATTTTTTGTTTCAATTTCTTCAATGTACAAAAATTACTTTTCTACAGATTTATTATATGTATAGATTAGGGCTCCGCGTAATCGCGGACATCGTGAGTCTGCTGGTGCAGTCTCACACATCATTGATAGATTCTGATATATTCCCCATTTTTGATGTACTATTTAGGTGGTAGATGGTTATGGTACTGGTGAGATGTAATGTTGCCACTATCATCAACGTTTAGTGTCGCCTTGCAGCTATTTGCTGTGCGGCTTGAGCATCGCCAGTGAGAGGTTCTTTTACAGAAGAGTATTGTCCAAAGGTGTATGGATACTGTTTGTACAGAATTAACTTCTTGCCCCTCTTGGAACTGATGTACTGGACATCTGAAACAAAGAAAGATCATTATCAAATTCAAAAGCTATTGATATCTTCAGTTAATCAATTCATTTATATGAAAACAACGCCTCAAGAAAATTAAACCAATATAATAAAACGACGTAACAAGTTTCAAAGATTTTATTAGGATAAAAGCAGAAAACAGAGAAATCAATCTGAGAAATAGAGAAGGCGAGGCCTTAAAAACTTTACACTCCATAACGGTGGAAGAGTTTTCAACGAAATGTAGCAATCAGGAAGATCATGACCATAGTTTTCGAATTACATGCGGGTGAAGCCACGGGAAAAAGTTAGTTTTTCTAACATAAAACATATGAAACCAGACACTAAAGCTTCACCTCCGGCCCACCCCGGCCGGCCCCCCGAAACATTCATGTCAAACCGAGTTAAATATATAGCATTGAGAGAACTTAAATAGTAAAAAAAATGACAAAGGCAAAAAATACTTGACCCTACATTGTGTATTACTAAACGACAGTGTCATCTTAATTGTTTCTATTTTAAATTCTGAAATATGTTCCATCTTTGACGAAAAATTGTGGCGGTGGATGGCTGTGGTCTGGATTACCAAATATAATTTTACCAAGACCATCAAGTACCAAAAAAATGCAAAGCAAAAATATTTGCTTTGCATTTTTTTGCTCGTCCCGTTGTGCATTGCCAGTAGGTTGTTTTTCTGGATGAAGAAGATTGTGTGAAGTTGAAAGTGTACCCTTTGTGCAGAACTAACTGCTTCCCTCGTTTTGAATTGATGTACGTGTAATCTATCTATACATATAATAAATCTGTAGAAAAGTCATTTTTGTACATTGAAGAAATTGAAACAAAAAATAGCCAGCGTGTGAAAAGATAAGTAACAGAACCCATTTCCATCATTTTTGAAATTTTTGTCTGTTTGTCTGTTTGTTTGTGCGCACATCACGTAAAATCTACGAATTCAATGCTGACAATGTTTATATACAAAAATTATACGCAACTTGAGGTTTAACTTAGTTTTTGTTTCATCGAAATCGGTTCACTCTATCAAAAGATATATGAACCTAAAGTTTTCAAGAAAAACTAATCATCAAATGTAAGATACATACATGCAGCGACATCTGTTGAACTTAAATGGTACTAATGACTAAAAATGTGCTCACCACATAACTTTTAAATCGACTGACCGGCTTTAAAAAAAATATATAGCATAATATACTTTAGCAGTTTAACATTTTGGTCGATAGAAGGCGTTGTTCATTTCACTCCATTTTCTGAATCGAATGACCCTCGCCCGTGTCAGTTGCCTAATTTTTTCTTTTTTTTTTTGGATGGGAAATCATCAAATGACTCCTCCTGCTCTGGGTGGAGCAGGAGGGAGTGTCGGACTTTTACTGACTAAAACCCATCCATGTTCCTTCATCGCCATTTGTGTTCCGGGGCGACGGTATCTCTTTCAAACAGTCCCGCAACCCCGGCAGGCATTGGTCCTTGCGGACCCTTTCCTTTTTGCTGACTCTCTTAGAGGCGCGCGTGGAACACGAACGCGCCGTCGACACGGCCTGTCGTCAGGAGACGGACGGTCAGCGAGCTAGCCCATAGCCCACCGTCCACAGGCCCGCGCCTACGGTAGCCGGGGGCCAGGTGGTGGCTCCCGACGCCCGGGGCGTCTCCCGCAGTGGCCGGGACGTTGAGAGGTTCTCTCCCTCTGACGTTCCGCCACCTTCTTCTCTAGCATTACTGCTTCGCAGAAGGAGGTGACGTCGTCCCATTCCGTCTCGCTCCGGACCATGGCTTGCACAAGGGCCGGATGCGAGAGGTCGCCGCCGCCAACGTGTCAGTTGCCTTAAGATTGGTTTTTTAACCGACGGCGACGAAACCAAAAGAAAGAAGTTCTCAATTCGACGCGTATTTTTTTATATATGACCACGGATAACTTTTACAAAGAAGTCCGTACATGGTCCTTTTTTTTGAGAAAAGCGTAGGTACATCTTAAAGTCGGTCCCATTTATAATTGAAAAATCGTGTTTGGGCTAATTTCTCGCACCTTTGATGAGAACTTTCGACCTAGCTGGAGTATGACAGTCATCGAGTGTCTACGGATGAAGACGTAAAAGGCTGTCGAGGTAAGCCCTTTTTTGGAAAAACATAAGTAGATTTTTTTAGCGATTAATGCAAATATATCAAAGAAATAAAATTGTTACCCACTTGGATCTATATCTACTAATATTATAAAGCTAAAGAGTTTGTTTGGTTGGTTGAACGCGCTAATTACAGGAACTACTGGTTTGAATTAAAAAAAAACTTTTAGTGTTGAATAGTTATCGAGGACGGCTATAGGTTATCTAACATCACGCTATAATTAAAAGGAGCGGAGCATCAATGATAAATGTTGCAAAAACAAGGAAAATTTATTTCTTTTGAGAGCTTCCTTTGCGGGCGCTGCATAAACGGTTAAAGTTACGCAACAATCATGTGTTAGGTTAAAACCGCGATAGCATTATGTCTATCTTTTAAGGTTGATTCCACCCTCTCTAACCCTCTCTCTCTCTCATGTGACGCAGACGAAGTTGCGCGGGTCAGCTAGTCTGAAATAAATCAAACTATCAATATGCAGGTTTATATTTAAAAGGGAGGTAGCTGATTCATTGGTATAAAAGGTAAGATAAAATCGATCCAATAACTGAAAGACGAAAATTGTTAAAATATTTTATTTGGATAAAGTACACATACACCTCTTAGAAATAAAATAAATGAGCCTTACTTTTCAAGAAATATTATTAAACACTATTAACATCTAGTTAAGGATCAGTTAAACCGGTACGTTCAAATTGAGGACGGAAGCTATAGTACAGTATCTGTCAGTGCCCGGTATCCGGAGCCGCGACGTCAATTCGTCCGTATCGCTTTGGCCGTACCTCTTAGAGGCTACACACAGTCATGTTCGAGACGGCATGGTTCGGCACAAGCCGGGCCGCAAAATGAATAATTATTTATTTGTACGAAAAAATGTCGACTCGGACATGATTTACCGATCAGCACTAACTTGATAAAAGCCATGTAGTAATTGCTTGTTCAAGAAATACTGCCTGAGCAAGTAGATCAAACTCTGATATACTGTCCGTCATTTATGACGAATTTAGGTGGTGGATGAGAATGGTCAAAGTGACCAGATATAACTTTACCATGATCAGCAACCACTATACTCCCCTTGCAATAATTTGTTGAATTTCGCCCTGAGCATTGCCAGTAGGTACATTTTTTGCTGGAATAGTTTTTAGTGAAGGAGTATGTGTACCCTCTGTGCAGAATTAACTGTTTGCCTCTCTGCGAACGAATGAACTTTATAACTGAAAAAAAAACAACTTAGTGTGTAATAATGTGTATAACTTCGAAGTATATTAATAAACGAAATAAAGTTCAACCATGCGCTTAAACTATTTAATATAAAATTGATGAGTTCGCAAAATATGCAGTGTCTTCATACAAAATCTTTACATCCAGTTACTGTTTTTTTTGTATTATATTATTATTATAGCTAGCCTGTATTGTCCCACTGCTGGGCAAAGGCTTCCCTCCATTCCTTCCAACGGTCACGTTTCTGTGCTATTTCTTTCCAATTCTCAAGGAAGGCATCCAGTTCGTCCCGCCATCTCCTTCGTGGTCTGCCGCGACCCCGTGTCACTGTTTCAGGGCATTATTTCTGAGCCCTGGGCCCACAGTTCGTTTGGCATGCGACAGACATGTCCTTCCCAGTCCCATTTAAGTTGAGCAGCCTTTTGAGCCACGTCAACGATTGATAAATGTAAATTTGTTTGGGAAAACTAAATGGCCTCATCTAGTTTTACCAAACTAATTTATCTCGTCGGTTAAAGTGTTTGTAAATACCAAATTTTTAAATAAACATCATTTAATCATTTGAACATTAATCATTACTATACCTATAACAAACGTTTATAAATAAATAGCAAGAGTTCGATTAAAAGTTTTAAATATAAATACCTACCATTAGTACATATCTCATCACATCTTTAGATACTTTTAAAATTACAAATTCAATAATACATCGATAAATTTTTCACACGAAAAAACGACACAATATTTAAAACTGAGTTAATTTTTAAATTTTTATTGTTGTAAAAACTTGTACAAATTAAAGGAAAGTAATTTAACATAAAACTAAACCACCTGACACCTAAACAAAATGCTTCAATAATAATTATATCATGACATTTTATGTGTCTCGTTGGTCTATTGTAAGCGTTACTGCTGAGCATGGGGTATTCGGTTCCCGGGACCGATGTCATCGGGTTTAACATCAGGAATAACGGAGCAGCCTGGAATGTGGATTTAACCCGGTTGACGGCAATAAGCTTCCCCTTTACTACATGGCGAAATATGCTGTGTACACTTCTATCCGCCCCTTCAGAGAAAAACAGGCGTGATGTTTATCAAATGTTTCAGTTCTAAATTTTAAAATATTTGCCGCAACTGAGGAAATATTGTGGTGGTGGATGAGTATGATCTAGGTGACCCGATTTAATTATGTCATGAGTGTCGACTTCTATTTTCGCCTTACAACCCTTTCCGATCCGAGCTGTACATAGCCAGTAAGAAGATTTTTTTCTTTTATTGTAGCTACCGAAGCAGTATGTGTAGTTTCTGTACAGAATTAATTTCTTGCCTCTCTTTGAATCTATGTACTTGATATCTGAAATAAATGTTATCTTGAATTAACAAAACTGTCTAATTGTTAAGTTCAGAAAAAAGCTCGTGAAAATAGAACAAGTTCTCGGTTAAATACTTAATTAATTATAGTTCTGTTCGAACTTTATGGCAGCTGTGAAGTTAGCTGTGAGTGACTGTAAGGGGCAGCACAGACGACAGACTTTTTGTGTGTGC
Source organism: Xestia xanthographa (assembly GCA_905147715.2). Taxonomy (NCBI): domain Eukaryota; kingdom Metazoa; phylum Arthropoda; class Insecta; order Lepidoptera; family Noctuidae; genus Xestia; species Xestia xanthographa. The sequence goes on from LR990646.1 coordinate 7,625,732, forward strand.
AAGTCTGCAACTGACAAAAACTCTGCGATATTTTTTTTTTTTGATTGATGTGGTTGACTACTTTTTCACTATAAGTATCTACTGATCGAAAAGATCCTACTGATTGCCATATAGCGGACAAAACAGTAGTCAAACAAAACGAAAAACGAACGTCAATAACGCAAAATTTGTCTCAGAGTTTTTGTCTGTCGAACACAAAAAGTCTTTCGACTGTGCTGCCCCTAAATCTTATTTATCATAATAAGGTGGCTGACTTCAAAGTAGGTATATAAACGAAAAAAAGTTAAATTAAACATTTTTGTAGTTTTTATTACAAGATTTTATTAGAAAAAAACACAATAAAAAAATGGAATTATACCTCTACCTCTGTTTTCTTACTATGTTAAAATTTTACTTGTTACGATTATATTCTGATTCATGTTTTCCAACTATTGTCTAAATTTCTCTTTTATTTATTTGTGTTTTCGCAGGTCTGCATGATGAATCTTAAGAGAAAATTGGAACGTTGCCGTCTTATGTTATTAGTTTCATTTGATAAATATCTTCTAGTGAATCAGTATATGTACTCTTTGTGCAAAAATATCTGCTGGCCTTTATCGAAATTTATGATATTGATCCTATCATCTGAAATGTACCTAAATAAAAGAAATGAAACCTCAAACAAAATAAAACCGTTTTAAACTTAACATTTGTTTTATTAACATAAAAGCGCAAAACATAGCTTATTCTCGATCAGAAGAAGAAAATAATCGTCTATCTATGTACGATAAACCGTGATTTTAACGCAAAATAACACGACGAAGTTGGAACAGCTTTATTCCATATCACACTTGCATTTAATTTAATTAAGAGTACTGGTCTTGTGTGTGTAACGAAGTTGAGAAAGTAAGATGAGTGAAAGACGCTTAAAAGTTCTGAGAAATGTCTTTTTCAGAAGAAGCCCAAAGAAGAAGCACACTCGTTTAAAGTTAAAAGTATTTAAATGGAAAATATAATAAATAAGTTTTCGTTTGTAAGTCCCAGCCAAAAAGTAAGATGAATACCGTGTGTATTTTAGTTATGTCTTTCTTATTATGAAACGACGTGTCACCTTATTCCAAGTCGGCAGAGCTGCCAACTCTTGTTCCTTGTGAGAGGGGTCGTGGAATGTGGCGCACTGACTGTACACATACAAAATCTTGTGGAACTATACGGATTTCTACAGGAAAAACAGTCTTTCTTCTTCAAATACTGATGTACTGTCCTTTACAGATGGCATATTGGGGCGGGGGATGGGTGTGGTCTCCAACCACAAATTTAATGTAACCCAGATCATCTATTGCTATTTTCGCCTTGCAGTTCTTTCTGACGCGTCCAGAACACACAGTATGTGTAATGTTTATACAAAACTTGTCTATTACCTTGGCTCGAATTGATGTATTTGTAATCTGAAAAAAAACAGTGTCATTTGAATTTGCTGAATACTGCGTTTATATAAAATTATAAACAAAAGGGCTTGTCAAGTAAAAAATATTTCATACTAACAAGTCTATTTTATTTAAACAACCATAGCCAGTCTACGAAACTAAAACCTCTAGTAGTAATTATAATTATGTAGGTATTCAAATTATAAAAAAAATATCTAGAACCATGTAAAAAAATACTACTAAACATTACGCGCTTATCTAGACTAGCGGGTCTAGACAAAGTGTCATTCTGTCAGCGTTAACGATAATAGAGAAATTAAAATTGTGTTAGATTGACGTAAGGTAGGGTACGTAAGGTAGGGTACGTAAGGTAGGGTACCTTACGTCAATCTAACACAATTTTATTTTCTCCGAAAGGCTAGTTTAGATACTGTAGAAATACTCAAAATTGGAAGCGATTATCCTGTGTCCCAACCCTTAATTAGTACGATGGACTGTGGCTCTCCTTTCCACAAACTTTTTTCTCGTTCTTTCCTGCATCTATTAGAACTTACTAAAAGTCTCGCGTGTAAAAGAAACAAACAGTCACACATTTATATTTTATTAATTGTTAGTATTGCTGATAATTGTTATTATAATTCACAAAAATATTTCAATCGACACGATAACACGGGTTTTCACAGGTATCAATTTTTTTACAAACTCAAAATCATTAAAAATACAAGCAACAATCGCGAAAAGCGAAGATCTTGGATGCGCGCGAAGAATGGAGAGGCTAACTGTGGAACAATGTGAAGGCGCTAGCATAGTTCAGTAAACATCGTCCTTGGTTGAAAATGTGGTAATGTCATTTTATATTTCAAATAGCTTAACCTCATTGGGACTACCTATGGTGGCGCCATCTGAGATTAACTTTGCCTTTGCCACCTCATTGTTTTAATTTAATTTAATATATTCATTTAATTCAGACACAATGATCCATAATTTTGTAAATACGTACACTTAAAAATATAATGTTAGTTATTTAAAAATCTGAGACAAGTAAAAAATTTATTAATAGTATATGTGTGTGTGTGTGTTGTGTGTGTGTGTTGTGTGTGAATTGTGTATGTGTGTTGTTGTTGTTGTTTGTGTTTGTGTGTATTATATGTATAGTATGTGTGTTGTTGTTGTGTGTATGTGTGTGTGTTGTGTTTGAGTGAAGTTTTGTGTGTTTGTGTGTGTGTATTGTGTTGTGTTGTGTGTTAAGTTGTGTTGTGCGTTGTGTTGTGTTGTGTGTGTGTGTGTGTGAGTGTGTTGCTTACTACACAATAATATTAATATAAATTTTACAAACAAAATAATTTAAAATTTACACAATAATTTGCAATGTCAAATGTAATTTAAAATGTTCAATTGAAAACTGTCATTTGAAAACTGTTCAAAATTTATTAAAATGACATGATTATAATATTTTGGAAAAACAGATTAAAAACACAGTTCATCTTAGTCTGAATTTAGGTTTGGATCCGGAATGCTCAACATGCAGCCTGATCCAGTACCGTATTATTGGGCAATCCAGGTCCATATTCACCCTCCATGCGAACAGCTGAAGGTAGCTGTTGGAACTGCCTCGTATGCGGCGCATCAGGGTCACAACTCTCTTGCGAATAATCGCCGCTTATCCATCCATATTTGCCCCCGCAAACATACCCGATGCGCCACAGTGGCGAGGCAGCTTCATCAGCGCCTTGAAGGCATTATTACATAGAACACGTCGTCGTTGTCGTACAGGGTGTCGTACTAATACCCACTGCTCATTCGGTTTATCGACCTTCCATTGCTTTTTTAACCGACTTCCAAAAAGAGGAGGTTATCAATTCGTCGGTTTTTTTTTTTTGTGTTTATATTCAGCCTTTTTTTCGCCAATTGTGAACCGATTACGATGTATTTTTTTTTTGGAAGAAAATTACTTCGCGGTGGTCTCGTTTAAATTTGGTGAAAATCTGATGGTGACATTCGGAGATATACAATGGAACTCTTTAATATTATAGACAGCAAATCGGTCGTGATTGCTGTAATCGCTTGGATGTTTGTTGTTTTCATCACATCGTAACATAACATCACGCCTGTATGCTCTGAGGGGAAATGCAGATGTGTACGTGATGATGTGTGTGTGTGACAGTACACCCACATTTTGACAGTTAGGTATGTAAGGTTCCATTTTATTGGGGATAAGCCTATTTCCATGACATGTATTGTTTACAATATGAAATAAATGACTGCCGCGTTGGTCTTGTGGTGGCGACTACTCAGTATGAGGTCCTGGGTTCGATTCCCAGGTTGGGCAAAGTGTTATTGGGTTTTTCTATCAGGAATTTCACAGTAGCATCCACGGAGTTTGGATTTGCGCCGGCGCTCGCCCCAAATTATGTTTAAGTCTCATGTAATAGGGGTATTACATGAGACTTAAACATAACTGGCAAAATGTGGGTGTAGGTACTATTGGGTACACCTCAGCCCAACTCTTCGGGCATTACAGGCGTGATGTTATGTTAAAAATAAATGTATAGCTAATATTTGTATAGGATATTACAACTAAAAATGGAAAAATAAAAAACGTTTTTGCAAAAATAAAACCAACTTCAAAAACACAACAAAGTGAAAAATAACTTTAGCTTCAGAAGTCGGTGGCAATGAAACTAAATCAAACACACAGAAGTCACCGACTTCTGAAGCTAAAGTTATTTTTCACTTTGTTGTGTTTTGAAGTCGGTTTTATTTTTTGTGTTTATTACATTCGCACAAGAATTACGTATACATGTATTTGCATTCGTACTACAATCCGTTCGATACAATGGCGCTGATGACTCAAGCGACGAAAGTGGCGGCTGCGGCGCATTCATGTTCGGAATCATGGTATGTGCGCACTCATTCACTTGCGCTGGAACGGGCGGGCTGGGCGTCGCAGGGGGACTTTGGTTAGGAGGCGTGGCCAGGCTGCCACTCTAAGCAGGTTTGGTTTTAGGACTTTTGTTATAGTTTAACATTCTAATATATTCTCCATCACAAAAATGAAACTCGGGCTTGTGATGACTATGGCTATTAACGACGTTTACAATATAGCCGCTACTGTGCAGTGTGAGCCTCGCCTTACAGGTCTTACTATTGGTTGACGTACATTTCCAGTGGACATGGCACTTTGTCATTTTTTCACGGCTGTAGGTGTAGCCGTCATACAGTACCAAAGGTTTTCCTTTTCTTGATGTTATGTACTGGTATTGGTAATCTGGAAATAATAGTAGGTATGGGTCAGTATTTTAAAAATAAGGAAAAGCGTATCGACTACAAAGCAAAGTCACAATCGTAACGATCTGGGACACCGGCTAAATATATCATGGGGACCAGTGCAGTGGTAAATAAAAAAAATGTATTTATGTATGATATATTTATGTATAGTATACCAGTAATTAAATAAAAACATAAAATAACTCTTTTAATTATTCGTTTACTATTTTCTCTTCTAACAATAATTTATTTATTAAAACTTTATGCACAAGTAAAAAACTGTACAAAGGCGGACTTAATGCCTTGGGCATTTTCTACCAGTCTAGTATAATATGTTAGTACCTATATTATTTATAGACATTTACAAGCGTGATACTAATATTTATAAGCCCAAATGAGTGTTTGATAATAGTGATCCAAATAATACAATTTTATACGAAAACTTTCAAGCCCTAAGAAGTGACCACAGAACACGGGATCGCCGTACAAGCAGGGTCTAGAAACGACAGTACTAAGGGGATTCGTGATACCAAAAGTGCGTTGAGAGCACACATTGTGTCACGGTCCGCATTCAAAGCCACAGCAGTTTCTAAAAAATAAAGGTAATTTATTGGTATTAAGAGTTTTAAATAAGTGCATTTGCATTCAATATGTACAGGTTACTTGTCTATACATATAATAAAACAGTTACGAAAGAAAAACTGTACATTGAGAATTTTCGAGAAAAAATAAGTGGCTTTTGTTAGAAAAACGTAGCTGATGACAAAAAGTGACTTTTTAGAATTTTTGTCTGTTTGTCTGTTTGTCTGTGTGTATGGTAGGTACGGCTTCACGCCTAAACTATTGGATAGATTGAATTGAAATTCAGCAAAAATGTTCTTTGTAAACCAAGGAAGGCTTTAGGCTACATATTATCACGCCGTATGTTATGGGAGGTAAGCAATATTGATTTTAAAAGGTTTTTGTTCGTATGAGATACATACATGCAGCGATGTCGCAGCAAAAATGTTCTTTGTAAACCAAGGAAGGCTTTAGGCTACACATTATCACGCCGTATGTTATGGGAGGTAAGCAAAATTTATTTTAAAAGGTTTTTGTTCGTAAGATACATACATGCAGCGACATCTGTTGAACTAAAATGGTACCAATGACTAAAAATGTGCTCACCACATAAATTTTAAATCGACTGACCGGCTTTAAAAAAATATATTAGGTCGTTACATATGAAATTAGCGTTTTGTCATACTGACCACTTTGATATATATATTTATATCTATATAAATAAAAACAAAAGGCCTGACTGACTGACTCATCAACGCGCAGCCCAAAACCTAGAACCTAGAAAGCTGAAATTTTGCACAGAGGTTCCCTTTATAATGTAGACAAGGAATAAAAAAGGAATTTTAGAAGTTCAACCCCTAATGGAGTTAAATCGGGGATGGAAGTTTGTATGAAAGTCCGCCAGTTTTAAAGTTAGGATCTTCAAATGTTGTGTTTAGGCTGACAATTAAAAATTAATTTATACGTGTCTCAGCGTTTTTCATAATTCTACCCCCAAAGGGTTAAAAAGGGGATGAAGCCGTTGTGTGTCCGTCAGTTTTAAAGTTAAGATCTTCAAATTTTGTGTTTAGGCTAAAAATTAAAAAAATAATTTATACGTGTCTCAGCGTTTTCTCATAATACAACCCCCGAAGGGTTAAAAAGGAGAATGAAGTTGTTTATGGAAAATCGTCAGTTTTAAAGTTAGGATCTTCAAATTTTGAGTTTAGGCTGATTAATAAAAATTAATTGTTCACGTGTCTCAGCGTTTTCCATAATACCACCCCCGAAGGGTTAAAAAGGAGAATGAAGTTGTTTATGGAAAGTCCTTAATTTTCGAAGTAAAACTCACTAAATTTATTATCTAGGCTTTTATGGTTGGAAGCTAACGCAACGTTGTTTTCAAAAATGTCAACCCCTAAGGGGGTGAAAGATGAAAAGGGGGCTTTATCTGTACAAATAAATAAAATTGAAGTGTCTGTTTGTAATATTAAAACAACCGCATTTTTACTACATGCATACGAATGCATACGTATATAGGGTACATATACCAAAACAACATTTTTTTCAATTTTTGTCTGTTGTCTGTTTGTTCCGGCTAATCTCTGGAACGGCGGGATCGATTTTGTCGGGACTTTCACTGGCAGATAGCTGATGAAATAAGAAGTAACTTAGGCTACTTCTATTTTACATAAATCTATTTAATAACCCTTCTTCTGGCGCAGTCGGGTATAAATATATAAAAGAAGAAGAAACTGACTGACTGACTGTGACACACAGCCCAGACCGCTGTGTCTACTGATTCCAAATTTGGCAAGTAGGTTCCTTATGTGGTCAAGGAGTGCTAAGAAAGGATTTTTCAAAATTTATTTACTCCCTAAGGGGATGAAAAGGGCTCCAAAGTTTGAATGGGGAAACAAGATTAGTTAAACTGTTTAATTCGAAACTTAACAGGAGTACTCCTCTCGATAATTGAGTTAACATTTGTGTTTCAGGTTTTTTCAGAATTCAACCCCTAAAGGGGGAAATGGGTTTGGTATTGTTTGTATGGTGTATCGGGTCGGGTGTATTACAAAAACAGCGTTTTTAAGATTTAATGTGGCGGACCTGAAATACCATCATCCCCTGTTGGGGTGCGATGGGGTTGAAATGTCTCAAAATCAATATGGGTGTCGTTTCCGAGATTATCATTGGTGCTGATTACGAATATGGCATTTATTTTTAGATCCAAAAGATGGCGGATTCGACTTCCATTCAGGATTATTGTTGATTTATTGCGATGATTGTGATAACGATGATGGTAATTGTGATAATGATTGTGATAGTGATTGTGATTGGGATAGTGATGGTGATGGTTGTTGTGATAACGATGATGGTGATGGTGATTGCGATTGTGACAGTGATAATGATGGTGATAGTGATGGTGGTTGTGATAGCGATTGTGATGATTATAATTGTGATGATTTTGAAATTTGGCACATAGATAGTTTATAACCTGGATTAACATGAAGGATACTATTTATCCCTTTAGTATGATCCCGTGGGACAGTTAACGAACTTCACGCGGGCGAAGCCGCGGGCAACAGCTAGTATACAATATAATAAACTCACGCACAAAATACCTATAAAAATACAATACAATCGAAAACCGACCTACTGTTACAAGCTTGATTATTATTGTACTACATCAGTGTTACACGAGCTAATTATTTCAACATAACCTAAATGTATACATAATATGATTGCCTAGGTACAGTGTCGACCAAAAGTCCAGTGGCAATCTCACAAAGCAATAGCTTGACGTTTAGTTTGACTTACGACCTTCTACTTTCAAGAAAATAGACATTGTCGTCTACAAGTAATTGTAGTTCAACATTTCAACATGGAAACATATGTCAAGATAGCCTAGCGGTTAGGCACGTGCAGATCTATGAACGAATCAGTAAGCCGTGTGTTCAAATCTCACATTGTTACTTTTAGACTTTTTGTAAGTTTTTACCAGTTTTTATACTCAATTGGAAGTAATGAAACAGAAATATTATATTCTTTATGTTGTTCGCTTTGTTCACACATTCCGTGAAGTTGAAAGGTAGATCATAGAAAATAAGTAAGGAGTTTAGATTTATGTGAGGTAGACATGAGATTTATGAATATTTAACTTGACCGGAATGAATGTTTTCGTTTGGTTGAAGTTATTGTTAGTGACGTGTGGTTTAATAGATAGCGGTATTGTTGTTGCAAAATGCAGGCAAATATTAATATTGAGGCGAGGGCGACTATTTATCGCGCTGCTTATGTGGTCTTAATAGAACACAAATATCTGAAGAAACCGGACTTTGTGAGTACTTTATTTATGAATAATTGTAACTTAAACTTTTATTAGAAATTAAAATGTTATATTATTGTTAATTTATTTGATGACATAAGGACTAATTAATTGTTTTTTATTGTAACTTAAACTTTTATTAGAAATTCAAACCTACTGTTATTGTTAATTTCATCATCATGAGGCCTAAAAGATAAATAATTAGTGTTTATTTATAAATGCAGAGTGAATGATCACTTTAGTATTTTGTTCTACAGGTGCCTAACATTACTTTTTTTTTTGTTCTAGAGGAATATTGTAAGTCGTTGGATAAAAAAGTATGAGGAAGAATAGCCTTGCTAGTCGACAGCGAAGTGGAAGGCCGTCGCTTGTTAGCGAAGCGCAGCGATGCCATAATAATATGGTAGGCCAGTATGAAACACATGGTTTCACGCCTACGAGACACTTAGCGGCATTATTTGAATTGTTAACAACAAATTGCATGGCGGTGTGGGAAAATTTAAGAGGAAGGAACCGGAATATATCAAAATATTGTGGGGTCCAGGCGCAAACGTCAACTTGATTGCATCGAAAATAATGGGAGACAAAATATCAATCCTAGTGTTTTAATTTGAATTAGACGTGTAACAAAATATTATTTAGTTGTTAATGTTTAGTTGTTTACTTATCCGTAATTCTGTAATGATCTTAAATTGAGGTTTAGTTTCAATCTTCTTTTCTTTAAGAAAATGAACACTTAGACTATAACCTCAATGCGTGTTACATTTATTGTGACGTCACATAAAAAAATATGTTCATAAAGTCTAAATCATACTTATATTAGTTTTCAATAAACTCTGCTAAATACCGATACCTATTAATAAATGGGTATCAACAGTTTTATTTATGAGATTAGAATATCCTTTCCTTGTTATTATATAATGAATTGACTTAGAGTAAGTGGGTATACAATAAAAAATCGAACGATTACAAGAGAACTTGTTTTAACTAGATAGCATTGTGACGTTAAAATTATCATTAAAGTTTTTTTTTATAATTTTATAAATAAATAAAACGAATAAACATTTTTGTTATCATTTAACACGACTTTTTTATTTGCACCTTCCAACACCGAAAACATAATACACAATCACTTAAATGGTTAAATAATATAACGATGGCTTTTTAATTAATATTTAACTTCTTTAAAAAAAAACAAAATTACCTAACAAATTTTTGCATAAAAATACAAATATAAATATGGTTACAAAGATACAAAAGACCCACACATTGGTAACGGGATTCGAACTCGGAACTCATAAATCGTGAAGCCGCTGCTTTACCCAAACAGTTATCAACACTTATTAATTATGAGTAAAATTTTAGCTATTCTATGGTAAGAACAGGTCGCCACACAAATAAGAGTGTTTGCTGCTTGTATAACAAAAGAGACGGAAATATGTTTTTTTGTTATGTGGAGTGCGACGCGACGACCTGCGACAGCAGGCGAATTCTGGTGTGCGTACTGTATTGAGACCATTTACACATACAGACGCACGGTCGCTCGACCGTGCGTTCACAGCAATACAATCCTTAGCGTGCCTCGGCACTTATGCACGCTTACTGTACATAAAGTAGAGATAGATTATTTATTTGATCATCTTACGTTGTCCATGAGATAGAGCCCTGCCCACACAGAGGCAACGAATATGTGTGTGAGGCGTTGACTGTTTTATTGATTAAAAAGTCACGTGATTATTCAGGCAGTTAGAACACCTCCATACAAGTTAGTTGACACAATCGGCGCCAACAAACGCCCCACGTGGGGGTTCACTGAACTTGGGTACAGCTTTATAGCCCTTAACTAGACACAATTTTATGCTATCCTAATATATTTTCCTTGACTACAAAAATATTGTGGCGGCGGATGATTGTGTTCCTTTTTACATGTAATTACACTATTGTTAATACCCAAAGTAAGTTTTCCCTTGCACTTCTTACTGCTTCTTGAAGTACAATACCAATGATTCGTGCCCGTACTTTTAAAGGTTTTGACATGGAAGTACGTGAAGTCCTCGAGAAGTATTAACTGCTTGCCTTGTCTTGACAAAATGTACTTGATATTACCTGAAACCAAACACAAACAGTTAGGCATAAACCTAAGTAATGGCTGTGTTTTTAAGGTATTCAAGAGTAAAAGTCTTGGCCCAGTATACCAGCACGGCACCGGCACCGCTCCTACTCAGAAATTAACTTGTCATTCAAATTAAGGCAATAACTCGTGTGTCGTATAATATATTTCAAATTGTATAATTCTACATGAAAAAGCTTACGGGGCGGGCAGTCAGCGCGCTTGCCACTATCATACGACTGTTCGTGGTGACAGCAAGTTCGCGGCCGGCGTACAGACTACGAGCTTACACGTACTTACACTTCGCCGACGACGCGTAGTTAGCGCGCTGGCGGCTAGCCGTAGCCTAAATTTGAGGCAACGCCCGGCTACAGGTGTGTAGGTGCGGTGCCGGTATAGCTATAGAGTGCCAAGACCTTATGTTTTGACACCAAAGTCATGATTCCTTTGTTACCGTTTATCCTTTTTTTTTTACAAATTCTTACTAATGTTTATAACTTGTTCCATTTGAACAGGTCAGTATGCAGGGTGTGAAGGGAAATAAAGTGATGGATATTATTTCATTATACAATTTTTTATAATAATGTCAGTTATCTTCAACACATTTAATTTTCACACTGTAAAGGATGGATATGTATCTCTTTCGTATTTAACAAATGTTATGTCAACCTCATCACATTGGGAATAATATTAATTAATATGTATATTACTTAGATTAAGACTAATTTTATTGGCCTAGTATTAGTAGTATACGCGCAGATTAAGGCTGATTAGGGCTGGCTCATAGCATTGCAATTCAACGTGGCAATGCTGCCAGTCTTCTGGGCACGTTTCCGGATGACAGCGATGTAGAGGAGTACTTTGACGCCTTTTGACGTCGTTGTATATACATTTATGTATAATAATAATTTAATTTATAATAATAATTTTATTTCATACACAAAAAGTACTTATAATTTACAAATAAAATGCTTTAAACAGTATTTGTAACCAAAATGATTTTAGCCTATGGAGCCGAACTAGGAGGTACTTACTTTTAGTTTTGTAATTATTTATAGTTCTAGTTGTAGTATGTATATGTTACGGCTAATAGCCGAACTGCGGTTACACCTAGTTTTAGCCGGCTAGAACTAGATGCAGCCGGCCATATGCGGTTAAACCTAGGTGTATCCTCTTATATTCGGTTAGAACTAGGTCTAACCTTCATCATAGCGGGTAGAACTAGGTGCAGCCGCACACCGGTGGTTAAACTTGGGTGTCTTATTTATCATCGGGTAGAACTAGGTTTTTAGTTCAGTTGAGCATAATTATTAGTTTTGTTTTGAGATTCTTATCTTGCGTTTTCCGATTGATTCGATTTCGTATTAACCCCGCAGATGCATCCGAGTCGAGGGAGAAACGGTCGAACGGTCCCTGCGATCGGGGCTCCTACTTCTGAATGGTTTATAAAAAACCGGCCAAGTGCGAGTCGGACTCGCACACGAAGGGTTCCGTACCATTGACTATATTTAGTATTTGTTGTTATAGCGGCAACAGAAATACATCATCTGTGAAAATTTCAACTGTCTAGCTGTCACGGTTCATGAGATACAGCCTGGTGACAGACAGACGGACAGACAGCGAAGTCTTAGTAATAGGGTTCCGTTTTTACCCTTTGGGTACGGAACCCTAAAAAATAACCTAAAAAATCTATCTGTGTCGGGGTGCCCCAAGTCGGCCTAGGCAACACTAGTTTGTCATCAACCACCTCATTACTGAACTGAAAACCTAGTTCCAGGCTATGATAAATAGGATACACCTAAGTTTATCCACCGGTGTGTGGCTGCACCTAGTTCTAGCCGCTATGATGAAGGCTAAACCTAGTTCTAACCGAAGATAAGCTGGATACATCTAGGTTTAACCGCACATGGCCGGCTGCACCTAGTTCTAGCCGGCTAAAGCTAGGTTTAGCCGCACTTCGGCTATTAGCCGTAACATATATAATGTACATAATAATTTTAAAATGGATTAAATATAATACATAAGAAAATTAGCAAAAATATATATATTTTGATATAAGCAATATCGTAAGTATACAGATACAAGCTTAGTATTTGTTTACCCTTAAACTCTTAAGGTGTTTAGTTGGGGGCATTGTATTCTTCTTTCTCCTTCCTCTCTATCCTGTTCTGGCCATGTTCACTCCACAAACGAGATCAGATCGTCACCACCTTTGCCTCGATCTATACTTCGAAGTTGTATTTATGTTTTAAATTCTGTTGTATTCGCCATTCCTCATAATGAATTTAGGTGGTGGTGGTGGTGGATGAGTATGATCTAGGTGACCTGATGTAATTCTGTCATTAGTATCGACTTCCATTTTCGCATTACAACCCTTTGCGGTCCGAGCTGTACATAGCCAGCAAGAAGATTTTTTTCTTTTAAGGTTTTTACTGAAGCAATATTTGTAGTCTCTATACAGGATTAATCTCTTGCCTCTTTTCGAATTTATGTACTTGATATCTGAAATAAATGTAATTGTCAATCAATAAAAGTTTCTGATTTTTAAGTTTAGGAAAAACCCTCGATAAAACTAACAACTACCTACTCGTTAAAAAAATCATAGACCATTTTCGTCATATCATTGGTATCATAATATCATAGACCATTTTCCTAGACCCAAATGTTTCGGTCAACATTTGGGTCCAGGAAAATGGTCTGTAAATAATAATTTACCAACCAAACCATATTTTTAACGCAAAATAACGAAGTAAATGACAGCTAGTCAATCTAACTTGGCTGCGTGATTGAAGGTTGGCACAGCTTTATGCCAAGCTTTATGCCATAACACACTTTCATTTTATTTAATTAAGAGTACTGGTCTTGTGTGTGTAACGAAGTTGAGAAAGTGAGATGAGTGAAAGACGCAAAAATTTCTAAGAATTTTATTAGTAATATATACGCATAACAAATAATTATCTTTATTAAAAGAAACACAAACATTTTAAATAAAATTACTTAAATAGAAAGTACCTACAAAAATAGTTATTATAGCTAGTTTTCGTCTCCCGCTCCCAGTCAAAGTCACTTAGAGCCATTTTCAATAACTGTTCGGTTTCGATAGGTTGCTATCTCTGTCTGTTTGACATTTTGCTTACAGATGGTTAAAAACAAAACGTCACAGAAAGCTCTCTTTGATTAATGATTTTTCTATGAATCAAGTGACAGGTAGGTGACGCGGATAGGATATTTAAAGCTAACTTTGTTTATAGAAACACTGATAGACAGACAGTTATTCATAAGTAAGTTATGGAAAACGGGCCTTAGAGAAACACCGTGTGATTTTAGCTAGGTCCTTCTCGTTATGTAACAACTTGATATCCAAGCTTCATTACACCTTGATTGTGACAGCTCTTCTTCTTTATGAGGGGGTTAAAGTGCAGGGTACTGTGGCTGTAGGGCATTGACTGTATGATATCCCTAATCCCCAGTAGTACGTAGTTTTTTTACAGGAAAGAACAGTCCTTCTTTTATATACTAAAGTATTGACCATTACAGGTGACATATTGGGGCGGGGGATGGGTGTGGTCTCCAACCACAAATTTAATGTAACCCAGATCATCTATTGCTATTTTCGTCTTGCACTTTTTTCCGATGCGTCCAGAGCACAACCAGAGTGTGTGACCTCTGGTAGCAGAATGATTAGCAAAGACGAATGTATAATCTTTATGCAGAACTAGCCTCTTGCCTTTTTTAGAGTTGATGTATTTGAAACCTGAAAAAGCAGTGTCATTTAGAAAAAGTTTAAACGCCATTATCTAATTTGCAAGTGGCTCATCTCGCGCTAAAAACAGACGCAATTTTTTTTAAATTTAATGAATAACGAGTTTATCGAAAATTATAAAACGCCAGAAGTCATTACGAGCTTTTACATAATGTTTGTAGTGCTAGAAAGGGTAACATTGGCATATTATTATGGGTTTTCCTTTACTTGATTTGACTGGTTTGAGTTCTGAAAAAACGTAAAAATAAATTAATACTATTAAATAATACGAGCTTATTGAATTTAGCGGACCTAGACAAAGTGTCGCCCTGTCAGCGTTAACGATGATACGACGTCGAAAATGTGTTAGATTGACATAAACCACCGAAAGCCTAGTTTCAATCCTGTATAAATTCGCAAAACCTTTTGAAAACAATTAACCTGTGTCCCAGTCCTTAGTTAGTATGATGGACTGTAGCTCCCCTTTCCACATTCTTTCTTCTCGTTCTTTTCTTTCTATTAAAACTTACTGAAGTCTTGGTGTACACGAAACAAAAAAGTCACACATTAATATTTTATCAATTGATAGTACCTATTGTTGGTGACAGAAACAGTAATTGTTATTATAATTCACAAACATATTTCAATTGGTATCATATCAATCTATCTAGACGAGAACAAGATATGATTATAAAGGTTCTCATGCTATGGTTTATTACAGACTCAAAATAAATTATTATACGTACATACTCGCAAGAATCGCGAAAAGCGAAGATCCGGATTCGCGCGAACGATCACTTTACAATCGTAACGATTTGGGACGCTCTGGCTAAATATATCATGGGGCCCAGTTCAGTGGTAAATAAAAAAATATGTATTTATGAATGCTGACGTATATACCAATAGTAAAATAAACATTTGAAAATAACTCTTTTAATTATTCGTTTACTATTTTTCTCTTCTAATAATACACGTAAGAACCTATATAATATTATTATTTATAGACATTTACAAGCGTGATACTAATATTTACAAGCCAAAATGAGTGTTTGATAATATTGACCCAAATAATACAAATTTATTCGAAAAATTGCAAGCTTTAGGAAGTAACCACAGAACACGGAATCGCGGTACGAGCATGGTCTAGAAACGGCAGTGCTAAGGAAATTCGTGACACCAAAAGTGGGTTGAGAGCGTACATTGAGTCGCGGGCTGCATTCAAAGCCGCGGCAGTAATAAAATAAATAATAACGTGGTAAAAAAGTAATTTATTAGTTATAGGAGTTAAAAAAAGCATTTGACAATAGATACGCATATGTACATACAGGCCACTGTTAAACAATATAATAATCTCACGGGCAAAATATAGAAATACAATACAATCGAAAACTGAGCTAATCACAAGCTTGATTATTATTGTACTAGATCAATGTTACACGAGCTAATTATTTCAATATTGAATGTACACTTTATATGAATGCCTACATACTAAAATAGATATTACCTATATAGAATAGATTATAATTATACCATATTTATTTGATCAGAGAGCAGAGGCAGAGGCAGAGCTTTATCTCATGGACGACGATACAATATCGTCGTCCATGAGATAGAGCTCTGCCCACACTGAGGCTACAAACACGTGTGCGTTGCGGGACACGCACAACTCTGCGTTGACTGTTTTATTGATTAAAAAAGCCACGTGATTGTTCAAGCAGTTAGATCACCTACGTACAAGTTAGTTGACGCAATCGGCGCCAGGAATCACGCCCCACGTGGGGGTTCACTGAACTTGGGTACAGCTTTATAGTCCTTAACTAGACATAATTATGCTATCCTAATATATTTTCCTTGACTACAAACATATTGTGGCGGTGGATGATTGTGTTCCTTTTTATAGGTAATTATACTATTGTCAACACGCAAAGTAAGTTTTGCCATGCAATTCATACTGCTTCTTGAAGTACAATACCAATGATTCGTGCTTTTGTAGGATTTGAAATGATAGTACGTGAAGTCCTCGAGAAGAATTAACTGCTTGCCTTGTTGTGACAAAATGTACTTGATATTATCTGAAACTAAACACAAACAGTTAGGCATAAACTTAGGTAAGTCTATGTCTGTTTTAAGGTATTCAAGAGTAAGTTTTGTCACCAAAGTCATGATTTCCTTTGTTACCCTTTGTCATTTTTACAAATTGTTACTAATGTTTATAACCCGTTCCATCTGAACAGGTCAGTATTCAGTATTAGAACAAGGTGGAAAAGTTCTCGGGAGTTCATGATTTCAATAAATAAAATGGTGGAAATTATTTCATTGTTTTTTTAATACTGTCAGTTATTTCCAACACAATTCATTTGCACATTGTAAAGTTTACAGAAGCAAAGACTGGCCCTCTTTCGAATTTAACGAATGTTATGTCAACTTCATCATCATCGTCATCAATAAGAAGGATAATAATTAAGCATATTATTTAGATTAAGACTAAAATTGGCCTAGTATTATGCCAAATGCCGTACTAACGTAAGCTCAAACGATTTAAAAATAAAATTGAAAATAGATTATAAATAATACATTACAAAATTAGCTTTATATTTAAACATTGATATCGTAAGTATACAGGAACAAGCTTAATTTTTTGTTTACTTAACTCTCGGTGAAAGGTCCACCATAGCCCACGAAATTCAACTTTTCTTTCGTTTTCATGAAATAGTCATTCAATACAGTTACATGAACTTATAGAGTTGTATAGATGATTAAAATGATTATAGTTCTGTAACTACATACGTGTTACAGCCGCGAATCATATTTTAGCACTAGCCTGCAAATTGCAAAGAAACTTAAGAAAATTTGAATTTCGCGGGCTATCGAAGAGCTTCGACCTTAAATTGTTTGGTTGAAAGCATTGTATTCATTATTTAATCATCATCATAAAATTGTATTCTTTTTTTTTGTTAGCTTATTGGAGAGCGTGTCCCACTGCTGGGCAAAGGCTTCCCAAACCTTTCCCCTTCCAAACCTCTCTATTCTCTATCCTGTGCAATATCTAGTCAAGTTCACCCCACAAACGAGATCAGATCATCACCACCTTTGCCGCGGTCTACTTCGAAGTTGTATTTATGTTTTAGATTCTGATGTATTTGCCATTCCTCATAACGAAATTATGTGGTGGATGAGTATGATCTAGGTGACCCGATGTAATTCTGTCATTAGTATCGACTTCCATTTTCGCCTTACAACCCTTTGCGGTCCGAGCTGTACATAGCCAGAAAGAAGAATTTTTTCTTTTAAGGATTTTACCGAAGCAGTATGTGTAGTCTTTATGCAGGATTAATTTCTTGCCTCTATTAGAATCTATGTACTCGATATCTGAAATAAATGTAATCCTCAATCAATAAAAGTTTCAGAGTTTGTAAATGTAGTTAAATTATTATTATACATACAATATATTATACTTACTATCTAATTTAAAAAAACCTTTAAGGAAAATCGAACAACTACTCGTTAAAATACTTGAGGCGCTGTTGGTCAACATCGGTCCAGGAAAATGGTCTATGAACAATTACGTAAGATAATTCATAATGTTTAACGCAAAATAACAAGACAAAAAGAGTAAAGGACCGCAAGTCAATCTCACTTGGCTGCGTGCTTGGAACAGTTATATTCTTTAACACACTTGCATTTAATTTAATTAGAGTACTTGTCTTGTTTGAGAAAGTAAGATGAGTGAAAGACGCAAAAAGTTCTAAATTTTTGTTTAGTAAAATATAAGCAAAACAAATATCTTTATTAGAACTAACAATGGAATTAATCACAATCGTTACAAATTAAAACTACAAAATGGAAAGTACCTAATTAAATTGTTATTAGAGCTAGTTTTCGTCTCCTGTTCCCAGCCAAAGATAGTTACAGGAACACCCAGTGATTTTAGCTAGGTACTTCTCGTTATGAAACAACTTGTCACTTTATTCCAAGCTTCATTAAACCTTACTTGTGACAGCTCGTCTTCTTTGTGACGGGGTTTAAGGTACAGGGCACTGGCTGTATGATATCCCTGAACCATTAGGACATCCATGCAGATTTCCACAGGAAAGAACAGTCCTTCTTCTTCAAATACTGATGTACTGACCATTACAGATGACATACTTGGGCGGGGGATGTGTGTGGCCTCCGTCCACAGATTTAATGTCACCCAGATCATCTATTACTATTTTTGCCTTGCAGTTCTTGCTGATACGTCCAGAACACATCCAAACAGTGTGACGTTTGGTAGCAGAATAATTATTGAAGCAGTATGTGTAATCTTTATGGAGAACTAGCCTCTTGCCTTTTTTCGAGTTGATGTATTTGAAAGCTGAAAGAAATTGTCATTTAAAAAGTTTAAAACGCCATTTTAAAACTTGCAAGTGGCTCATCTCCTGGTATTAACAGGTTATTTTTTTATTTGGTGAACACAAGGTTTATCAACAAAAGGGCTTGTCAAGAAAAAATAATTTTATTTTACGAGTGACGCATCTATTACGGTTACAGTACTACTGTACTGTACTGTAACAGGCTCAAGCGAATCCAGGATGTTGATGGAAAAACAAATGGGCTAATGGAAAACAAAATGTTTTATAATTGCAATTCTATTTAATTACCTAAATAAAAGCAATCATCGCCAGTCTACGAAACAAGACTTATTTATTTCAGCGAATGGAGATTCGCTATTCCATATATTTTACATTATTATAGTGTTAGTAACACAAAGATATACCTAAAAATATGTCAGTATTTTTAGTACCTATATCTAACCTGAGCCTATGGCTGTCCTTACCCACTGATTCTGGAAAGAACAGTCAAAACGGGCAGCAATAGCATTTAGAGTGCTGCTGCTTCGTAGGCGGTGCAGCAAGGAGTTTGCTTTCTTGCGCGTGATGATTTGAAAACCATCCGTACGCGCTTCAGCAAACATACCAGACGCGCTGCAGCGCCACGGCAGCCCCAACAGCATCCTAAATATGTTTATTATACTGTGTGCGTAGGGCTGTATAAGTTACCCACAGGCCACCCGAGTAAAACGACTGGCAGTACGCCTTAAAACGTGTTATCTTCACATCGTTGCTGCAGCGTGAGAACCTGCGAGCGAGCATATTGCTTTTCACCGTAATGCAGGGTCAGGCTAGCGCTATTTATAAGTAGGGATCATTTTAGGTTTTTTCGGATGGTTGTGGTCATTAGATACTATTACAATTTCGCCGCTACTGTGCAGTATGCGCAGTCTAGCCTTACAGCTTGTACGGCGTTGTGAGGCACACGCCCACTGGACATTATTCTTTGTCGTTCGGTGACGGTTGTAGGTGTAGCCATCATACACTACTACGGTACGGTTTTCTCTTCTTATTGTTGTGTAATCGAATTTGTAATCTGAAAAAAAAAAATAGGTTCATTTGGTAGGTGAAGCGCTTCCACAATTAAGCTTAACCATGTTATTGTATAATATCAGTAGCTTTTTCCTTACGATGGTGAAGAAAATATAAACGTATTAGATTGACTTAACACGTTAGCTGCGGCACCAATTTTTGCATACTTTCCGTTCCTGCGGCACGAGCTATTATCGGCCCGCACCGTGACCAGACGTTAGGGCAACACGCGGTCTATTAGACCCCACCTCCTTTAACAGACTAAAATCCATTTTCTGGCGCGAAATCAACGATAAATTAAAAATTTTGGTCCTTATCGATATAGACAGTGAATTGATGAACCCTAATCTACCGTCGCCCCGGGATCTGATAGCTAGTTTAGGAATTATTGGCAAAACAAAAGGGATAATTATAAATTATATATATATATTTATAAATTTTCGCTAAGATTAGTGATGGGAAAAATAATATCGACGCAACGACGACGTTTATCTATTTTTGTGTGAAAATCTTAATGCGGTTCACAGAATAGAAAAAAAAAGAAAACCAGAAGTAGAAAAGAAACTATCATAAGTATTCTGCTTCAGGCTTTAAAAATACACTTATTAGAACTTGATTAACATAAAAAAATCAAAACAACATACTTTTTTATAAAAAATCGCAATATATATTTTGTACTTATTTATGAGTGTTTTTCATTGAAACAGGGTAGGCAATAAGATTTTTTGCACTGAGAGCACTGAGTCAAAATCTTTTTTGTTTTTTTGTCAGCTTCACGAGATGGTAAAAATGTGCGTAGTTTCTGGTAACAACCAACACATCTTCTTCTTCTTTCACCCTTTTCGAGGCAATGACGTGCGCTGCTTTCAGGTGCTGAAAAATAACAAAAATGTAAAGATAACGTAATAAAACTGGCTTTGTTACTTAGGTTAGATCGTATATGAGAATAACAGTGATAATGTATAACGGCATTAAATGAATGTGTTTGCTTTATGCTTAAAATGTTGAAAGAGTAGGTAGGTAAGGTAGCTTAAATTAACACATAATGTCTGTACTCATACCATCGTACAATAATATACCTACTCCGCCTGGTGCTCTCTTCCGACCACGTGACTGACACAGGCTTACGTAATCATATAGTATCGTGTAAAATTTACATAAGTCGAATCTAACACACTCAACAAACTTGGTGATTAAAAATAACTCTGTACATATTTTGTTGTTTTTAACGTTTTAGTATTGTTGTTATAGCGGCAACAGAAGTACCTACTTAATTTGAGAAAACTTCAACTATCTAGTTATCGCGATTCTTGATATATCTGGTGACAGACAAACGAACAGACAGCGAAGTCTTAGTAATAGAGGGTCCTGTTTTTATCCTTTCGATACGGAACCCTAAAAATCGTTAGGTAATCTTTATTTACTTTCAAAACCTAGACAAAGAACTACTGAATTATTAATTAATTACTTACCTGTTTTGTCAACGGCTGCTTTGCGTTTTTTGTGGAGTTTTTCACTACCTACAAAAATATCAATTAAAAACTTACCTGTTTTGGTTCTGTTTCTGTATTTTTAAAAATTAACTTCTTCCGACATCGTTTAGACATGTTCGGCGATGTAAAAGGACGTGCTCTCCAATCGACGTGATGCACAACACTAGTCGCGGGAAGCTCGCGTTGGGTGCGGTACGAGGTCCGGGGAGATATGAGACGTTTTAGCCTCGTTCCGCACTGCATTAAAATTATATTAATTCAGTGCGGTACGAGGCCTAAGACATCCGGTACCAAGGTAGGTATACCACCGAGTCCGGGACCATTAGCGCGTCTCAAATATACATTTATCTCTTTTCTATACTGGACCATACCAAAGCTATGCACTTCGCACGACAGAGATGTTCACGTTTTTCCTTGCCGCACCACAAGGAAGTTGCATGAGGGGTGATTTAGGCCTCGTTTCGCACTTAACGGCTACCGGAAGGGTAGTTTCAATCCTGTTGATATATCTGATTGCCATTTGTCTATACCCTCAGTTAGTTACGACCTTGGTCTTGTTAGAAAACGTGGATTTAAATTTGAAGGCCTGATCGGTTTCCATCTGGTTTTATGGACTTTCCTCTTTTTGCTATCTGTATCTGATTACATATAATAGTACATTGTTACCCGAGGGGTGAAAGTAACTTATTTAGTCCCGAGACGGGGTTTGGTGCCCGAGCGAAGCGAGGGCGCTAATAGTTCGAGGGACTAAATAAGTCTTTAACCCGAGGTAAACACTGTGCTTTTCATTACGAATACAAGGAAAGTAAAAATAAAAACATTCAATCAAAAAATGAAGATCGGATTGCCGCTTTTCCGCCTATTTTGCTTTTTTTTTCTGTGGTCGGCCAGCTATTCAGCCATTACCTATTTTTCATTATCATCATCGAAAAAATGGTAAATATTTTGCCCTAATCTATGTTATTTTAAAGAAATAGTTGAAACTTAAATATAATAAAGTTATTTAAAAAATATATATTCTCTAATTAATACTTAACTTTATGTTATTTCAATTTTACATCGAGGCTGTATAGAAAGTTGGAACATGGTTCAATAGAAAAATGAACAATTTTTTTTTAATAATTTGACAGCTATCAGTTGAAAACGATTCTCCCTAGGGCTGAAAAGTATTACTTTCAACCCGCTCTTCAGGCAACTTTAGACCTACTTTCCGAGTATGCGTAATGAAAATATGTTTACCACAGTTACTTAAACTAAAGTTAATACTTGAACGGGACTATGAAAGGGGTGATAATGTAAAATAAACAAAAAAGGCACGCATCATTTTTTAATAATTCTATATTTCTTAATTCAGCCGTTGGCTGCGTTAGTGATAACAAAGCATTAATATTTTCATTATAATTCACAATTGATAATAACTACAGTTTTCTTATCTAATTTATTTTACTCTACATCAATGATATTCTATCAAACAGATATGTTATACACCTACAAAAAACCGAACCACCGAACCAAGTGCCACCGAAAAAAGTGTGCCGTGGGGCAGAGCCAGCTCACATACACGCAGTGACGCAGAATAAAGGAAAAACAGGCCAATTGGCCGGTTTTCGAGTCTTCATGGTTGCGTGCTCACAACATATCTGTATAGTAGAATATCATTGCTCTACATATAATAAAGCTGGACTACGCAGGCAACGCAGAAGCACAATACCATGCTCTTTTCGATCACATAGTACCTAGAAACATACAATATGTAGCATGTATGTTTCCAAAAAATATGATTTATTATACTCCATTAGTGTAGTGGTGCGAGAACACGGTGACACGCTGGGTTCATACGGAAAGAGTTGACGATGTCGCGTCTAGCAGCGGCCGCCAGAGCGTCTCCATGCTACGTGTAAGTAACTTTACATAATATAGATTCTTAGTATTTATTGAAGATTCTTATTATATAATGAAGATTCTTGTTATTATTTTAGCGTTACGTCGTCTACAAATTATAACATTCTAAATTAACAAAAATAAAAGCTGTTTCTTTATATTATTCTACATACAGAGATATAACACGAAATTAGATTCAACATTAACTTACATTAATTAAACTTAATGCTAATGAGATTATTCTATCATTGGTGGTGGTAGTGATCATAATGTATACCTAATCCACAATGTTTCAGAATTTACATCATTTGTGTTTTTGTGATGATTTAAAAACATTTTGTCATTAACTAACTTTAGTCTGTACATAACGTGAATCTGAATAATATTGATTGATTATAGACACGAAAGGGTCTCGATACGGAATGGATGGTCACCAATCCACGATCCCGACCTCGACAAGCGGTAGCTTAACTTTAATTCCTAACTAAATTATAACCTTTTAAAATGCACGCCATCATCAGAAATATAAAATTTTGGCGGTTCATGATTGTGATCATGGTTTTCAGTTATTACATTTTGCTCAGAGTCTAACACTAGTTTCCCTCTACACTTCCTACTAGTAACAGACGTGCAGAACCAGTAGTCAATCACTTTCGACTCAACTTTCCGCTGGTGGTAGTAAGTGTATCCGTTGTACTGTATTAACTGCTTCCCCTTCGTTGATGTTATATACTTGATTATATCTGAAACAATTAAATGAGACACTTAATATTGTTCTTACACACACAGATACCGGCTTATTTAATAAAAATCAAAAACACTTCTTAATAATATTTCAGGTAGATTTATATACTTGATTATATATCTGAAACAATTAAACTAATTAAAATTAATATTGTTTTGCAAACACATACCTGTGTGTATCTGACTATGTTTAATGTAACAAAAATATTTGAGTACTACCTACTAGTATTTAAAAAAGTGTTTATGTGAAATAAAATACTGTTTATTTCTTGGTTGGTATGATAAATTAATTAAAAGAACTATAGCCAGTTTATGAATACTACATACAAAAAATGATACGAGTTATAAAAGTTTTATTTTTCTTATACTTAATACTATGGGGCACAAGACAAGAAGTTCTAAAGAAGAAGTTCTACGTTTTAGTTTCAATCTATCAAATATACATTCAATACAATAAGACAGCGAGGAACAATGTTTTAATAGGTTTATTCAGTTTTTAAAAGCCTGATCAGAAAAACATTAGTTTGGATAATTGCAAACGCAAAATATACATAATTATGAATTGGTTACAAAAAGAAACAAGAAAGTTTTATGTCGTTTTATTTACTCACTTAAAATACAGTTACAGAAACAGTATCGGCAATCATCACAAACAACCAAACAAACTCTAATACTTTTATTATATTAAAAAGTAAATCAAATTAAACACCCTAATGAAGGAGTAATGCTTATGCTTTAGACACATTTTGCTTGACATCCATACTAATATTATAAATGCTAAAGTAACTCTGTTTGTTTGTTTGTCTGTTTTCTACCTTTTCACGACTAAACGGCTGATCGGATCGTAATGAAGATTTCCAAAGATAACTTTGGTTCGCATGTGTTCGATCCCCACCCGGTTTTCACGTTTTGTAACTGAGCATTTTGTTTTTTTTAAGCTTTAACATTTCTAAATCATTACTACATAGTTTTATACATACTTTTAGTTTTTTTTAACCATTTAAACGACAGTTAGGGAATCATTTATTTTAATCAAAATTTATCTATATTTATCAATATAAATCTATACATTTAGTAAATCTGTAGACGTGGAGCTTCTGTATGCATGGAAAGCGAGTCGATCGCTTTCCATGCATATATTTTAGCAGTTTAACTTCAATCGACTCCATTTTCTGAATCGCGGTGTTAAGATTTTTGTGAAAGAATATTCGCCCATGTCAGCTGTCTCAAGTTTGGTCTTATGTATGATGTACGCATAACTCAAATGAAGTTGGGCAGGACACCTAGCAAGGCGCGGTGATGGCAGGTGGAGCAAAGCTGTGACCGAGTGGCGTCCTAGGAACGGAAAGAGCGTGGAGCTTAGCACAAACAGAGGCCTACACCCAGCAGTGGGTTAAGTCGGGCTGTGGATGATGATGATGATGACGCATAACTTTTTCCAGAGAGGTCCGATTTGCATATCTCAAAGTTGATCCCATATAAAATTGAAAAAAATCGTGTTCGAACCCAAGTCATGCACTTCTGATTTTTTGGATTCATGTGCGTATTGTATAATTATCAGTTGCTTCGGTGAAGAAAAACATCGTGAGGAAACCAGCATGCCTGAGAAATATTTCTCGTCGGCATGTAAAGCCAAGTCAGAGGCCCATAGGCGGCTTATGAACTCTGACGCCAGGTTAGGCACTAACCACACGATAAAGAAGAAAAAAATCGTGTTTTAGGCTCATTTTATACACCTTGATAAGAACTTTAGACCTAGCTGGAGTATGACCGTCATCGAAGGTCTGATGATGGAGACGGAAGGCAGTTGCAAGAGGATTTCAAGAGTTTACAGCATCTTTATCGTGTTTGTGCTCATTTCATGAACCTTAATGAGAACTTTAGACCTGGGTGGAGTATGACTATAAAAGAAGGTCTGACGTTGGAGACGGAAGGCAGTTGCGAGAGATCCGCAGCAGTTTAAAGTAGCTTTATCGTATCTCGGCTCATTTCATGCACCTTTATGAGAACTTAAAAGTATCTATTAGTGTTGGATAGCCCATTTATCGAGGAAGCCTATACGTCATATAACATCACGTTACAACCAATAGGAGCAGAGCATCAAAGAAATATTTTGCAAAAAAAACTGGAGATTCCTTTTGGGAGCTTTCGTTGCATGCGCTGCTAAACGGTTAAAGTTACGCAACAATCATATGACGGAATTGTTCCTCTTAAAAAGTTCTAAATAAAAGTCCCCGATAACTTAATTAAGTCTATCTTTTAAGGTGGTCTCATCCTAACCTAACCTAACCCTCTCTCTCTCTTTCTCTTATGTGACGCACGTGTGCGCGGGTCAGCTAGTATAACATATTTGTAAGGAGGATGATTGTGTTCATAATTACTTAACAGAAATACTTCCTTACACCTCTGAGTAGATCAGTGCCAACGAGTAGTAGTTTTATTTGTTTACTAGCTGACGTCCCGCAGTTTCACCCGCGTAGTTCTCGTTCCCGTGGGAGTACGGGAATAAAATATAGCACTCACGAATAATGTAGCTTTCTACCAGTGAAACAATTTTTAAAATTGGTTCATTACTTCCGGAGATTACCCCCTACATACAAACTTACAAACAAATGTTACCTCTTTATAATATTATTTATTTATTTAACACTTCAAGTAAAAAGTACCTACAAAGGCTGAGGCGGAGTTTTGTTTTGCTATAATTATAGATAACGATACCGAACATAAGTGTAGCCGTTAATTAGAATTAGTTGTGACCCTTTCCGGAATGCTACGTATTTGAAATTTACCGAATAGTAAGAGAATTACAGATATTATTTAACAAATTGTAAATCTCGTCCGCAGTTACCAATAAAAAGAAAAGAAAAAGTAACTAATACATTATACAAAGTACATAGCTATATTCGAATATATTTCCCTTTACATACAACGTATGTAAAGGGAGAATGAGTATGTTCATAATTAGCAGCAACAATTTTATTTTCGTCATTAGTGACGAGCACAGCCTTGCAATTCTTATTATTGTGATTAGAACAGCGCCAACGAGTAACATTTTTGGTTTTTACATACTTATGGCAACTATAGGTGTAGTCATTTATTAGAATTAACTGATTTCCGCTCCGGGACTCGACATACTTGAAGACCTCTGAAAAATAATACAATTACAGATTTTATTATTAAAGTTGGGAATCTCCTCTTTTGTTACTAGAACAAAGAAAATAATGTAAGAAAACACAACAATAATTATATGAGTGATTATAATTTTTATTTCCTCCACACAAATGTACATAGTGAGTGCTTAAAACTATCTTAAGGAAAAGTTTACATTAATTTGTGAGGGACTGGTGCCTGAAATAGGCATTGCAAGCAACTTCTGCGGTACAAGTGACCAGGGTCCCACGACGCTACATGTCTACAAGCCAACATTATTTTTATGAGACCGAAGTGAATTAACAACAACACAACTACATAGTTCCTTAAATCCGAAAATATTTCCCTTGACATACAATGTAATGGCCTAGAGGATGATTATGTTCATAATTAGCAGAAATAATTGTATTATGGACATCAATGACGAGCTTAGCCTTGCACCCCTTACTGCTATGAGTGGAACAGTACCAAGGGGTAACATTTTTCACTTTCAGTTGACGGCGTGCATAGCTGTAGTTGTTGATAAGAAGTAGTTGTGAACCTGACCGGGACGTGATGTACTTGAAGTCCTCTGAAAAATAAGACATTACTTTATTACAAGAATCTTTAAATATAATATCTAAATATTAAAGATTCATAATATATTTTTCTACATTTACGATAGCTAACAATATTAAATATAACGTTGCTTAATTTAGGGGTTAATGCCCTAGGTTTTCTATTTTTGTTGTTATAATGTTTGAAATCGCTAGATTTGCGAAGCCTGAAATATAATCAAAACTGTAACATTTAATACCTTATTTGTGAGCACAAAAAGCAAATATTTATCTTATAAAATTTAACTTGAACACAACAAAACATTATGATTCCTTTTATTAAAAAAAATATTTACTACAAGATATAAGTCAACAAATCTTATGTGATCATCTTAAACGAAGCAAACCTTATTCTTAGTAAAATATCTAAACTGCAGCCTAAAATATTCACACCCGTCTGTGGGGTCAGTGGGCCGTCTTAGGGGTGGCACAAAATAGTCATGTTACTACAGACCAACCAAGCAAGCAAGTAGTGACGTATGTAACCGCCTTTACAGTTATATGAACTTGCAACGTCATCAGACGTCTTTAGTGTCAAATCTTTATGTACTGCCCACCACCGTGAATACAGTACTTAGCTGCAGGAGGATGAGTGTGTTCGTTCTCAAGGCCTACAATGGTGAATTTCCCATTCAACTTCAGCCCAGCGTTACATCCTCTACAGTTATGTGTGGAGCAGTACCGAAGTATTTAGTCTTCTTGCATTGTCTTTTGCAGTAGTAAGTGTAGTCGTTAAACATGACCAGGTGGTTCCATGAGTAACACGATTTTGCCAGCAGAATCACTGGAAAGAAAAACTGGTGAGTATTTATTGAACTAGGAACAGTTGATTTTCATAGCCCTTTGCCTAGAATGTGAATTGAAGACTGCTCAAGATTATTTTTTTATGCAACCTTTAGAATCCTTCATGAACGAAGATACTGCTACAAAAAAAGGACAGTTGGCGGATGAACGAAACTTCGGAGTGACTGCATTCGACGTTATAATAATATAATAATAAAACCTTTATTTTTTAGGCTACTTTGGCCCATACATACACCTTACAGACTAACATATATATGAACGGAACGGAATGTTATGATAGACAAGTGGAATAAAACGTAATGATGAATGACAGATGTGAAGCATGTTGAATGAAAGATATGAAAGTATGAAATAGTCTAGGAGTGAAGGAGAAAGCAAGTGAATGATGAACGAGGTGAAAGGAGGAGGACTGGAATAAAGAGATAAAGACAAAGGACGTTAGCTACAAAGACGTAATATAATAAAATTCAAGTATATTAGAGAAATCAGTGCTTTTATTTGGTCTATATCGAACAAATCCAACATATATTATAATAGTATAATGTGTGTTAGTGTATAATACTACTAATACTATAAACTTAAAACTATGTTAGTAAATATAGTAGTTATGCCACCACCATCATGAGGTTATTTATTTTTATAGTAAAACTTCTCTGAACTGAGGGAATCCTTTGCAAATATTCTGAGACTGTTATGAAAGTGTTAGCGAGCTCTGAATCTTTACCTTTCTTTTTGGTGATTGAACCTGAAAATTCGCCAGTAAAAAACAAAATATTAATCACCGGAAGTTTATTATTTATAAGTTTATTATTATACGTCGTACCTACTAGTTTCATTACAAAGTTTAAATAAGTCTACATCCAAACCTACCAAGTAAATTACGTGCAAGTTAGCTACGAACGTCACTCTGTTTTAGAAATATACAGGCGCGCAATTTTATCGACCGCGCAGTCTTAGACCAACCTACCCCACAGCAAAAATAGCATGCTATTAAATTTTAACATAGTATCCTTCTGCTATGATGAATTTTGGCGGTGCATGAGCGTGATCCAACCTAGCTGATACCACAGTCCTATGCGATGCTATAACGTTATTGGTGATGATGAGCCTTGCTTTGCAATACCCCCCCCTAGTGCAACTCCAAGTCTTTGTCTGCACATAACTCTTGTGGCAATAGAAAGTGTAGCCGTTGAAAATCGCCAGTTCCTTTCCACCCTGCTTTTTCACAAATTGCAGCTCTGGAAATAAAGTTGGAGTTTTATGCTGTTTTGGAATGTATGGGTAGAAATGTTACCAGGTAAGTTAAACAGTCAGAATGAGTTAGTTAATCAAACTTGTCTAATCCAGACATATTAGAAACGGTATCGTAGTCTGACTGAGTCTTGCAGAATTAGGTAATGTACAAAAGTGAATACAGAGGGGCTCGAAAATCAAGGTTAAGTTACAGTTGCCGCCGTCGTTGAGTAAGTGATTCTTTGATTCGTATTGAGACCCTGCAGTGCCTCGGAAACGTTCATCTACGAATAAAAACAAGAAAGAAATCCAAATATTTCACAAAACGCATTGTACACATCTGCGTACCCCCTCAGAGCATACAGGCGTGATGTTACGTCATGCTGTTGTATAAACAATAAACATCCAAGCGATTGCAACATTCACTGCACATTTGCCGTCTATTTTTGAAGAGTTCCATTTTATATCTCCGAAGATCAGCATCAGATGTTCACAAAATTATAAATGGGACCACACGGGAAGCACCAGCTTTCAAATAAAAAAAAGAATCATCAAAATCGGTTCACCCAGTCGAAAGTTATGAGGTAACAAACACAAAAAAAAAAAAAAACTATCGAATTGAGAACCTCCTCTTTTTGGAAGTCGGTTGAAAAGCATAGAATTTGAAATGAAAATCTTAAATATAGTTCTAACTTACAGATCACCCGAATAAGAATAATCAATTATGTTTAAGTATTTATTTACGATATTACAGAAACTACAACACTAGACTTGCTCATTACAGCTTGACATCTCATCAACAAATTTTGGAGGTGCATGATTGTCTTCCAACGTAGCTCTGACCAGGAGCCGAGCATCACTGTTGGTGGTGATCAGCTGAGCCTTGCAGTAACGTCCGGAACAACTTCAAGTATCAGTGACTATTTGCCGTGATGGTAGCACCGACGCACAATTAAGTATTGCGCTTGAATTATTACATCGAAAAAAAAAACATGTTTATTATGGAATCAACAGATTTATTATCTTAACAAAGAAAAAGCAATGCACGTGTCGTACTTAAGCGACCGACGCTCCGATGCCAACATAGTGGTTGCACTGGCTCAACATCACATGATCTTATTTTTCGGGAAACTTACAGTTTTTGGAAGGGTTTGAAGGCCATTTATAACTTTCCGCAGATAAAAAACACTCGAAACAAAAAAAAAAGAAAACACAACAAAAGTAAGAGGTGATCTTGCACCGAGAACGCACCGACGTTCTCGGTGCAAGATCACCTCTTACGTATTATTATTCAATAAGGTATAAACGCACTTACACGTGGCTTGCTTAGCAGCTGGATGCACGCTACTTACGATACACGCCAGGCGTCAAGCGTGGCGCCAAACGCAAAATGCGACGGGATGCGGAGATTCAAGAACGTTTGTGTCACTTCGCTACTTGCTAGGCTACCCGCTAGCCTAGCAAGTAGCGTGTCTGTAGAGGCACCTTTATATTATAATTACTTCTATGTGTGTTACAGTATAAAACAGGTAACAATATTTCAATAAAGACAGTATTTACTCATCATTCGCCTTGGTATCATTTCGCTCCAATTCCCAACATCACATGGCGACCGTGACGTAAGAGTCCCCTGGACTTTGTTTGGAATTCCTTTCTCCGTATTAGGGCACCATTTCACGATGGTTAGTCGCAAACAAAGTCTAGTGAGAAACAGTGTTTTTTGTGGCATCAATAATAATAATCAATATTATCATGGGGAAAAGTCAGAGTAAGGAGGAAGTAATTATAGCTCAAACAGCTTCCGGTGGTAATAACAACGCAGATTTGGAGCAATTGAAGTACCATACCAGCACAACGAATGTGTTTTTGTTGGTCATTTTGTTGTTACTGTTGCTCGGATTCCTGTACCTTATACTCAGGATTTACAAGAATTGTCACACCAAGTGGATGAGCAATGAAATAAATCGACACGCTTTGCTTTGCGAAGATCAATTTCATACTTCCGGCGAGACCCAAAAATTGATGCTTGAACGGAGAACGTTTAACAGAAACTTTCAAAAAGATCAAACTAATTAAAAAGGCATGGACAACGACACATAACATTTATAATGTATACATAATATAGAACGACATAATTGGCGATATATTCATGAGTATGAGCTGGATATAAGAAGACAACAGCATGCTGATTCAAGCACCGAAGTGAAGTGGGAAAAGTGAGGTGAAAAAGTGAAGTTGAAAATATCTAAAAAATACGTGTGACTACCAATTTCACAACCGAGTAAGTGCCCGCAATTTATAAAGTCATTAGTTCGGTTCGACAGCATTTAAAAGTGGAACTTTAGACAATATCAATAAACCTTAAATAGTGAAATCTCGAGGACACTAAAATGTATTAAAAACGCCTAGATAAGTATATCAAATAATTATCACTTAATAGTGCTAATTGAAATGTATCCACATTATGTATGTACTTAAATAGCAATACCTACTAAGTAAATAAAAAAAAAAAAAACGCTACATGTTTGTAAAGGATTAATCTTAATACTAATTATGCCATATGGCTCAAAATATATCAGAATTACTTGTAAAGATTAAAGAATTGAGAACATATTTAGTGAAGATAGGTGCCAAGAGGCGAGTAGGTAGAATAATTGAAGTAAAGGTACGGGAAGCGAACCACTTGTATAAAGACTATCAAAACTTATTAGGAAAATTAGAAGTCATTGAAGGTAGCATTAAGGAAGAAGAATACATATTTGTAAAACAAAATTGTGAACAATTTAATTTAATATATAAGGAAATATTAAGCTTGTGTTCTGTGAAAAATAAGGAAAGCCAAAAAATGGCCGAGTTTGATTTAAAGATAGCTATGAATTTATTGCCTCTTTCAGCCGACGATGAATCCAGTATTAATCGTCTTATAGATGGTATTGAATATTACAGCTCAGAGCTCGACGACGACTCCCAGAAAAGGTTAGTAAACTTTGTTTTGAAAAATAGACTAACTCGGGGCGCGAAATTAAAATTATCCAGTAATTATTCTAGTACTGATGCACTTATTAATGATATGAAAATTCAGCTATTACCGAAAAAATCAGCGACTGCTATTCAACGCAAACTACAAAGTTTTAGACAGGATAATCTGTCAATTGATGAGTTTGGCAATAAAATAACAGAAATGTTCGTTGACCTGACTATTTCTCAGTCGGAAGGTAAGGACCACGCATACGAGGTTTTACGCCCACTAAACGAAAAACTCGCTATAAAATGTTTTGCAGATGGATTGAGAAATCGTAGACTCAGTACAGTTATCACAGCAAGGAATTATACCTCGTTAAAGGATGCCGTCCAAGCGGCATTAGATGAAGAAATATCACGACCCACCGATCCTGAAGTTTTGTATTTCAATCGCAATAACTATCCTAATAACAATTACAGGGGTATCGGGAATCGTCGAGCCAGCATAAGGGCCAGAGGTATGTCACACGCAGCTGCAGAAGAGCACAACAGTGAGAACTCTGGTTACCAGCAGGGTACAGGGCGCGGTTGGCGAGGTCAACGGAACTCAGCGCGCGGTGCAAGGCGGTCTTACTTCAGGAGCAGAGGTAGATCTAATTATAGTCGCCAAGCACAAATACATACTTTGACAAACTCAGACTCGAGTCCATTGCAGACAACCGAAGCAACTTTGCAAACGGCCGAATCTTATTTACCATCCGACGAAAATAATGAGTTTTTTCGGGGTCCATATTGGCTCACCTAAAGTTCTTTACCCGAAATTGTTCTTCCTAATGATTTGTAATCCGAATGATCACTCTTCCTAAAATTTTTCATCCTAAAGTTTTCATTCATACTATTTGTAGTGCTACCGGCGATGTTCATAAAACTCATGTTTCCGAAAATTGTATTTACTAATATCATTCATGTGAATATATTTAAACTCCTACTGTTTTTTATCATAACGCTTTTATCCCTAAACATAATTATCATAATATTTTCACTCATACTCAGAAAGAAACATTTACCAAGGGTAATAAAAAAATATATGTAAATATGTGTATATATGTATGTGTATGTGTGTGTAGAAGATGATATTTATAGTTTTAATTTGAGGGTATCATTATTATTTGGGGGTATGCTTTACATAACGTACTTATTACTATAACTATACCTAAGATAATTATGTTTAAAAAACCAACTGTTTAGAATGATTATAGGTCGTTTCACAGATTTTTGTCTTAAATGAATGAGATTCAGGTTAGAGTGTCGTCTTGGGGGCACTATGAAAAAAATACTTACAAAAGTTTCGCGACCAATTTCGAGGTAGCGTAGTTGGTCACAGTTCTAACCTAACCTATATGGATATCTTTGCAGGTACACACCGCTATGAATATATATGAAAACATGTATTTAACAACTTGTACCGTACTATTATTTGGCATAGGTACAATTAACGAACCACCAGATTTAGTAAACTGGAAAATGTAACGGCAAAAAAATCACTTTTGGTTGCCAAAATCAGTAAATGTTCACAAAAATTAATCCCCATTTTATCGTGAAATTAGAACCAAAAATTTATTTTTGACCACCAGAAATTTAACTGTTATGCTCTTGCATCCGAGTCGAGGGAGACCCGGTCGACGGAGCCCCGCTGCGCGGTAGAAACTTCTGAATGGTTTATAAAAAAATAACCACGAAGGGTATGGCGGGGTCTATTCGCTCGCTTCGCTCGCTCATTCGACCCCGCCATACCCTTCTAACCTAATCTATCCGTGTCGGGGTGCCCCAAGTCGGCCTAGGCAAAACTAGTTTGTCATCAACCACCTCATTAAAATTTGGTGCTCAATTTACTAAATTTGGTGATCAATTGATATTTTAGGTGATAGATCTATGTTAGTGGTCACAAAGTTAATTTTGGTGGTCATTATATTATGTATTAGGTCGTTATGTTATACATGTTATGTGAAAATAAAGTTACGCAAAATTAATGTACCTATATAATACTGATTATTATGAATAAAAATAAATCTAAACAAAAAAATTATGACTTTGAATAATAGTGTAAAAGATGGTTATGTTGAGAAAATATAGGAAAACAAATAAAAGTATAATAGATGTTTATTGCTACTGACATTATGAAGTTGAATGCTTCGGAATTATGAACATTAGAGACAGAGTAGTTAGGAATTGTGATTGTTAGGATGAAAAATTTTAGGAAGAACATTTTCGGATTTCCAATTATCGGAGTTGAAAATTTAGGTGAACTTTGGCGCACCCGTTTTTTCGTGACTAATAAAGCAATTCTGTTAACAAATAATAATTCTAGTACCATTTATTTAAATGGTCGTAATGGTTATTCATATAACTGGTTAATTGACACCGGT
Source organism: Xestia xanthographa (assembly GCA_905147715.2). NCBI lineage: Eukaryota > Metazoa > Arthropoda > Insecta > Lepidoptera > Noctuidae > Xestia > Xestia xanthographa. The sequence continues at coordinate 7,660,812 of LR990646.1, forward strand.
GCTTCCATATCGGCAATAAAATATAAACATGTAATGAAACAAAACATTCCAATCCATAAACAGAACATCGACGTATCTGGAATGGGGGGCAAAGTTCAATCTATTGGATATGTTTATCTAGATCTAAGTTCTAAGAATCAGATACTGAAACATAAATTCTATGTTTTTAATTCCTTACCTTGTAAGACCAGGGGCATAATAGGGCATGATTTCTTAAACAAATCAATTCTAAACCTAGGTAACAATACCTTGTTGTTATGGAATAATAATGTTGAAATTTCTTTTCCTCTGTATTTTCCACGAAAAAATATAAAGATACCCGCGAGGTGTGAATCAATACATTTTATTAGTGTCCAGCCAAGGTATGCATTTGAAGAAATTGTTATTAGTGCATCAGAGCTGCAAAACGGAGTTTTTATAGCTAGCGCATTGGTTAAACCCAAAAACGGAATGCTACCCATCCGAGTCCTTAACACAACGGATAATGATATAACCTTAGACGAAATTAATCCCTCTATACAAAAATCGTCGGAATACAATATTTGTACATTTGAGAAAACAATTAGTAATGCCGAAAGGGTTAAAAAACTATTTTCAACTCTAGATTTAAAGCACCTTAACAAAGAGGAACAATTATCGATAGAAAAAAATTGTGCGAAGTATTCCGACATTTTTTATCTTGCAGGTGACGAAATGACGACAACAGAATTATATACGCACAAAATTAACTTGAAACCAAACGTAGCTCCCATATATTCAAAGCCATACAGACTTCCACATTCCCAGAAAGGAGAAATAAACAAACAAATAGAAAATTTACTTCAGCAAGGTGTCATAGAAAAATGTAACAGTGAATGGTCGAGCCCAGTATTACTAGTACCCAAAAAACCAGACTCTGCGGGAAATAAAAAATGGCGTTTAGTTATTGATTACCGCAAACTTAACAGCAGTATTCAAGATGACAAGTTTCCCCTACCGAATATAAATGAAATATTAGACTCTTTATCAGGCTGTATTTACTTCAGTCATTTAGATTTAAACCAAGGTTTCTATAATGTTAATCTACACGAAGACAGCCGCAAATACACAGCATTTGCATCAGGGCAGTACCAGATGACGCGTATGCCCATGGGTTTAAAAACCAGCCCCAGTTCTTTCTCACGTATGATGACAATGGCTATGGCCGGGCTAACATATGATAAGTGCTTAGTATATCTCGATGATTTGATAGTTCTTGGAAAGTCTCTTTCACAACACAATAAAAACCTTATAGACATATTTGATCGCTTACGCAAAGTTAATTTAAAACTAAACCCAACAAAGTGCAATTTTCTTAGAAAAGAGATGCTTTATTTAGGCCACATAGTATCTAGTGAAGGAGTTTTGCCAGATCCTGCAAAGACAAGTGTTATTAAGGAATACCCAACACCCAAAAATGTAGACGATGTAAAACGATTTGTCGCTTTTGCGAACTACTACCGTAAATTTATTCCAAATTTTGCGGATAAAGCTTATTATCTTAATTTGTTGTGTAGAAAAAATGTAGTATTTAATTGGGATGACAACTGTCAGAAATCATTTGACATACTAAAAGAAACTATGCTAACACCGCCAATACTGCAATATCCTAATTTTTCACTAGAAAATAAATTCGAATTACAAACAGACGCATCAGGCTATGCAGTTGGAGCTATTTTATCAAATGCGGATGGGCGCCCAGTTGCTTACGCTAGCAGAGGTCTAAATAAATAAGAGAAAAACTACCCCACCATAGAAAAGGAACTATTAGCTATTGTGTGGGGGGTGAAACATTTCAGACCATATCTATTTGGCCGTCATTTTAAAATTAAAACAGATCACAAACCATTGATTTACTTATTTAATCTAAAAGATCCATCCAGCAGACTACTAAAATTTAAATTGATACTCGAGGAATACGATTACGAAATTGAGTACATCAAAGGTCGAGACGATGCAGCCGCGGACGCGCTATCTCGATTAACTTCCAAAGATTTGCAGGACATGAACAATAATTTGTGTGTACACGGGCGCAGAAACTAAAGTTGATTGCCAACCCATCATCAGACGAGCCAGCCCAGCCAAGCGATTATTTAGAAAAACCTAAAATTGTTGAGACACAGAATAGACCAAAAGAAGTAGTTGAATTAAGATTTATAGACAATTCAGGGATAGGAAAACTAAAGAAAGAGAACGAAGTCAACAAAGAAAACAATGTTTTTATCTATTCAAAAAATAAAAGATCTCTCTTTATAAAACCAGCGGCTCACTCACAAATAACTCGAGCAGAATTTGTGAAAGCCCTGAGTAATTTTTGTAGTGAGATATATGTAGAGGAAGTGTACTTCATGAAAAGTAAGAATAATAGAATATTTGTTGAAAAATTAATCAGTCAAATCAAAGACAGCCTAAATTGGTTTGGGCCCAGATTAATCATAATACAAGACGTAGAACGCGTAGAAAATAAGGACGATAGGAAGGTAATACTTAATGATTTTCATCTTTTACCAACAAGTGGTCATGCGGGTATAAGACGAATGGTCAATAAAATTCGGCAATATTACTTTTGGCCAGGCCTAGACTCAGAAGTTAAAAATTATGTGAGAAAATGCCCAGATTGCCAGAAACAAAAGTACACAGTTCAAGTAAAAGATATGAAATGGCCATCACTTCAACGGCACACACTGCTTTCGAAAAAAATTTCCTAGATTTAGTTGGACCTTTAGATAAGGACAATAATGGATATTCATATATTCTAACAATACAGTGCGAGTTGTCAAAATATCTATGTGCTTTTCCACTTATTACAAAAACAGCAGCAGAAGTAGCGCGAACTTTTGTGGACAACTTCGTGCTTCATCATGGTGTGCCGAAGGAAATCGCTACCGACAGAGGTACTGAGTTTATGGCAGATACGGTAAAAGAGGTATGTGCATTGCTTAATATTAAAAAACTTAACTCAACTGCATATCACCATCAAAGCATAGGAGCTTTAGAAAACTCACATAAAGGTTTGTCCACGTTTCTTCGTATTCAAACGGAACAAAAATCTGAATCCTGGAGTACTTGGCTACCCTATTGGAGTTTCGCTTATAACACTTCTGTAAATACGTCTACTAAATTCACTCCGTTTGAATTAGTTTACGGTAAAAAGTGCATTTTGCCAAGCAATCTCACTCAAAAAATTGAGCCACTATATAACTATAACAGTTACCCTCTGGAACTAAAATACAGGTTACAGGTAACACAAACGCAAGCACGCAAAAATTTAAAACTACTTAAGTAAATTAATTACTATCATATGAATGTTACATTAAACAAAGTAGACACCTTAGTACAAATTCTACATTGAAATTAAATCTTAATCTACGAGGTCACATATTACTTTTAAATATTAATTGGGAGTACAGTTTTAAGCATGGTTATGCTCTTTCTTATGTGAAACAATTACATTGTCAATAGTGATGATAGCTGATTTACATCCCAATGACGCCCGAGTACAGGGCCATCGCTGCTTGGACCCTTTATACAGAGTAGCGCGATTATACCGATAGGGGCCGAAGATAATCACACGGTTGCCACTCCTCGTCGTGCTGAACAGTGGCTGTAATTCTGTAGCTGTAATAAAACATCAATGCATTGTAATGTTTTGTCAAAAAATAAAGTGTAAAAAGTTGACAGTCAATATTATATTTGCTGCGTGTTCCAACCGGTGAGTGTCTGCGTAATGGCTTGCAGGTAGTGGTCCATAGACCCAGCAGTGGGAACAACAAGGAGATTAATAATGATCTATAAAAGCACTTTTTGATTGGCACTACCTTTTAATTTATTCAATTATGAACGAAACAAACACTACTTGCGATAATTGCTCAGGAACTGCCTATTTAATTGAAACCAATTTAACATTTATTTTTGACAAATTCAATAATTACTAACTCTATCAAACAGTTCAAAAAATAATAAATTTAATTAATAAAGAGGTTCAATGAAATCGTCTCAATGATTATGTTTAGCCTTGTGGCTAATAATTTGACTATTAAAAGTAATTATTGTAGATTGGCATTCCCGTGAGGTCCGGGAACATTTCCATCGCACTTTGGTTCCTTTACAACTATTAACTCGATTATACCGATAAGGACCAAGCACGATGACATCTTTACCAAATCTTGACTTGTTGAAAACTGGTACCGTAATCTGTAATATAACAGAATAATATAACACAATCTGAAATTGTAAATTTGCATTTCCTTTTATTTATTAACAAAATTAAGTAGTAGTATAATAGTAGTTAGTTAGTTGTTATCATCGATGCGTTTGGGGTTACAACTTATAGTTTTGGAAATTGACAGTTGTCACCACACAGAACCTGTTGGAGGAAATCCTGTTGTATTTATTTTAATTGGGATTCCCATATTTACAGAAAGACTGAAAATCATTTTATTAATAAAGACGATGTTTCATCACCGCTGCTCTCAAAAGGGTGAAGAAAAACATCGTGAGGAAACCGGCATGTCCTAATAGAACCAAAAAATCTGAAGACATGTGACATCTCTACCAATCCGCATTAGACCCGCGTGGTTGATTATAGCCCATTGCCTCTTATAGAGGGGAGGCCTGAGGCCCAGCAGTGGGAACATTAATAGGCTGATGGTGATAATGATGATATTTAATCATTCACACACTAACAAATCTTAAAATAATTTAAATATCTAATTAATATAATTATAATGATTGAGAACTGAACAATTAAATTAGATTAAAAGCAGTAATTAAAAAAAAATGTCAAATTAGTAAAATATAAAGTTTTCATTTATATAGTAAGTACTCGTATCTACAGTAGCAAGCCTTACATTTAAAACAAAGCATCACAACAGGAGTAAGTTATGTACTATCAAAATTCTGGAACGAAATCAATATAACTATTAATTATTGAACTATTTTTACTACAGCACTACTTTTTATATGAACAATATAATTTATTCAAAGCAGCCGATTCTACCTAGTGATTATGTGCAGTCCTATCGCTAACGATCACACCGTTTACAGTTACGATAGTAGATCGGCATCCCGATGCGAGCCGGCTACAAATCCATCGCACTTTGGTCCCTTTACAACGACTAACACGATTATATCGATATGGACCAACGATGATCACAGGTTTGCCACGCTGTGACGTACTGAATACAGCACGTGTATCTGTAAAACATAAACGTTTTGTATAGTTTTGTGTTTAGTAAACAATGACATAGCAAGAATTTGTAATAATCATAAAAAAAATGCTCTAGAAGACGATGTCACGGCTAGAGGTAGAGTGGGAGAATCAAAAGTATTTTTTTTTTAATATTTTACTTATTTAAAGCTTAATTATTATTATTCACTATGGATAATTTAAGGAATAAATTATAAATATTACATTGTGAGTATGTTTCACACGACTTCGAACGGCTGGTAACATTATTTTTAATACTATTTGGCGCTTTCTACATGTCCTCCTAAGAATAGCGTCATAAGCACTCTTAGTTGTTCTATGATCTTCTATTTTATTTAATGGTTATGTTCATCCTTATGACTAACTATCACACTATTGACAGATACGATGGTAGATCGGCATCCCGATGCGACCCGGGTACATGTCCATCGCACTCTGGCCCCTTTATAAGTATTCACACGATTATATCGATAGCGACCAAAAACGAGCACAGGGTTGCCACGCTGTGATGTACTGAATACAGCACGTGTATCTGTAAATCATAAACGTATTGTATAGTTCTTGGCGTAGGGACTAAAAACTGGCTCGTAATCTGTAATGACAGTTTATTGTTAAAAATGAAGGCAGGGTAAAAAGAAAGGTTTGTTGTCACCTAAAAGTAAGCACAATTAAATAACCGCCACAGTGGTATCTCCTTTTTTACTATGGGTGAAGGGTGTAGTGTAACTTCACAAGGAGCTTTTTTTCAGCATAGACATCTACGTGGAATCCACGGAGTGACTACGCAGATCTATGCAGAGCGCCTACACGCGGTCTAATCCAATTTATTTTGCTCGCCTACGCTACTTCTTAAGTCACGTCTTCGTCTTAGTTTTAAAAAATCTTTTAGGTATTTTCAAGCATTCAATAAATAGGTACAGAAAGTTCAATAGCGATGTTTACATTTAAAACCAGCTATTTCATCATGCATGATCAGAACTGATTAACATAAATATCCGCTCAATCTACTAGCACATCGCCGCCGGATCGTCCCTTTGCCGACTGACAGTATTGATAGGAACCAGTGAAATTAAAGGATTTCCGTGCGGAATTGTTGTCAAGATTGCTTATGAGTGATGTAAGTGTAATATTCATTATATTTTTTTTTCTTCGACTATTTTACAGGTATGTTTAAAAAGGTATAAACGTATTCACAATTCACGTAAAATCTTTCAATGTAAGTAACATTGTCTGCACTTAGCTGTACCTGGTTTCTGGTAGGCAGATAATATAGTAATGTATGCGATTATAAGTTTTTTTTTTTTTTTATAAAGCAATGGTCTTTAATGAAAACCAAGTATGTGACAAAATGATAGGATCTGTATCAAAAGATGACCACATCAGCATCACAGATTCAAAAATAACAGAGGTATTTCTTGTATTCACCAACAGCTGCTGTCTGCAGTCGCTATTACAATCGTATTTGAACATATTATGAGGATAAGACGTTCTTAAAAAATATAAAAAACTATAATGTTAATTGGCAGAAGACCTCAATATGAAATAAAATAACTAGGTACTTTATAATAAGAACTATTTCAATTTTAATGGTTATGTATAAAACTAAACATTCCATCGACCGTTACAACAACGAACTTAATGGCTATGTTCACTTCTATGGCTAACAATGACACTGTCGATAGTTACGATAGTAGATCGGCATCCCACTGAAACCCGGGAACATGTCCATCGCACTTTGGTCCCTTTACAACTATTAACCCGATTATACCGGTAGGGACCAAGAACTATGACATCTTTACCAAATCTTGACTTGCTGAAAACTGGCACGTAATCTGTAATAAAACAAAATAGTTTATAATGTGTACTATAGTACAATATCATTTCATTTTATTTGTCAACAAACTGATGTTCTACTATTTCGGATTATCAAAGAAGAGTTTAGGAAATTGAAATTAGTCACCACACAGAAACAATTTGAGCCAATCGTGTTGTTTATTGTTGTGCTTCTCATGTCCATGGGAAGAGTAAAAAATTAGCCCACGTGTTTGGTCTTTATAGCGTCACAAAGAAACAAACAACCAAATCATAGACTGATAAACCCATGATCTTCCCCAGTCGGGTAAAAATAATAAGCTTTTCATTAATACAAATATTTATTCAGCCACACACAAACAAATCTTTAAATTAAAATATTTCAAATAATTAACCTACCTCCTACCTACATTCAGATTGTGAAATACAAGCAATATAACACAAATCACTGAAATAAAACAATGTAACTATTGTCTTATTTAAACTTTCATGATCAGAACACATTATATACACATGTAAACAGGTATTTATCGCGAATTTTACCTTTAATAAACCATCGGGCTTATATTAAAGGTAAAATTCGCGATAAATACCCGTTTACATGTGTATTATAATGTAACTATTGCGTGTTAAACCATTATCTTAGATTTAAGGTCAACGCACGATAGTAAGGACAGCAAGGGTACCGCCTCGGCTCCGAATCAACTAGTTAACAGCAGTCATTGAGTTCAGCGATACTGATCCCATGCAGTGTTTCGAAGTGTGTGTTGATCTTCAAAGAGCTACTCCTAATGGTTATGTTCAGTCCCATGGCTAACAATCACGCTGTCAACAGTAGCGATAGTAGATCGGCATCCCGATGAGTGTCGCGTACAGGACCATCGCACTTTGGCTCCTTTACAACTATTAATCCGATTATATCGATAGGGACCAATGATAATGACATCATTACCACTCCTTGTCTTGCAAAAAACTGGCCGCCAATCTGTAATTAAACACAAACATTTAATTTTTAATAATATTTACTAATACCTACAGTAGCAAGCCTTATACGTCATAATCTGCCTAGCCTTTTCCCAACTTTGTTGGGGTCGGCTTCCAGTTTTACCGGATGCAGCTGAATACCAGTATTTTACATGGAGCGACTGCCTATCTGACCTCCACAACCCAGTTAGTACCGGGTTATACGATACCCTTGGTAAGACTGGTTGTCAGACTTTTTGGGCCTCTGACTACCTAACGACTGTCAAAGATCTACAAATGACAGCCGGGACCAACGGCTTAACGTGCTTTCCGAGGCACGGAGGAAACTCGGTATGTAATGGGCGGTCACCCATCCACAGACCAACCTAGGCAAGCACGGCTTAACCTAACGATCGACCCGAGCGGCTGTTATTATTTAGCCACGAGCTCCTCGCCTTATACGTACAATTATTTAAAATACAACATTAAAACAAGAGAAAGTTAGATAGATACTACTAGTAATCATTTATTCTGGAATGAAATGAATATACTACTGATTTATTGAACAATAAGTTGTATTTAAAACACTAATACTAGTGATTATGTTCAGCACTATGATTAACAATCACACCTTTTCCCAAGTTTTATTGGAGTCGGCTTCCAGTTTTACCGGATGCAGCTGAATACCAGTATTTTACATGGAGCGACTGCCTATCTGACCTTTTGAAAAAACCAAATAAGTAAATAAATAAATAACTTTTTCTGAGCAATTATGAATTTAAAAAACATTATTATTAATAGTATTAATAATATTATTCTTATTATATTATAATTATTGGCACTAAAAAATAAATAAAAAAAAAACATTTTTTAAATTAATTGCGGATAATTTATTCATGGTTATGTTCAGGCTGATGGCGAATGATTAGATTATTGAAAGTGAGGATTCTCGATCGGCATTCCATGGGGTACTTATTGCAATACCAGCGCATTGTGGACCCTCTACAATTATTTGTCCGATTATACCGGTAGGGTCCTAGATAGATCACAGGGTTCCCATGCCTAGTCGTGCCGAAAACTGGCTTTAGACTTGAAACAAAAGCTTTGTGTGAGACTTTTTAGCGTAGTCTCAATAATTACGTTCGTCGTTACGTTCGTTTCGTATTATGGATTATTTTGTGCGAGACAACTTCATTAAAGACTGCAGTTACTATTTCAATTTACTTCTTAAAACTTTTCTTGGTTATTTACCATTTCCTTTTTTGATCTCAAAATATCCTTTTATTGTTTTGCCGAACAATGTATAAAAAAAGTTCAAGTAGTTTTAGAGATGATAGCAGTTACAAACATCTTCTCAACCAATTCCACAGTTAAAATCCTATAATTGTCAAAAAAAAAACCTTTTTTCAGTCTTTTTATTCTTTTAATGATTATGTTCGGACTTACTTGCTCATTCTATCGATGGTAACAAGACTAGATCGACATCCATAGCTGTATCTATAAATACCATCGTTCCTTGGCGCCTTTACAATTGAGTGCTCGAGAATACCGGTAGGATTCAATGTTTCAATGTTGGAACTTTGATCCCAATATCTCCGTCAGTAGAAGGTTCCCAGGTATGGTGTAGGACAGAAAAAATGTCGCAATGACGGGGAGAACAAGTTAGTACCTTTCGGCTTCGTTAAGAGGTGTTTTACACCCTTTATAC